>OU343219.1:153409087-153474284 GCA_910596185.1 Chrysanthemum makinoi | reverse complement strand
AATTGATATTGATCTTAGATATGTTAATGAAATATGCAAGCAATATGTAAAGAGTAAATAAGGAAAGAAATGATCAAACCACAACAAGTTGTTTATAGTGGTTCGGTCTACAAGGACTCTTTTTCCTTGCCCTACTCCACTCCTCGAGTCTCACACTCGAGAGTTTAACTTCACTAGTCAACAAGCTCCTTTCACCGGCGGAGAAAACCTTTACACTTCGCCACTATTTCCGACACTAAGCTAGATGTCGAGTTCTTTCCAAGGGTACAACCACTCCCACACACAATGTATTTTGAGGACTAAAATACTAACCACTCACACTCACAAGATTATGATGGTTTAATACAACAATGAAGTATGAATCAACACTAGATCATACAACACTAAACAAACAAGACTTCCAACTTCTCGTTTGAAGCTTGAATGTGACTTGATCTTCTTTGCTACAAAAGAGATCACTAATATGATATGAAACTGAGTTAGAAAGGTTAGAGAGAAGATATGTATGAGAGTATAGTAGAAAGGGATAAAAAAACTACTTGGTTTGGCATTGCTATTTATAGCCAAAATGGATGGAGCGCCACGGACCACGGAACCCTTAAAAGGGTTCCGCCCGTGTACCATTTTGGTACCGTGGAGGTCTGACAGCAAGATATCAAGATCTTTGCCAAAGTCAACCATATCTATGTAAGATTGTGCAAGATATGAAGAGTACAGATCCACACAAAATATCTAATGAAATCTTCAATGATTTCCATGATGCATCACATGATGTCATATGTTGTATTTCTATTTTTAGAAATATGCAAGTACTTAAGTAGTGTTTGGTTTTAAGAACCTAACACATTCTAAAAACTACTATCATACATAATGATTAGAGTCATATCAAGATGTTACTAATCATAAATGTAAATGCTTGAATGATGAATATATTGTTTGAAAAAACTTGACAAGCTTTAAGCTTTTATACAAATTAAATTTACTTTGTCGTTAACAAAACTTAGGTAAAGATCAAAAATATAAATAACGCTTAATGACGATATTTGTATTAACAATCTCCCCCCTTTTGTTGAGGACAAAATATAAATTTTATTTTTATAAAAGATACAAAGTTTGTGCAAGAGTTATAAAAATATTAGTTTTAGAACTTGAAAAGGAAATGATAATGCAAGTGTATGATGTTTGACTTTTTATGAAAGTCAAAGTATTCACTAGTTGATGCATGATGTTGACTTTTCAGAAAGTCAAAGTATGCAGTTGACTTTTTAAGAAAAGTCAAATATAACCAAGTTCTATATTTTCTCCCCCTTTTTGTCTCAACAAAAGAAGAGGCGATGCGGAATGTAATGAGCCCGAGCCATTATCTCCCCTTGATCAAAGCTCCCCCTAAATTGGGTGCTTAATGGGAAGATACATGGATTGTGAAAATAAAGCTACAAAAAATGTTAGTAATAATGATCATTCACAAGCATTTCCAAACACTATGTAAAAGCACCAACAATATAAAAAACACCATTCATTAGTTAAAATTTTCATGAATAAAGATCATGAAAAGAGAACACAATGATGTGTTTTAGTACAAGAAAAAAAATAATCCTAAGAAAAAAAACTAGAAATGCTAAACTATGACCATCCTAATTAGATGGTGGATGAGAAAGAGCGTTGAGGCGCTCAAGGATGTGATTGAGGATGAACCTCATTTCCTCTTGAAAGTCATGGACCATAACCCGGGTCCTTTCAACGGTTTGGGCCGTTTGCTCACAAGTTGAGCAACCATGCCTAGGGGGTAGTATGTTTGGGGAGGTTGTGGTGGTGGAATGGTAGATGTGTTGGTGTTGTTGTGGATTTTTGGGTGGTCATGATGGAGGCAAGCAAAGCATTTTGCATTTGCATAGTCTCACTTAAGTGAGAATCCACCATGCCTTTGAATTGGTGGAGGTTGTGGAGTTCCGCTTGAATCTCCTCTCTAGTGGGATTGGCATCCCACATGCACTCCTCAATGTCCTCAAGATGAGGGGACATTGATGTTGGGAGTGGATGATCCCCATACAAAGGACCATGAATGTCTTTGTGAATGGGGTGGAAGAGAAGAGGTTTTGGCCCTAATGGGGCGTTTGGGTCAAAAGATGACCGAGGTGACTCATGAGCAATCCGCTCAATTGTGCCAAAGGATGGCAATGGTGGTTGATGATTTGGCCTAGGAGGCAAGTCATCCAAGTCCTCCAAGAAAGGATTTGGTGAAGTTGGTGGAGTGGAAAATAACTCCATAGGAATGAGAGTTGGAGACCTTGGTGGTGAAGGTGGTGAGGGTGTCTTGGATGTTTGGATGGGTGCCGGTGGAGGTGAAGTTGGTGTTTTTGTAGGTGGTGGAGTGGTGATCACAATGTGTGATTGAGTAGGTGCAGCCAAGGTAAGTTTTGTATCATCTCGGATTGGAGATGAGATTGTGAGTGGAGAAGACTCGGATGAGGAGCTAAGGTTAACGAAGCAACAAGGCCTCACACTAATTCTAGCGGTTTTCTTGCAAGGTTTAGGAGATGATTTTGTCATTTTTGACTTGGGTTTTCTTTGCTAGATAATGGTAAGAATGAAGAAGGTGTGAGGATGATCATGGTAAAACCTCTCAATTTATAGAAGTGAAAAATTATGGAGAAATGTGTTTGATTTGATGTTAAACCATTGAAGAGATGAGGTTCCTAATGATTTGGAAGTGGGTTGAATGCTAGTCATATCACCCAAGTCAATCCATACAAGAGAGATGGAGTGAAGAAGAAAAGATTTGCAATAAATGTGTTCTAATGAGTGGAATTTCCTAGAAATCAGATCACCCACGGATTTGAAGGTACCAAAAATTTGGTTCCTTCCTTTATGCAAAAGGGCTCCTTGGTTGGATTTTTCAAATTTTTGAATTTTGGTGGGAAATGGATTTCTTATATACCTAAGTGAATTATACTAGTTCTAATAAGAGTATAAACAAGTTAGGATTGACTTATAAGCAATGGATGGTAATTTGGAATCACGAAATAGTCAAAATTCAGAAAGTTACCTGAAGGATCCACGGCACCAAAAATTTACACGGACGGAACCCTAAAAGGGTGCCGTGCCCTGGTCCGCCTGCAGTGCACGGCGGTACCAATTTCATAACGGACGGTACCAAATTATGGTGCCGTCTCGTCCCGTGAAAGCAGAAAAACAAGACAGAGTGTTTTTAGGTGTCGGGGACCTTTCCGAAACCTGAAATTTTTCTCAAAACATGTGACACTAAACATTTCTAGTTTGGAAAAGTAAATAACGCGTATATAAACATAGTGGAGCATGTATTTTGAGCAAGGCTTTTTGATTTTCACATTATAGTGAAAATGGGTAAAATTTGATAGCATACTTGTGCTATCCCCCTGCATAAGATTGTTAGCATACGCCATTGTTTCAAGTTATATTATCATCCTACATAATAAAAACAACTAAATTGTGTCAAACATTAACGATAATGCATTGTTCCAAACACTCCTTAAAGTACCCTTATTTGTCCAACTTCTTGTAAATCTTGTTCATCATCCTACCAAGGCACTTGAACATTCCCTTAGTTTGCTTGAATTCCGCTGATTCATTCTCTATCTCGGGAAGAGACGCATAATACTCATGAGGCGGAAGACGAGAGCTTGGAAGACCATCCTCGGAGCTATTTGATGATGATGATGATGGAGTTGGAGGTTTTGCTCTCTTGCCTTTGTCTTAGCAACTCGTGCATCACTCAAAGGTACAAAGATGTGAGGGATGAGCTCATAGTGAAGGTGCATCCCTTTTGGTGTTGGTGGAATTGGTGCAAAGTTTCTATAGAGACGGGTGAGAAGCATCCCGTATGGAAGAGCAACCGATCCTTGAGTTGGAATATCAATCATTCTCCTAGCTATGTAGTAAGCTAAATTGAATGGTTGACGGGTAGACAAGTTGTAGAGCATGTGACAAAGGCAAGCGTTAATGTGATCCCCATTTCCTATGGTGCTAATGACGTTGGCTCTAAGTAGCTCCTCCCATTTCTTAAATTCGGGCTTAAGTTCATTTAGCTCCATTCCATATGGATCTCGGTTTACCTCCTTTCCCTTTCGGTAACTCGGGTTGTATCACCCTTTGGGTTAAAAAGGTGTTCACGGATGACATCCTTATCGGCCAAACGGGTTTGGTAGGGAAGAGAGCGGTCATTGATTGCATCAAGAGCGGTGAGTGACCATTTATCCGAGTAGACACAAGTTCCTCGGTTGGGAATTCCTAGCACTTGAGCAAAGTTGGCTAAGGTGATGGTGTAGTCGTTTTGATTGATTCTAAACCTAAGACAAAATTCATCATCGGCTTCATCATTAAAGCCGGTCACACTAGCATAGAATTCTAACACAAACCTAGGACAGATTGGTTCATCGATGTCAAGAAGACAATCGAATTGAATGGCGGCTAGTTCTTCACGGAGATTGGTATTTTCAAGGAAGGATGAGTGAATGGTTCTACCCTCATGGAAATACCTTGATTCTAGACCCCTAAATATTTCTACTTGTTCCTTGGGAAGTCCTTTGGTTTTGTGGTGTTTGGGAATGTAGTTAAGGGTGTCTTTGTGATCATAGAATCTTGCGGCTACCATGGTTATTCCTAAGGACAAGAGTAATATGTTAAAAAAAAAAATGAGAACTTTTAACGCTTTTGGTTCTAGTGTGTGCCTATATGAAAACAATTTGGAGTTGCGGTTATCTCGACTCATTTTATGCACAAAATGGTTTTAGTGGGGTGTTTGGCAAATACCATGAGATAACCCAAATGCTCCTAATTCAATGTGGCTTCATTTGAATATACCCGGAATGCATATTAGTTATGCAATACCTTTAGTATTCAAGAGCATGCAAGTGATGAAAATTTAACGTTTCTATTTGTATTAGCAATGAAAATTGTTTTCCTATAAGTGAGAAGCTTTTCAAAAATTTTGACATGGGGTGTTTGGTTGTTTGAATAAGGCCTTATATTTATTATCTATCAATTAGTGGGAAGCATGATTTGTTTATGCAATATGATAATGTAGTACCTAATTTCAATGACTAGTTATGCAATTTGCCAATTGAATTCATATTTGGTATAAAAGCATACATAAAACCCCATGTAATGATTTGTGATAGTTTTGTGCATAAATAAGAATCCTAGACTCAGAATTAAGAGATAAAATGTAGTTAGGATACTTACAATGATGTTATCTTCAGTGATTAGTGAGTGGGAAGATGACAATAATGAGCTTGGTTTAATGTTTACACGTTTTGGTAAAGTGGGTTTTGAGGAAGAAGATGTTTTGTATGTAGCAGTTTTGCTTCAGAGACACCACGGACCGACGGTACCAAAATTTTGGTTCCGTCTTTGTTGTCGTTTGGTGCCGTGGCTACAGAGCGATACAAGACAAAATTGTTTTGTTTTGACTATTCTAATGTTTTGGGCTATGTTTATCCTACATGTTTGGTTCCATTAACCCTAAACCAAGTCTAAGAAGATTAAAAGGTTCTCGTTTAAGAGGCTTAGTTAAGATGTCGGCAATGTTGTCTTTGGAGGATACTTTCTCGATTGAAATGTTTCCTTTTTGAACATTGTCGCGAAGAAAGTGATGACGGATTTCAATATGCTTTGTACGAGCATGTTGAACGGGATTCTTGCTGAGATCGATGGCTCCTTTGTTGTCGCAAAGTATCACAATGTCGTTGAGATGAATTCCGTAATCTACGAGAGCTTGCTTCATCCAAAGAGCTTGTTGACATGCTTTTCCGGCTGAGACGTACTCGGCTTCAGTAGTTGAGATGGCTAAAGCCGTTTGCTTCTTTGCAAACCATGAGGTGAGACAATGTCCAACAAAAGTGCAAATACCACTTGTACCTTTTCTATCGACATAATCACCGGCATGATCCGAGTCGGCATACACTATGGTTTCTACACCCGTTCCTTTGGGATACCATAATCCTAAACACGTTGTTCCCTTAATGTATCTAAAAATCCTTTTAAGGCTTCTAAGTGTGATGCCTTTGGGTTTTCTTGAAAGCGAGCACATAGACAAACACTAAACATAATGTCGGGTCTACTAGCCGTAAGATAGAGTAGGCTACCAATCATTCCTCTATATTTAGTGTTATCTACGGATTCACCTTCTTCATCCTTGGTGAGTTTAGTGTCCGAGGACATGGGTGTTTTAGTTGGTTTGGAATCTTCAAGACCAAATTTCTTAAGCATGTCTTTTATATATTTAGATTGGTTAAAAAATATGCCATCTTCTAGTTGTTTAATTTGAAGTCCTAGAAAGAAATTTAACTCACCCATCATACTCATTTCAAACTCGTCGTGCATGATTTTAGAGAAATCATCACATAGCTCTTGACAAGTTGATCCGAATATAATGTCATCAACGTATATTTGAACAATGATAATATGTGATTCCTTTTCTTGGTAAAAAGAGTATTATCTACTAATCCCATAGTGTATTTGTTATCAATAAGAAAAGTCTTAAGTCGATCGTACCAAGCTTTTGGTGCTTGCTTAAGACCATATAATGCTTTCTTGAGTTTGAAGACATGATGTGGTTTCTCAAAGTCGGTAAAACCGGAGGTTGAGCAACATACACTTCTTCGTTAATAAACCCATTAAGAAATGCACTTTTAACATCCATTTGAAATAATTTAAAATCATAGGCACATGCATAAGCAAGTAATATTCTAATAGACTCAAGTCTAGCTACCGGTGCATAAGTTTCATCATAATCAATCCCTCTTGTTGATTATAACCTTGCGCTACAAGCCTAGCTTTGTTTCTAGATACTATACCATTTTCATCCATTTTATTTTGAAAAACCCATTTTGTTCCAATTATAGTTTGATCTTTAGGTTTTGGAACTAATTTCCAAACATCATTTCTAACTAATTGGTTTAATTCTTCTTGCATGGCAATTACCCATGATTCATCTTTTATTGCTTCATTTATGGGTTTTGGTTCAATGGTGGATACAAAACAAAAATAATTACTTTGATTTTGGGCTTGTGACCTTAAGGTTCTTTGATTTAGTTGTCCTATGACCTTTTCTAAAGGATGACTTTTAGATTCTTTGATGTTGACAATTTCTTTATTTAATGGTTCATCTTCCTTGTTATTATTAATTATTTCTTGACTTTCTATCATTTGACTTTCAACTAAGTCATCATCTACCAAAGGTGATGTCTTAAAGGGAGGTGGACTTTAGTCGAATGTTATGTTCAACGATTCCTCGACTATCATTGTTTCTTTGTTTAGGACAATGTAAGCTTTACTAGTTTGAGAATAACCAAGAAATACACCTTCATAAGACTTTGGGTCAAACTTGGTGAGATAATCCTTAGTATTAAGAATAAAGCATTTACAACCAAAGACTCTAAAATATCCTAACGTTGGCTTTTTACCTTTATAAAGTTCATATGGTGTTTTGTTTAAGAAAGGACGTATTAAGACTCTATTCAAAATATATGTAGAAGTGTCAACGGCGTTACACCAAAACTTTTGAGGAATGTTTTGTTCATTAAGCATTGTTCTACTCATTTCTTGAATTGTTCTATTTTTACGTTCTACTACTCCATTTGATTGAGGTGTTCGTGGAGCGGAAAAGTTATGTGTTATACCATTTGTATCACAAAAGTTTCCAAATTGAGTTTCGTTGTCAAATTCACGACCATGATCCGTTCGGATCGACACAATTTTAACACCTAGAAGATTTTGAATTTTCTTGCTAAGAATTTCAAATTTATCAAAAGCTTCATTTTTGGTTTTCAAAACAACGTCCAAGTAAACCTTGAGTAATCATCTACTATGACCAAAGTGTATAAGTTGCCTCCATAGCTTTTTATAGCGGATGGTCCAAACAAGTCCATATGTAATAATTCTAGACACTTAGATGTGGACACCATATTTTTAGATTTGTGACTACTATGGGTTTGTTTACCAATTTTGCAAGCGCCGCAAAAGTGTTGGTCATATTTTAGTTTTGGTAAATTCCTAACTAGCTCTTTTGAAGATAGGTTTTGTATAAGTCTCATATTAGCGTGACCTAAGCGTCTATGCCAAAGAGATGAGCTATCATCTAATGTTGTTAGGCAAAGTTTGTCATTATATGTTTTATCTATTTTCATGACGTATATGTTATTTTTCCTAACTCCTTTAGCTATGGTGATACCATCTTTTAGTATTTTACTACCATTTTCATCAAATAGTACTTTATACTTTTTATCACATAATTGGCTAATACTAAGTAGATTAAATCCTAACCTATCCACATGAGCAACATTTTCAATAGTTAGGGAGTTATGAGCGATCGTACCTTTGCCAATGATTTTGCTTTTGAGATTGCTACCAAAAGTGACATTACCTCCGTCATACTCTTGGTATGATGAGAAGAGACTTTTGTTGCCCGTCATGTGTCGTGAGCATCCACTATCTTTTATCCATTCATCAGGTTCCAATCCAACTTTCAAGCATACCTAAGAAGCAAATAACTCAAGCATTTGGTCCCCAATATCTCATGGGTCCGTTTGGGTTAAACATACCATTTATTTGATTCATGTATGGAAACGATGGGTAAGAGTTCCATGGCATGTAATCTGAGTTTGATATGGTCTAGGAAAGTTTTGATTCCAACCATTGTGTTGGTAGTTGGGTTGTGCGTTGTGGTTGCTCTTAGGAAAGGGGCGTTTGGCAAAAGGTGTTTTATATCGTTGTTGAGTAGTTTTTAATCTAAATTCATTTTTAGCAAGTTCTACTCCTGATGTAACAAGCTGGTTTTAGTTTAACAATATCCTTGGTTTTCTTTGTTACTTTAACAAATTCATTACGGTCCGTATTAACATTCGTCTGAAGTACCCACGGCACCATTTGTTTCAACGGACGGAACCCTTATTTTGGTTCCGTCCGTCCGTGCTGTACAGCAGCAATTTTGACATTGTTCGCCTTTTCGGCCGTTTTGTTTTGACTCTTTGGAATTAATACTTCATTAAAACCTAGCCCATTCATGTCTCCCGGTGTTTTATGAATTTTAACTATTTCATCGGCAAGAGCGATGTTCTTGTTAAACCTTTTAAATTTAGAATTGTTTTCGATTAAAACATCTTGTGTGAGCTTTAGTTTTTCTATTTCAAGTTTAAGCTCTTGACATGATTTACAATCATCGTCATTTGCTTTTCCTTTTTTAAGTCGTTTTGCTTTTTCTTTTAACTCATAAACTTCATTTTCCAAAAATTCCTTTTTGGTTTTAAAAATTTATTTTTAGTTATGAATTTTAGACTTAGCTCACACAATTGATTATATTGTTTTTGCAAAGTGTCATCATCAATAGAAGAATAAGAAGAGTCGGAAAGTACCTCATTTGACTCATGTGCCATTAGAGCGATCTCTTCCTTGCTTGATTCTTCATCGTCTTCACTATCACTCCAAGCACCACTTACAAAAGCTCGTTGAGTTTTGCTTTTAGGTGGCTTGGGACATTCTCCTATGAGGTGACTTGCATCACCACATCTAAAACACTTTCTTTCACCTTTACCCTTTTGTCATCCCGATCTTTTCGAATGGCTTCTTTTCTTCTCGAGGTTGTCTTACAAACTTTCCTCTTCTTCTAAAGAACTTCTTAAAATCTCTAACGGCCATGGCATATTCCTCATCTTCACTACCGGAGCAAGATTCGTCATCATCACTTGATTCGGCCTTTGCTTTTAGAGCAACGGATTTGATCTTCTCCCTTCTTCCTTTGATGATCTCCGAATCTTTCTCCATCACCATTTCGTGTACTTTGAGGTTGTCGATTAGCTCGTCTAGTGACATTTTTGAGAGATCTTTTGATTCTTCAATAGCGGTCACTTTAGCTCTCCATTTGGGATGGAGTGCTCTAAGAAATTTCCCGACAAAGTTCTTACTACGAAAAGATTCATCAAGTGCTTTAAGTGATGTAATAATAGTATTAAAGCGAGCAAAGCCACAATCAATGGTTTCATCTTCAGGGATAACAAATTGTTCATATTGTTGAACAAGAAGATCAATTTTGTTATCCTTGACTTGTGAATTACCTTGATGTGTAACAATCAAAGATTCCCAAATATCTTTGGCGGTTTCACACATAAAAATTCTTTCATATTCTTTTCTAGGTAAAGCATTATAAAGCATCATTTTAGCTTCATTATTTTTAGCAACTAATTTCTTTTGTTCATCAATAGAAATATCCTTTGTTGTAGAACTAAAATCCCCTTTAACAATAATAAACCAAAGATCTATATCTTTTGATTTTACATATGTTTCAAAACGGTTTTTCCAATAGATAAATCCATTGGTTTCAAAGAGTGGTGGTCTTTGCATAGATTGCCCTTCTTTAAAGTTTTCAGAATCCATGGATCGTTTCAAGTTTATAAAATACAAGTTATTTTAGAAATTCTTGAGCAACGAGGCTCTGGTACCAATTGTAGAAAACTAGAAGGGGGTTGAATAGTTTACCAATTAAAAACTTTGTTTTGAAACTTATTGAAAGATCAATTGATATTGATCTTAGATATGTTAATGAAATATGCAAGCAATATGTAAAGAGTAAATAAGGAAAGAAATGATCAAACCACAACAAGTTGTTTATAGTGGTTCGGTCTACAAGGACTCTTTTTCCTTGCCCTACTCCACTCCTCGAGTCTCACACTCGAGAGTTCAACTTCACTAGTCAACAAGCTCCTTTCACCGACGGAGAAAACCTTTACACTTCGCTTACACTATTTCCGACACTAAGCTAGATGTCGAGTTCTTTCCAAGGGTACAACCACTCCCACACACAATGTATTTTGAGGACTAAAATACTAACCACTCACACTCACAAGATTATGATGGTTTAATACAACAATGAAGTATGAATCAACACAAGATCATACAACACTAAACAAACAAGACTTCCAACTTCTCGTTGAAGCTTGAATGTGACTTGATCTTCTTTGCTACAAAAGAGATCACTAATATGATATGAAACCGAGTTAGAAAGGTTAGAGAGAAGATATGTATGAGAGTATGTTAGAAAGGGATAAAAACTACTTGGCTTGGCATTGCTATTTATAGCCAAATGGACATGTGAGCGTCCACGGACCGCGGAACCCTTAAAAGGGTTCCGCCTGTACCATTTTGGTACCGGGGGTCTGTCAAGATATCAAATCTTGCCAAAGTCAACTCTATCTAAGTGAGATTGTGCAAGATATGAAGAGTACAAATCCACACAAAATATCTAATGAAATCTTCCAATGATTTCCATGATGCATCACATGATGTCATATGTTGTATTTCTATTTTTAGAAATATGCAAGTACTTAAGTAGTGTTTGGTTTTAAGAACCTAACACATTCTAAAACTACTATCATACATAATGATTAGAGTCATATCAAGATGTTACTAATCATAAATGTAAATGCTTGAATGATGAATATATTGTTTGAAAAAGCTTGTTTTAATATCTATTAAACTTGACAAGCTTTAAGCTTTTATACAAATTAAATTTACTTTTGTCGTTGACAAAACTTAGGTAAAGATCAAAAATTTAAATAACGTTTAATGACGATATTTGTATTAACAGTTAGATTTTTTATTGAACCATTGACCCTTTCTTCCGTATTTTGTTTCCAGTATTAGTATACGATGACCTTGTTTCTTGTATTGGAAGTTATATTAAACCAAAAAGCATGACCATTTTATCCATAAACACTTGAAGTTAAGAAAGTGCCACCACCATCCTGTTGACACCAAAAAATGTTATCGAGTAGCTATAATTAACAAAAATCCTAAAATAAATACTTATTATCTTTATGGAGATAGTAGTTAATGGCCCTATAAAATGACCTTAGATCTGAGTTTACTGCAGTTTTGCAACAATCACAAACACCCCTGAAAAGACCCAAATATCCCGTTGAAACATGATTTTTTAGCAGCTTCAAACGCTACTTAAAATGACCCAATCTCACCTTCAAAATTGATGTTGGAATGAGTTCCAAACACCCCTTAAAAAGTCAATGGGTGACATTTGTGTATCATACTAAGAAAGTTTCATATCAACCAAAACCTAACCTAGTTTTAACATGCAAATATGTTGTTGGATCCAAACCATTTTAACCCGTCCGTTTTACAACTCTAAGTTTCACTAAGCAACCTTCATCACTCAAGTAATCCATCATTGTTAATATAGAGAATTCATGTTGGTTTTCAAGACAAAATTTGTTACACGCTTACAATATTGTAGTTTGATAATCCCAAAACGAAACGGGTCAAATCACTATAAATTTCTCAAATAATTTGATATTAAACAAAATGTGTTCTTTTACATTTCCTATGGCATAAGCAAATCCAAACACGTGATTGCTTGTCCTTGTAAGCAAAAGCATAAATGGGTCGAAAAAAATTGATAGGATCCAAATATTTATTGTGTTGATGATTCGGGTGGTCTTGGATGATCAAAATACATGTTTGCCATAGTTAGAGAGTTAGTAGAGAGAGAGGGTGTTCTTGCTAGAGGTTTAAACAAATGAAATGTTAATTTGAATGAGAAGCACCACCCCTTCCATGGATGGAAGGGGTATTTATAGTTACAAACATAACGACCTCCCATCGCCCTGTGATCGGGATACAAAGTGGGTAAAGACCTGTCCTTCCTCCACGTGTTGCACTAAACTATTCTACGCTACTCGACAAACAAATAAACTACTAAATAACGTAACAACGACACGTCTACGAGCTAACATATGCTAGACTTATAATTGGGGTGACCGACACTTTAACATGGAATTTTCTAATTCCTAACAATCTCCCCCTAAGGGAGGTCACCCCATGAAATACATTTTGCATCCTAGCATTCTATCTTTGTCTTTAGTTCCAAGCTCGTAGACATCAATTCTTCAAATTCCGTTCTTTGTGCTTTGTGTAGCGATTCTTCAAAGTCCGCATAGATTTGTACTTTTAGTGGAGGCCTTTAACTGATCCACATCTTTGATGATCTTTGAGCTTTCTTGAGATCATCACCACAGAAATCTCTCGATCACCCTTTTATTGTGTTGCCATCATGTGAAGTTGTGACTTTCGAACCGACATGCTCACACTTTTGGATCATGACATCTTTCCATCGAGTAGCTAAGCTTTTACTGGTTCAAGATATTTGCAGCAGCGCAGCAAGACGAACATAGTATAGAAATATCGAGCCGGTTATGTAGATATGCACCAGTCATGATTTCTTCAAATTAAGTGTGGATGCCGTGAGCATGCGGCTTTGGAATGACTCCTCAATTTCGATCACCTGCAACCGTCCAAATGTACCGCAAAACAAATTAGCAATAAAACACACGAAAGTGTCTTTGATCACTTTCGTTGAATTGAGGTACACGCCCACGGTTCCCGCTGATCAGTACAATGCACGCCGTGATCGTAGGATTCCTAAGAATCTCCTTGACAGGGTTTCGCATCTGTTCTAGCCGTTCTCAAACCGGAACGTCTCAAAGAAGACAACACGGAGTGAGTGAACCAACTAATTGAGATTCACCGATTGATGAAAAATTGATTTGAAAACAATCGCGTATTGCTTAGAAGAAAGAGTTTCGCAATACGACGAAGGTTTTATGAGAAAGATCAATTTTCAATCAAAAATACTTTTTGTATTTGAAAAGAGTACACATTCGACGTGCTAGAGAAAAGAAGAATTTTGCACATCGAACGGTTTTTCCAAAAGTATTTTTTCAATCAGAGATACTTTTTGAATTTGAAAACATAAGTACACATTCGACGTGCTAGAGAAAAGAAAATATTTGCACATCGAACGGTTTTTCCAAAAGCATCCGTCAATCCATTTCCTCGACCAAGGTTGATTCACGAGTGAATCCCCATCGCTTTCTATCCAGTTGTCACATGGTTAATCTATTGAATAGATCTCACATGCCACCTACCAGAGCTTGTTTGATGTTGGCTCCAGAAGGCTTTCCATCTTCATTGTGAATATGAATGCATATTACTCGGATGTTCTGGCAATACCACAAGGATAATGCGTAGGACTCTTAATATATTCTTACTTTCCACATTGTGTGAAAAAAGCAAGTCTTCATTAATTTTGTGTCCTAATGAGATATTGTGGATGATCTCTTGGCTCTAGACTCAATCGTGCACATTTGGTTCCTATGCCGGAGACTAGGGAGAGGGTCTCCTTCTTCAATATCAACTATCTCTAAAAGAAAGTCGATAGATTATGTAGGTTCCCCGTGAGAATGAAACAAGCCCTTTTAAGAGGAACTTGAGTAGCTTGGGAAGTTTAGTGCAAGTGCGCATCACTGGGTCCATGACGTCTTGTCTTCAATATCGGTGTTACCTTAGTAACCACCAATAGCATATGTATTGAACCCTACATGGCTCTAAGGTTGAATTAATGGAGGGCTATTTCTTTTCACCCTTTTCACATTCAATTTTTTTCATTCTTCAACCTTCTCAGCTGCTTACCGAGACTTCATTACTAGAACCTTGTTGGGTTTATTCCATTACTAGCTCTGTCTCAGTCCGCACTCTTCCCATATCTCACTTTTCTCCTTTTTTCAATATACCTAAGGACTCTACACTATCTAGTGGATTGTCCGTAGGTAGATCCCTCCTCGATTCCTGGCGGATCGTGGGAACTAATACCTAACCTAACCATCCTTATAACACCATGCATAAAGTAAATTGGTCGGTCTTTTGGTATTGTTCTTTCCTTCATGAAACCAATTGAAAAATCATTTGGAAAAACAATCAAGGTACTTGTGATATGAGATCAAAGCATTTTGTACCTTAATAGTTTTGATCATTTAGAAATGCTCCCCTCAACATGTGCATATGATATTGAAATTGTTTGGCACATGGAGGCAAGAGTTCTTTGAAATAATTTCTTTGAAATAATTTCTTGATCACATTTTCCTTAGAAAAAGCCATTTGAATTTCTTTGGTAAAATTCTCCCCCTCAATATGTGCATAGGATATATTAAAACATTTTATCACATAGAGGCAAGAGTTCTTTTGAAGCACATCCACGATCACAAAAGCCATTGAGAAAACCATTTGAAAACTCAATCAAGGTACATTATGTTAAAACATAAAAGCTTTTGTACCTCGATAGTTTATTTTCCTTTAAAATGCTCCCCCTCAATATATGCTTCGAGATACGAAAGCGTTTAGCACATACGAGAGAGCAGCCTGCACCATTGAATCAAAACGATCACCTTTTATCAAATTTCATTATTAAATCACAAATTCTCCCCCGATCAAAAATATCAAACCCTTTGAGATTTTGGATCCCAAGTGATTTAATTAGTTTTAGAAAACATGGGAGAAAATGTGGCCTTGTTTAAATACTCATCTGGTTTTTTTTTGGATAAATCCTCCTCCTCAACATGTGCATTGTGTATTTGAAATCGTTTGGCACATGGAGGCAGGAGTGCCTTTGAAGGACTAAAACCAATTCCATTAAAACCGATTTGAGATTTAAATCACGATCTCTCCCCCGATCAAAATTTCAAACCATTTGAGATTTGTGATCCCAAAAGATTTAAATCATTTAGAAAATTTTGGGGAAAGACGTGGCAAGATTTAATTTTGAAAAATGATTAATAAGGAATGATTTAGACATTAAAGATTGTTAGTGTCAGGTATGATTGTTTTAAGAGATCTTTTGAGTAAAACAAAACAATTTCACAATCAAACAAGAATAGAAAAAATTTCATTTTGAAAGACCTTGATTCAAAAGAAAATCATACCATGACATAACATTAAATCTTTAGATCACCACATAATTACGTACAAACGGACTCTTTTGAAGATATATTGTTTGAAAATATTTTAAATTAAATCACTCTCACCCCTCAATCGATGACCGAAGTCGATAATTGAGTGACTTAAATTTTGATAAAATGAAGTCCAGTGATTTTCAAAATTTAGTCCAATATATTTTCAAAACAATATTTTCCATTTTCAAAACAATATTTTTCAAAGTTTTAGAAAATGGTATCATCTATTATCCTCGCACAAAGATACGTTAGGTGGTTGAGAAGCTTCCGCTTTTTGTTGTTGTAGGGTTTGGAAGAAAACCATCTGGCACATGCAAGGAGACTTCTTTTACGCTGCATTTGAATGCCAACCGAGGTCAAATTAAGCCCGCTTTCTTCAATCACTTAGAAGAAAACCATCTGCGATGCAAATTGAGACCTCTTACGCGTTGCATTTATGCCAACCCTCCATAGAAGTCCAATTAAGCTCCGTTTCTTCATTTGTCAACCCAAGATATAGTTACCCTTTCCTTTCCGCATCCAATCATCTTCAATTGTGGGATCCGGATCGGGAACATTCTTTTATACCAATATACCGCATAATGCTAGTGAACACAATAACGATATATGGTGGTCGACATCACCCAAACAACAATCGACTAATAAAAGTCAATGCAACATATCAATCAGATCATATAAATGTATGGGAATAATGTTTTCATCAAACTCTAATCATCTAATCCTAGCAATCATATCCTAGAAACCTAGTCCTTCAACATAGGTTAACATCATTTTTAATTAAGCATATTAGGATAATTAAGAAAGCCCGTTAGATGATATAGATTTGAAAACATTATCCCCTCAATCAATGACTCATTTTTTGAAAAGTTTAAAAGTGCTGAAGTCATTGATTGAGTTTAAATTTAATAAAACTCAAATCATTGTTTTAAAGCAACTCATTTACCACCATTTTTGAAAACAACAAATATTTTCTAAAGAATTTTAGACGGAAAAACATTTGTGTAGGAACAAAGCAATTCTTCGACATACTTTCCTCAAAGTGTTTTAGGATAAGTGCATGATATTTTGAAAAACGGTTTAGCGAAAGCACTTTCCTTTTAAGAGCGGGTTGCTATCGAAATAATAGCAAACCATAGTTTAAGCACGGAGTTGCGCCTCAAGTAACGCAAGCCATCATTTGAAGCCCGGGTTACGCCTGAAATAATCGTAGAAGCCATAAATTTTGAGACATGTTTAGAAAAAGAATATTTACACCTCCTGTTCGAACTTCATCTAAAGTCCGTGCCATTATTGAATGACATTTCTAAGACCGTAGATGTTATCGATACCAGAAGACATGTCTTGAGAAACATATTTTTGGTATTTTTGAAATTTTCTGATTTTTATGGGTTTTTGTTGGTTTTATATTTTCTATTTTTTTTGTTGGTTTTATATTTTTGTATTTGGTTTTTCTGATAAATATATACAAGGATAGAGTAGATGATATAGTTTAAGAAGATGATGATACGAGTACCGAGATAAGGCTATCGAGCGCCCGTTGTAGAAGATAGAAGTCATCATCTCTTAAACATTCACCACCAAAGCTTCCAAGACTCTTGAATCTAAGAGAGAAATTGAGCCACTTGAAAGTGAGACTTTGGCAGCTTCCCCCAAAACCGAAAATCCTTTAGCTGAAAGCGGATTCAAAGCTTATTTCAAGCTTCCTTAGCCAAAAGTGCACAAAGAAGCACACCATTATCATCGAACTTGCTGCCCTTTAAGAATAATCATCGTGATTCTCATTCGAGGTTATATCATCCAAAAGAACAACAACGTATCATCCACACATAAATAATCTTCTCAAATTTCATAACCAATGAAGTCCGAAGCAATCCATTCCAAAAGGTGTCAAGAGACCACTTCCCCCACGTAGTTGAATTGATGCATACTCTTAGACTAGAGCTCACGAACCCCGAATACACATACCTAAGACAAAGAAACTTATACCATCAAGTAGCAGACAAATTATCCAATAGCCAATAAAAAGAATAACCCCGATGTATACTCTCCCCTAAAGAAAGTGTATGAAGAAGCTCAAGAACGGTACCAATGCCCAAAAGAGAATGAACCGATAACATTGAAGAAGCAGCCGAATCACCGACATCTCTCAAGTGGATGACAATCTCTGCGGATGTCAACTCCGAATAAGTGATTATTATCTCTAATCACGATTAAGCCCTCAAGTAAAAGAAATTCGAAGCATCCCTTTAATGTACACAATCTCTCTCCCCGATGATTGTGATAACATCAAAATCATCACACAATGTACCTCTTTTATCATCTAAACTAACTCTTACATCTCTTTCCCCTGCCATAGTTGGAATAAAAGACCGAACTCCATGATGTCAAACCTTGAGTTTCTCCGGTAATGACAATAGTCTTCCTATATCTTCAATCACTTAGAAGTATTAAGCTCTCTGATACCGCTGCATAGATGTGTGTGTGTCTCCTTCCCCTTGCCGGTTTTGATACTCTAATCAGCAACTCTATGTAAGCCCGTGATACATGAAATCTTTGAGAAGAACACGTAATCTGTGGGAACCGTCAAGACTCTCCACTATTTTATCAACCCTTATGTAGCATTTGTAGTGACTAATGAAGAAGAAAACCCGATATACCCTACTTTGAAATCAAGTCAACTTCCCCACATTTGTATCTTAAGCTTGCACCTAATGATGGAAGAACGGTATAGAGAATTTATGCTTCAAGCAAATCTATAAGTACTCACTACCCAAACAAAGTATGAGACATTAACACCTCTTTGAGATTATCCACACCGCCATATGCCAGACACCGTAAAACAAAGTAACTCCTAATAGTGATAGTTAACCAGGTCTTCAACCATCCACCTCGACTGCTGTAACTAGATAAACCAAGTCTTCAACTCAAATTCTTAAGCCCGAGCAAGTTATCTAATAAGAACACGCCTTTGTGAAAGTCAACTTCAATCTCAAATAAGTGATAAATGATTAACTCTAAAGTAATCAACTTGTGTCAAATGTCCAACAATAATATCAACGCTCGAGGAGTCACCTAAAAATATGAGCAAGTCTAATTGGGAATTGAATCTGACTTATAACTTTCTCCCAATTAGTGCTCCCCCTAAACCGACAATCTGTTTGATAAATGCCCAGATAAAGAAGAAGTCTTTAGATCATTAAATGCAACTCGTCTTTAGTCTTCTAACATGTAGCAGAACCGATCAGACTCGACCTTCTTCAAGATTGTCCAGTTGGGGAATAGATAGTTAACATATTCATTTCACCAAAACACAAGAACATCACCAAAAAGCATCCCAATTAACTTACATCTTGCAAATCTCCTTAACTAAGATCCTCCCAATCAAACAAGAATAGAAAGATGTTCATCAAGGAAATCAGAATCGACCGCAAATAACACACACAAAATGGTAACACCAAGCAAACAATCACATCAAACAAGAAAGAGTTGTCGGAATCATCATGTTAATGTGCACGAAGCATTAACGGAAGCACTTTGTCATAAACTCATATCCTTGTGAAGATGTCAACCAACGGCTCTTAGAAGAGAAAAACTCCATGTGAAGATGACCCGATAAGAAGAAGCTCGGTTCTTACATGAGTTTAGAGCCGGATGACCATTTATATTCTCAAATATCAATCAACAATGCAAAAAATTCACACTTTTCCTCAAGAATTGCATACGGAGATGCCATTCTTGACTAAATAAGTGAAATCATCCAAAAGCATTCTATTCACACTTCCAAAATTAGCACATGATGCCATCGCCATTATATAGTTGAGCAAGTGGAATAAGAAAATCAATGGTAGCCCGTTCTTGATGACCTGAAGCATGGAAAAAGTATGAAGCATGTTGATGAGAATTGTCATAAATAAGAAGATTTCTCTTCTTCAAGATAATGCGACCGAAGCATACATTTCTTTTCTATAGAGTACGAGGCATGAATTGATGTGTTCATACGTCAAGAAGATTTTCTTCTTTGAAGATAAAGCGCACCTAAACATACTTTTCTTTTCTTTAGAGAACGGGCATGAACTGATGTGTTCATACGCCATAATGTTGAAGTAATGGCCTGAACTGATGTGAACAGACGTCATAATCTCTCTTTCATCATCTCTGGCAAAACATGTAATCAACCCATTATCATTCAAGAGGCTCTTTGTCGTGACAATGATGGAGAAAACCCAATATGATGAATTTGACTTTCAAGTAAACTAACCCGAACTCGTGACTTAAACTTGCACATATGTAACAAAGAGCGGTGTCGAGAATTCATGCTCCATTGAATCTCTAAGTACTCTATACTCTTCAACCAACCAACCATCAAGTATTAGACGTATATCACCTCTTGAAAATCCACAATTGAATGTGACACCGAGCACTACAACGTAACTCCTTTAAGTGATAGTTATTTTGTGGTGATATGAGCCCAATTCCCCAAGAAAAGGTAAAAGACACCCAACAATAACTAGATTTCCAAGTCTTCGTTTTTGATAATAGCTCGAACAAGGATCTTGAAGAATCTTCATCCATCCATCCCCGATACCTTCTGATACTAAGTACACTCGCCCGTGATATTTCACTTCAACCTTAAATAAATAATAATATGAATTAACGTTGTCACATCTTCTGAAAGCTCAAATCTAGCCTTCTTTGACATTTAAATGAACTTTGATAATGGTTTCATCCCTACCATGGTTAAAAGCACATAACCCCGTAAAACCATGTAATAACCAAACCGCCATGACGAATATCCAAACACACATCCAATTCATGAAGTACGCCATTTTATCCCTTCTTCGGCGTAAAACCGTAGCACCAAAGATCGTAAGATCCGAATTACACTTTCTTCCAAGATGGTTCCATCAATACGGATTTTACAACTCTATGGTTTAAACCGGAAATAGTTTCTTCAAGGATTTTACAAAACCAAGAATAAACCGTAAGATAGATCCGAAATGCACTTTACTAATTATCGGATGTTTCCATTGTCACGGATTTTACAAGTCTATGATTTAAACCGAGAAATAGGTTCTTTCACGGGATTTTACAAAATCAGGACAAAACCGTGAACAATGTCCTTATGTGTTATGACAACTTTGGTTTCGTGAATATCTGTTTTAGGAACATGCAAATGTTCATCAAACGTTCATTATCCAACATCAACATTGTCATCAACCATCCAATAAATACTTTGGTAAACACATAATCACGCTACCGTCGGGCTATAGCAATGATCACATGGAGAAATAGAACCCGATATACCAAACTTGAACATGAAGTAAAATTCCCCAGATTTGTTACTTAAGCTTGTACTAATCCTTGTGAAAAGAAGCGGTGTACCCAATGTACAAAACCTCTTGACGATCCTCAACCGTGAGACACCGAAGTGATAGTTACGCTAGGTTGCGAGAAAGAATCACAAACGAAACTAAATAGCCAAGTCTTTATCACACTCTATAAATGCCCAAACAAGTCATCTTCGTGGAAGGGTAGAAAGAAAGAAGACAAAATAAGTAAACGCCTCCGGAAAACCTCACTTCAAATCCCAATGAGAAATATCGTACAAACAACTCCGTAGTCGTCAATTCAAGCCATAACATCATATCCTCCGTGAGAATGTATTAACCTAAGTATCATACTTCATCACAACAAGTCTCATCATCAAATCTCCTTATCAAATCTCTTACAAATGATCCAATTATGAGAAGCCCATCAAATGGTCCAAATAAGAATCCCTAGCCCAGATGTATCAAACAAGCCCATATCCCATTAAAATCATTGTCATATCACTCATTCAAGAGAAATATCAATGCTTGTGTATCCATATTATGAGATACTATTCGGATCAAATGTATATCTATACTTATATACCAAATCTATCAAGTATCAACAATCATATCATATCACATCTTAAGATAGGATATCCTTGTTCCAAATTAGTGTGTCACAATCCCATAATATGTCCACTTACTCGGAACAAAATAAATACATGTACCTCATGAATTAAAACCCACGACAACAGAAATATGGTCAATGAAATCTCATTTGCAATATTAGAATGTGCATGAAAGACATAGGCCCACACGAGATATCAACAAATTAACCAGCCCATTGATATTATACACACGAAGTCCAACAATCACGTAACCCATTTCATATAGAGATAATCTCATCACGCCCAAATCAAATCACACACACGGCCAAAAACAATATCCCATCCAAAAAACATCACTAACCGGTCATAAGTAGTGTCAAACTCTAATCACATGGGTATATAAATCACACTCTCACACACATCTTACCCTAATCACTATTGAAACCCTAAATCCTCTCAAACTTCCGCCCCATCAAAATAATCTCTGCTCCCACCAAATATTCACAAACCCTAACATCAATCAAAAAACAATCCTACTTCCTCCCTATTCATGTACTTACTTTATCTTGCACTCGTGAGAGATACATATAACAACAATCATCCTTGTAATCCATTTGACTTCGCCACGAGATGCTCAAGGTCATTGGTGTGAAGGTTTTGATATGTCATAGGGATGACTCGTGGTAGAAATGACCATAGAGATGGTTTTTCAATTTAATGAAAATAGGCTTCACATCCTCATGGTCACGGTAAGATTAGTATGTTCTTGTTTAATTTTTTGAGTCTTAAAATGAGTGAAAGAAATAGAGTTAACATAGTTGTTAGACTCGCTTTTATCTCGAATAGTATCTCATGATCAATGAAGATTTTTCTATTTCGTGAATGGGACTTGTGATAGTATGATGCCGCTTTGGTACCACGAAATAAGAAACAATGAGATCGATAAATTAATTTTTCAAAGAGTCGAGTCGTAGTTTGTTAATTGGAGAAGTGATTAGGATAGTAATGAGGTTGATTAAAGTGGATATGATGAGGTTGGTAACTTTGTTTTGACAACAACCATTTTTTCAGATAGTTTTTGAACTGTGATGTTGAAAAACTGAAGTCAAGAGTTATGATTTGGTTTGAGGTCGTGGCGTCTGAGTCTTCTTCATCCTTTCGTATTATAGTCAAGTCGCTACCATTTGATTCAAGTCGCTAATCATTTGAGTCAAGTTAACCTTTTGTTGCACAAGTCGCTAACCATTTTAGCTTTTCAAACACAAGTCGCTACATCTTGTTAAGTAACAAGTCGCTACCTTTTTTCCAGTTAACAAGTCGCTAGCAAATAAATTAACTAAGTCGCTATAAAGTTTAAAGTATAACTCGCTACAACTTGTAAATACAAGTCGCTAGGCAGACATATTATACAACTCGCTACACCAAGTCGCTAGGAAGACTTTTGACATTTTTTATTTTTTTATTATTTTTTTTTTTTTCGATGAGTTTTCCGGTCAGATTCCGACCATATTCATATGAAACCGCACAAAGAAAAATAATGACTTATGCAGTAAAACACTTGATTTTGACCCAGTTTGGACCTGACCATGTGACAACTTTTAACCAATGTATAACTCAAAACTTGACCACAACATTAAATGAAATGATACCAAAAGTCTAAAATAGACATATGCAACATTATAAAAACATAGGACTTTTGGACCAAAAAGGATACAAAAACATGAGTAAACAGTTTAAACAAGAACCAAAATGGATGTAGACAACTTGTTTAAAACCTGATAAAACCATAAGAATAAGAAAGAAAGACTTTTAGACAAAAAATGATACAAAACCGTTTTAAAACAATATTCAATCCAACATGAATCACAAACAAAATAACCATGGTACGGAACCACACAAATCAACACAACACAATAACCTTGGCTCTTGATACCAATTGATAAGATCCAAATATTTATTGTGTTGATGATTCGGGTGGTCTTGGATGATCAAAATACATGTTTGCCATAGTTAGAGAGGTAGAGAGAGAGGGTGTTCTTGCTAGAGGTTTAAACAAATGAAATGTTAAATTGAATGAGAAGCACCGCCCCTTCCATGGATGGAAGGGGGATTTATAGTTACAAACATAACGACCTCCTATCGGCCTGTGGATCAGGGATACAGTGGGTAAAGACCCGTCCTTCCTCCACGGTGTTGCACTAAACTATTCTACGCTACTGAAAAACAAATAAACTACTAAATAACGTAACAAACGACACGTCTACGAGCTAACATATGCTAGACTTATAATTGGGGTGACCGACACTTTAACATGGAATTTTCTAATTCCTAACAAAAATCACACACGGCAGTAGCATGTTCATCAATAGGTCACATAAAAAGTACCTTAAGGATTATTCGTCTAAGTAGTGAGTTACAAAATTCCTGAAGATTTTTCAATCTATCAAGCTGATCATAATTTGAACTGACTGCGTAATCAACTCTCTAGTCCTTTTAATAAACCGCAAACTATTATTAACATGAAAACACAAACATAATAATAAATAAAGAAAGGATCATTAATATTCTTGGCATGATCATACTTTTTCTCAACTTTTGTGTTTTTTTATCTCCAATTTCAATATTCAATAAAAAAGAATAGTTTGATTAGTTTAAAATAGACCATGGAACTTGTAGGAAAATAATGAGAAACTGGAATGATAAATAATTTGACATCCTTTATTTATCGCACCCATTTTGATAAAAAAATGTCCCCATCTTAAATCGGTCATATATGAATAATCAAGAAAAATAAGCTCAAGCACACTTCCTTAATTACTTTCATCTACAAACAATAGTAATCCTTGAATGATTTACGTTTAAAAGCTAAGAAAACATAACAAAAGTTGAAGGATACCTGGTGACAAAGATGGTGTATGGTAGTTTTGGTGTGAATTGAGTGATAAAGACTCCTCCAATAAGCTTAGCCAAACACCCCTTTATTTACAATAACCTTTTACTCCTTCAATAAGATTAGCCAAACACCCCTTAATTTAAGATAAAAAATACATTTTCATAAAAAGCAAGTAATTTAATAGCTTAATTCATAAATGCAAACAAAAGAAGTGCACATTTTCATACAAAGAATACCCATAATGGAAATGAATCTCATCGTCTCTTGAAAACCAATTTGGAATCAAAAGAGAGATAAGCTTCCGCATCATTAAAAGATCAATTGTTCAATTGTCTACTTGTATTAGTTGTTCGCATGCTGTAGAAATTAGTTAACTTTATATATGAAGATTTTATACTCAACCTGGAGGGTGATCTTTATGACAATGGTCAGTTCCCTTTTTTCCTCCGGAGGTCATCTTTTGTGCTTTTTTCTTCTTTGAAAGTCTTAAGCAAGATCTTGATGTATTGTTATAGCTGCAAAATAAACACCAACAATGTTAAGTTACATAAAAAGAAGACACAACTATCAAGAATCAAACATATACACACCTTAAACAGATGTAGGCTACATATATTGAGACCACCAAGTTTGAATTGCTCATCGGTTGACCACACCAACGTGTCCCCTTGAATTAGAATCATTTCAGAAGCTAAAACTACACACCAAGAACAAAATACTGAATATCCAAAATGGCAATACTTATCAAAATGACATTTACTATTTCGATTGATTATGTTTATGATCTTATTGCTTGTTTTAAGCAATAAGCTCTACTCGATAAGCTCATAATCTAAAAACGGACTCTTAGCCTTCCCATATCAAATAAGCTACACATATAAACTAATCTAAACACCCCCTAACTGGAGCATATGGTTGCGCATCAAAAAAATAAATCTTAATGATCGAAAGGTTCAAACTTTGCATATGTGTCCTATCTTTAATATATCAAGAATGAACTATAAAATAAGTAAACAAACTAAAAGAATAAAAAGGTTCAATCACAAACAATCAATTTCCCTTAATAATTAGTTCCATTAAGCATTCCTACACGTCATATAAGCACCAATTTCAATAAGCTATAAAAAATGTCCCTTTATATGTTGTTTCAGTAAGCCATTGCAAACAACCCGTAAAAATGCATTAGTAAAGTAAAATAGACGGTGCTACAAATTCGAGTTGCATCTGAATTACTTACCCTTTTTTCTCTTGTCATATAGACGTGACCAAACTTTCCATTACCCGTGGTTTCACCATTGTAAATTCTTCATTTTAAGTTTTTAGATACGCTTGTCTGCAAAAAAGCATCAACTATAATGGGTTGGAAACACACCATAAAGATTATAAATTCAAAGCAATGTGCTTGGAAACACACCATAAAGACTATAAATTCAAAGCAATGTGCTTGTTTTAAGCATTCAACCATTGTAAATTCTTCATTTTAAGTAAAGATAATAAAATTCATATATCATTAGATTAAGCAATGTGCTTGGAAACACACCATAAAGACTATAAATTCAAAGCATTATGGTACTTGTGAACATGTGAATCTCTTGGTTATAACAAATCATCATGTGCTCTATTTTTTCCCAACAAATGACAATTACACAAACACGATTTATCAAACAGTTGATGTGCATAAGAAACACACATAGAACATAAACTACAAATAACCATTTTCATCAATCCAGATCATCTACTTACAATTAAATTGAAGAATGAAAAGAGATAAAACATGTCAAACCTCGCAAATCTTCCTCAATCACATTCTACCTACAAAAAATAAATTATTTCATAATTAATCAAAATATATCATGGTGATTTCCCCCAAATAATAACATATTCATCAAGGTGAACTTCCCAATTTTTTAGGGTTCTGATTAAACAGATATATTAAAATTATAAAATAATCAATCGAAATATATATCATATGTTTAGATACTTACCAATTCGTCCATGTTGACAGCGTACAAATCCCCGTATGTAACCAATAATTTATAGGTGAAGGGCGTTATTGATTTTGAAGAGCGTTATTGCTTGACATTAATTGCAAAATTAATTTGTAATGTATCATACAGAGGAAGATTGATTTGAAACGTATAGAGGAAGATTGATAAGAGGTTTTGAATTAGTGTATGGTAGAAGCTATCGATTTGTATGTTAGGAGCGTGTTCTGTTTAGACATTGAATGTAATTTAATCATTTACAAAAATAATTGAAAGGGAAGCGTACAAAAGAACAATACAGTTAAGGCGTATATGCAGGTGACTTTCTTCTATTCACTTTCAAAACCTCCTGCAAATTTCACTTGTACTTTGAAGCTAAATAAGGTATTACACATCAGGATATTAATTGAATTTTTAATGCAATGTGCTTAGAAGGGTTTGTACAAAAGCTTATTTTATTAGATAAAATAGATGTAATGAAAGATAAAGAGTAAGAAGCACATAACCACGACACGAGTATTTATAGTGGTTCGGCTACAAGGACACCTTCCTTGCCCTACTCCACTCCCCGAGTTACCTACTCGAGAGTTCGTAATCACTACACGACACCAACTCTTTATGGCGGAGAAGCATATCGTCAACGCTTTACTTTTTCCGGTACTAGGCTAACCCACCGGTTCTTTCACCAAGTAACCACACCTACAATGTCGCCTACCCTTTATCCGTACTAGGCTAAGTACCGAGTTCCATTACAATGGAGGAACTACTACCCAACATTACACAACACCTAATCCCAAAGGAGACCCACTCCTTATTACAACCCCATCAAGGACATCAACATCCTCGGAAATAAACTATCACTATTTGTATAACGATGCACCTCATCGATTATACGACCTTGGCATTCTTTATTAATGCCACTTGATTAGATTCTTAGGCATCTTTCACTAATTCCTTTGTCTTGACACCTTTAGCATTCTTCACTAATGCTTTTGACACGGACGTTAAGCACCTTTCACTAATGCTTTCGTCTTGACTCTTTCGGTATCCTTCACTAATGCCTTCGACACAACACTTCTATAGAGGAAGAAAGAACTATCAACAAGAGAACCTCAGTAGTCTTGATGATGACGAAGTATGGCAACTCATGGACTTGAGCTTGCTTGACTTTAAGAAGTGGTGATCTGGCCTTTAAGAGGAACCTAGAGAATCACACGAAAACAAAAGACAAACTACATAGAAAGATCCCTTAGGATCAGTGGTTAGAGAGTTACAACACTTTGGGAAAGTATGTGTGACAGTGGCAAGCCAAAAGGAAGAAATGGCTCACTATTTATAGAGGAGAAACACGTACTGTTCCACGGATCCCACGGATCCCTCCCTTAAGGGATCCGTCTAGTGTAAAGCTAAGGATCCGTGGACCTCCTCTTGCCCATGGGTATTTTGGTTATGGGTCATGGGTCATGGGTTATGGGTTGATCCATGGGTATTTCATTAGATACAATGTACATAATAGATGCAATGCATCTAGTCAAATGGGTATGGGTCAATACCATGGGTTGTAGTTTTACCCATTTATAATACATACTAGTTATGTATGTATTTGCCCAATATGTAAACACTAGTTGTTGTACATATGTGTTACTAAATCATAAAATCACTTATACTTGTTTTAGTGTTTTATGTGAAAACGTAAGTGTGTTAGAAAACTATTGGCTCAAACTATTTACGTATTTTATTTGTTTCGTTAAAATGATTTTACGTTTGTTATCGACAAAACATTAGAAGCTCGTAAAATATAAATAAATGTTTTACGGCTTATTTGTATTAACAATCTCCCCCTTTTTGTTGATGACAAAAAATAAAATTATTTTAAGGAAAAACTAAAATTCGTAAAAGTTTGAATTGGAGTTTTTACTCTATTCTCCCCTTTTTTGTCGAAACAAAAAAAGCGTCGAAAAGAAACTAACACATTGTTTTAAGAAAAAACATGTAAAAGAGAAAAAATGTAAAGAGAGCAAGTTGCGGAAATGGTTCTCGTCTTAACTCCCCCTTGACGAGTCCATCCCTTTGTGAGGTCGTCAAGTAAATAAAAACTAGTAAGCTAATTTTTTGCAACTTTGTTTGCAAATGGTTTCGTCCTTGTGGCGAAAAATGCTCCTTCTTGAAGATTGAAACTTTACAATGGGGTGTCATGAAGTGTAATCCAAATAAGGATTATGTTTCAAATGGTTTTGCAATGTATGGTTTGACACAAAGCTCCCCCTAGCTTAGGGTGTCAAGGTCTTCATGTGTATTTTGAAAATCTACAAGATAAAGGTTAGAAAACAAGAGTATAGTGCATAATTTCCTGCAAATAAGACTCAAGTTAGTAGAAAAATTGCTTCTGTTGCACGGATTCCACGGTTCTTTCCTCTGTGGGATCCGTCTAGGCAATTTCCAGGGATCCGTCTGTCGGTGATGTTTTCAGAATGGTGATATACCAAACAGTGCTAATATGAGAGTGAGATATGTATACAAACAACAAACATATACTCAAAGCAATATGGCAAATAAGTTATCATTCAATAAAGCAAATAGATAATCAACAAATTCTAAAACTAAAGAGAATGATCTAGCCATACATATTATACTATGTTACTAAAACTTAAAACGCAACAATGTGCTTGAGTCTAAGGATGAGTAGACTTGTTAATTTGGTCCAATCTTTCAAGAAGATGATTAAACATGAAATGAAACTCATACTTCTGAACAAGTCCTTGGGTAATTAGACAATTTGAGCAATTATTGTCTTGATGGGGAACCGAATGAAAATGGATGTTTTGAGGAGGCTCTACGAATGATGGTGGGGTTTCATTAATAGATGTAGGGTGAGGTTCTACTAAAAATGAGGGTGGTGATATTGGAAATTACTCCATATGATCAAGTCCTTGGTGGTTCCTTGTTTCCAGTGATGGACTAGTCGATGTTGTAGGTGGTTTCCTATTTAATGAGAAAGTTGGTGAGTTGGAGGTTCTCGGTGGTGAATGCTCTAATGAATAGAGATTTGGGTGAGAAAGGGGCTTGTTGAATGAGTGTAGTCCATGTTCTAGGAATGAGGGCTTAGACGGTTTGCTAGAACTAGCTATGTTTGGTTTTGAGCTAGATCGACTAGTCCATATGGAAACCACCACTGGAAACAAGGAACCATTTGCAAACCACCTCTCATTAAGGTTTGATGCTAATTCTTGCGGTTCTCTTAGCAGTTTTTGAATGGGTTTGTTGAGATGGGATTCTAGCATTGTTATCTCTTACGGGAGATGATTCGGTGGATGAAATCTCATGAATCATATGACCTTTTCTTTTGGATGAGCCATTGGTTGGAGAGTTGTTGCTAAGTGCCTTGGTCATGGTGATGGTAAGGATGCAATATAAGCTTCTAACTACTGATTTGTGAGAGCTAAGTGAGAGTGATGACTTAACCTTAAGTGTGTTTGGTTTATAAAGGATAATTTTGAATTAGGGAATTAAATTCTCACCACTAAGAGGATTAAGCATGCACTTAGGTATTGTTCAGCTCTAGGAGAACATTAAATGATAACTAAAAGTGGTTAGATAACCAAAAGGTGGCTTAAATTTGAAGAGGAAGGCTAGTTAAAGTCTTTCTGCATACACGGATCCCGCGGATCCCTCTCACCAGGGATTCGTCTGGTTATAAACCAGGGATCCGTCTGTCAGACAGAAGTGTGATGAAATGATTATGCTTTTTGTAATGTCTAGTGCCAATGTATTTTGAGGTTTTGACTTCCCTTTGATGTCTTGAGTGGTGGATGTCTTAAATGCTCTACTATAAGGTGTGAGGATGCTTAATGATGGTTTTGGGTAGAAAAGTGGATTTTAGATAGTCTAACTAAGTGCTTGAGAAGGATACCATTTGATTTGGAATGAAAACATGATGGCAATTAGTCCTAGAAGTTAGATGGTAGCTTAATAGAAAATTTGATAAAATCTTGAAAAATAAAGAAAAATAAAAAACTAGTTTCAAGCCTATTTTAGAGTAAAGGATGACTAAAATCAATTTGCTAAAATTGATAGAAATATCGAACTAAGTGTATTGAGATGTGAGGAATAATGTGTGAGCGTTGGAGCGGAAAGATGGTGAGTTTTGATGAATTGATAAATCAAAAACACTTTGAAATAGATCCTAGGTAAGCTATGGGTGAGTGTGAAGCTTTCAAATGTTTGTGGAAGACTTAGTTGGTTCTAAGGTCTTATGTTTGACTAGTGTGAGGTGATCTAGTGAGCTGTTTTTGATGTAAGGAAGTCTGTGTTCCTCATCTGTAGTCACGGATCCCACGGTTCCCTTTTGGGAGGGATCCGGCTAGTTATAAGCAGGATCGCCACTGCATCGTAAGGCTTTCAAAAATGTGTAATTTTGCACTCTCTAGCAAATGCTTCTCCTAGTTGTTTCTACAAAGACTAAATGCAAGAACACATCAACTATAACGCATAGCAAGTGTGGGGGAACTAAAGGTACCTAAAGATGAGTAACGACGGCTACTTGAATGATTTCAAGAAATCGTAAAATCTCATCCTACACGTTCCTAAGTTAAGATTGTTCAATGCCAAGTTTTGGCAATACCTACATACTACTTCCTACTCTACATAAGTATTGTTTAGATGTTACAAACCATTGTTTCAAATTGTTTCCACAAATTAAGGTCCTATGACCTTACCTTACTTCCCCACCACTCCCCGTCTTTATTCCTCCTCTACTCTTTATCACACCTATCTCTACTTCTTTTTCTTCAAGAAGTTGGCGAAGCACTTGAAGATTCCCTTGGTTTGTTGCCATTCTTGTGATGGGCTAGGAACGTCCGGCAATTGATTGATGTAATCCAAGGGGTCGAGATCGGTATTTCCAAGTGGGTTGCTACTACCTTCACCTTCTCTTTGCCTCTCCCATTCATCCAAGGAATCCGTGGGTGGTTGAGGCCTTTTGCCTTCCACAATAAACCTTGTAGTTCTACCCTCGGTCAATGACACCATAACTTTGTCGCAAAAGCTATGATCAGAGGAGTACGGAGAAGGATCTAAGGCAAAGATGAAGTTTGCAAGACGGGATAAGAGCATTGCATATGGGAGCACCATTTTGTCCATGCTTTTAACGCTTGCCATTCTCTTAATCATGTAGTATGCAAGGTTGAAGCGAGTCTCGGTCACTAGGCAATAGATCATGAAACTTAGGCATGCGTTGGGGTGATCTTTGTTTCCTACTAAGCACAACACATTCTCCCTCACCACAACTTCCCATTTCCTATACAATGCGTACATCTCGGAGAGCTCCATTTGGAAAGGATCCCTATAGATCACTTTTGAGTTTCTAGTGACCCTCGATGGGGATGCCCTTGGCATGAACACGGTATCCCTTACCGTGGTTGCTTCCGGGTTAACATGTGGTAGATTTCATGATGATCAACCATATTGTGTATCTCCTCTAAAGACCACTCATTAGAAAACATGCAAACTCCTTGATATGGAACCCGTAGTATTCTTCCAAACCCAAGTTTAAAGGGTGTACTCAAGCTCATTTTTTATGAAGACAATCGAGATGGACCCATCATCATTTCTAACTATCCTCATTGTCTTATAGAACTCGAGTACGAAAACCGGGCAAATTTGTTCGTTTATGTCCAATAAACAATCAAAGCCAATGGTCCCAAAAACTTGTCTTATGTCGGTGTTGGCAAGAAATGATGGTTCTACTACACGACCTTCATGAAAAAGTCTCTTTTCGAGCATTTTAAAAGCTTTCCTATCTTCCGGGCTAAGTCCATCTTTTCTATGGTACATTGGTATGTAATGGGCGGTATCTTGATAGTCTTGTTGTCGGTTACTTTGCATGATTGTTCCTAAACAACACAACCACAATGTGGTGTTAATTATGAATAGTAGCCTAAAGGGTTTGATCACAATTTTGCTCAAATCATTTTTATTGAATTCAAGAAATGAGTTTAATTTGTATTAACAATGTTAATTCTTTGATTTGGATTATCTTAGAAAACAATGTGGTAACAAATTATGATAAACCCATTTGAACCCAACTTCTAAAAATGAAGAAATTGTAATTCTAGAAATCAAGGAATTAAATTAACAATGTATAGAAGATTATACATACACAAGAGATTGTTATGCTTGAAGGAAATGATCAAATTGCTCCTGTGAACAGTAATTGGGTTTTTGTTCGTGAGTCTTTGAAGGGAAAGTGGTTGTGGAACTTCCACATTGATCATTACTAACTTATGTTGTCTTCTGTTACACGGATCCCACGGATCCCTCTCATTAGGGATCCGGCTAGTTCAAGCTCAGGGATCCGGCATGACAACAAAAATCAGTTTAAGCATTTCTTGATAACTTTGGTTTGGGAGTTCTAAAACGCCTAGAGTTTGATGTTTAAGCTCTATATCTTATGATTTGGGATTTTGACGGTTTAATACTAATCCTATTTGACGAGATTCCCTTTTTATGAATTAGTCACAATTTTTGGGAGGTTTTTCAAAGATTATGATAAAATCTCATTTTATCATAATATAAGAAATTTCACATGGATATTCATTGACATAGATGAAGTGTCAATAATCCTTTTGTGATGAATAATGATTGAGGTTATCGTATAATCGATATATCATTATTACAGATTAGTAGTGTAGTCTATATATAAATCAATCAAAGAATACTATTTTTGATAATGATTTTAATATAGATAACTAATTAAGTAATTACTAATAAAGATTAATCATACAACTAAGATTTTAGTAATAAAGAAATAATGTAATTTATTAACGATCATACATTTGCTAAATATTCTTTTTAAGGAAAGAAATATTTAGAGGAATGCTTTGTGATCTTCTTAGAATCTCCAGATCCACGTATAAGGAAAACAATGCTAAACATTCTTTTTACGAAAAGAAATATTTAGATAGTTTCTTCATGATCTTCTTGGTATGCCCAAATCCAAGTATGGAGAATTCTTAACAAGGAAAATATTAGACCATTCTATCATTGTCCAACAGTAACACTATAGTGATTTTTAAAAATATGACAAAAAAAATCCTTTTTTGTAGTTTTCAAACATACACGGATCGTATCGAGTTTTTAACGTACATCATACTCTAAGAAACTTGGTAACGAAGCTCTGATGTCAATTGTGGAAAACTAGAAAGGGGGGGGGGTTGAATAGTTTTACTCATAGTTGTCAGGATCCCGATCCTGATCTTAGGATCCCGATCCTGATCTTAGGATCTTATGATTTTACGATACTGCAAAGCAAAAACGATCCGGATCCTACATAGGATCTTTGCATGCTTAAGATCTTATAGGATCCCGATCTTTACCATACGATCTTACGATCTAATCCGATCCGATTTTACTTTTCTCAGATACAAACTAAAAACTACAAATTTATGGGTTGTGTGTTTGTAGAATTCAAAAAATAACATGTTTATCTTTTTAAACATTTTATAATTATAATTTAGGACAACATTTATATGAAACATTCATAGTATTTTATTGTTATAATGTATTAAAATTTGTAAATTTGTATAAAATTACATAAACTATTAAGAATTAACATTCGAGTAGGATCTTACGATCCCGATCCGATCTTACGATCACGATCTTGCAAAGACGAAAACGATCCTGGGTAAGATCCCGATCTTGAAAACCTTGGTTTTACTAATTAAAACTTCGTTTTAAAATATTTAGATCGACTTATGTCAATCTATTTAGATGTGTATGTTGGACGTTGATAGATAGATATATAATGAATGTAATGAAAGATAAAGAGTAAGAAGCACATAACCACGACACGAGTATTTATAGTGGTTCGGCTACAAAGAGACCTTCCTTGCCCTACTCCACTCCCCGAGTCACCTACTCGAGAGTTCGTAATCACTACACGACACCAACTCCTTATGGGGGAGAAACCTTCACAACGTCGCCTACTCTTTTTCCGGTACTAGGCTAACCAACGGGTTCTTTCACCAAGGTGAACCACACCTAACACAATGTCGCCTACCCTTTATCCGGTACTAGGCTAAGTACCGAGTTCCATTACAATGGAGGAACTACTACCCAGCACTACACAACACCTAATCCCAAAGGAGACCCACTCCTTATTACAACATCATCAAGGATATCAACATCCTTGGAAACAAACTATCACTATTTGTATAACGATGCACCTCATCGATTATACGACCTTGGCGTTCTTCACTAATGCCACTTGATTTGATTCTTAGGCATCTTTCACTAATGCCTTCGTCTTGACACCTTTAGCATTCTTCACTAATGCTTTTGACACGGACGTTAAGCACCTTTCACTAATGCTTTCGTCTTGACTCTTTCAGCATCCTTCACTAATGCCTTCGACACAACACTTTTATGGAGGAAGAAAGAACTATCAACAAGAGAACCTCAGTAGTCTTGATGATGACGAAGTATGGCAACTCATGGACTTGACCTTGCTCGACTTCAAGAATTGGTGATCTCGCCTTTAAGAGAAACCTAGAGAATCACAAAAAAACAAAAGACAAACTACATGGAAAGATCCCTTAGGATCAGTGGTTAGAGAGTTACAACACTTTAGGAAAGTATGTCTGAGAGTGGCAAGCCAAAAGGAAGAAATGGCTCACTATTTATAGAGGAGAAACACATACTGTTCCACGGATCCCACGGATCTCTCCCTTAAGGGATCCGTCTAGTGTAAAGCTAGGGATCTGTGGGACGCTCCTCTTTTCCCATGGGTATTTTGGTTATGGGTCATGGGTTATAGGTTGATCCATGGGTATTTCATTAGATACAATGTACCTAATAGATGCAATGCATCTAGTCAAATGGGTATGGGTCAATACTATAGGTTGTAGTTTTTACCCATTTATAATACATACTAGTTATGTATGTATTTGCCCAATATGTAAACACTAGTTGTTGTACATATGTGTTACTAAATCATAAAATCACTTATACTTGTTTTAGTGTTTTATGTGAAATCGTAAGTGTGTTAGAAAACTATTGGCTCAAACTATTTACGTATTTTATTTGTTTCGTTAAAATGATTTTACGTTTGTTATCGACAAAATATTAGAAGATCGTAAAATATAAATAAACGTTTTTACGGCTTATTTGTATTAACACAAGAGATGCGACGTATCAACTTGAAGACTTCACCATGACATTCCATGATTACGAAGAGGTGATACGTCATATGTTCACTGAAGATCCGTTGTATCCTATGACGGTGTGTGAATATTCCAGAATATATTAATCTTGGACCCCATGCGAAGTTACCAAGATACGGCGTATCAGGTAAACTGATACGCCGTATCGATGCCATTTCCTGAAACTATAAATAAAGGTCGACTGCTTTCAAAACAAAGAGACACAACATACCACACGAATACAGAAGACCAAGCACTACAAGACACATCCAGAAGAACGAATTCAGAAGCATAAGAAGGCCTTGCAAGTGCGTAATTATATAGGGAGATTCGATTAATTATAGTAGTACTCTTTAATCGTTTGGTTAGCGTGTTCTTTCTTTCATTAGATTCGCATTAAACATACTACCTGCATTAATGATTATATGATGTTTTATTTGGCTTCAATGTTGGTATGTAAGCATTGGTACCTCTTGATTATCGTGCCTTGTCGACTTGGCTCGCACAATTACTTTATTAACATCTTTGCATAGTTAACGACTTTTTATGTAGTGTACTAAATCACCTAGATCTCTTGTAAAAGTCCTGTCACGACTAACTAGAAATCAGTATTAACATACAACATAATTATAGTTTAACAAAGTATCATTAAGGAAAGATTAATAGGGATTTCTTGGTAGTCGTGACAGGACTTTTACAAGAGATCTAGGTAATTTAGTACACTACATAACAAGCAGCCATAGAGTAAGTACCTATTTAGTACTCATCATATATAACTAAATGATTAGCGAGCATATCTTCCTTACTATCGGCTTGACCTCTTATTGCTATTTGTTTTCTATCTGTGTACGTGTGTGTCTTGTTGTCTTCACTTTAACTTTATTAGTTTTACTTAATCTACACATCGTGCCAGTCTTCACAGGTTGAAAACCCCCTTGTGTTAGATTAGGTTTAATTAGACTAACTTTACTATTAAAATACTGATAGATATTTAAGTGTTAACGTTCCACTCTTAGTGATCGGCACTCTACTTACCAACTAGGCTACATTGATAAGGTATACTGCTCGTTAGTGTTTGTTATAGGTTAAGTTGGCTAAAATATTAAAACTTGAATTCATAAATATACCAATACTAAATGTGATAGAATCGATGCTCAAGGTTGTTTAGACCTAATCTAGGATCATAATAACAATAAACAATAACACGCAGCGGAATACATCAAAACATGATTGTTATTGAACAAGGTTTCTTCGTCATCATCTCCTACACTATTACAAACATCCAACATAGCCCCAATCCTACACAATCAACTGTAGGACGCATTATCTATCTATAACAAGGAATCATGGATCCTTGAGGTTGAACACCATGCTAGCATCTACATCTTGTGGGACGTGTAAACCCACACACACACACGTTTTACACCTTTGGCGCACACACACTTACAAGCACAGTAAGCTAAATGTCCATGTATCTCTTTATAAACTAGAGATACTAGGGTTACAGGGAATTAATGACTAAATAAACATAAACAATATGAAGATTTTCCTGTAATCTTCTATAGTTAGAAGATTCCTCCTTTGTCATTTAGTCCATCACGCCATTCGTGCACATTCATATTTTAAGTTTTGCCATTATCAACTCAAAATAAAGAACCCAACAATCTTCCCCTAGTTGATAATTATAAAACTACACGATGAATGAAACTTCCCCAAGCCATGCTCTATATACCATCAAGGATCTTCATGTCACAAATCTTCAAGTAGACTCTTCTTCCCTTTTTTGCCATTATCCACTAGGAGAAGCTAAGTAGAAGCAACTTTGATCTTCAAAACCACGAACCAATATCATACGACTAATCCATCTTTCCAATGCCTCAAGATACCCTCCATGAAGTTTTCCGCACTAAAATGAAATTAAGGCAAAAGAAATCCGAACCAATAGTAAAATACCAAGAAGTAGTAGCAAAAACATGCACCTCGATGTAGCATATAAATGGTTAAACATTTGAACATTAAGCTTCCCCTGAAACTCATATATTAACCATTTAAAGAATGTAGGCTCAATGTAATGATTACTGATGAAGAAAACCAAGTATAACCAACTTGATGGCGTAGAACCCAACCTCAACATCTTATATCTGCATTAAAGATGACATCGAACGTATACCCAATCTTGATGTATAGGGAGACCGCAATCCCTTGATGAAAAACTTCATCTACAATTCGTCAATTCGTTGTCACACATGAACGCACGAACAAGTTGCCTCTTGCTAAAAGGTATGATAAAACACAAACCCGAATAATCCACTTCAACTCCAAATAGGTGATAAATACATTCCTTCGTAATCAATTAATGCAAAAAAAACGAGCCATTTAAACTTGTTGAGAACATAAAAACCAAAAACTTCAAACCTGTGTGTGTCACCCGAGATCCAACCCAATATATTGTTTAAGATCCAAAATCCAGTTCTGTCCGATATCGTACAATACTAATAGTATTAACTCGCATCTCGGATATAGCTAACTGTACAGAGTTCCAAAACCAGGAGTACTAAAAATGTACTAAGAGTATTAACTTCCACTAAGAGTATTAACTTCGAAAGCTAAAAGTATTAACATCAAAAGCTAGGAGTATTAACTTTCAAAGCTAGAAGTATTAACCCTTCGTTACCAAATCACGATTAGCATGCTTCCCCTCAAATAATGTAACTTATGCTCACCAATCTGTCAATGCATCCATACTAATATGTAACCAATCACCATCTTGGACCATGACATCAAAATTCCAAACATAACAGCTTAGTATTATAACCAATCCAAACGCACCCATCATAATAATCCATAGTAGCGTCAATCAGTAATCCCATGTCCTTCACATAATGCAATCAAACTCAAACTACATGTAACTTTATATCACAAAACATATACTACTGACTTTAAATAATTGAATGTGCCACCACCCCATGTGACATAAACCAATGAGACTTTATAAATCAATATGTCAAACACACTTAAAAGGATGTCAAAAGTATCAAGCTACCACCGTCCCACATTATGGGATACACCAAAAAAATGCTACCATTAATTCTAGGATCAGTTTAAATTTATCCAGGAGCAGTAGTAACGTATCAAAGAAGCAGCAGCAATTTATATGAATCGAACTGGTCCTACTTATAGATACTAGTAACAGATTAGTTAACAAGCAGCAGAATCTTTAGGAACATCAGCAGTTACGTGTAATCTTGATGAAAGTTGTAGTACGCAGTAGCAGAAAAGTAACTAGCAACAGATAACTAACAAACGCAACGTAATATATGTATCCCAATAGCATCTAGTGTAAATAACAATCACCAAGAATATCACAACCCTTTGAAAGACACGACTGAAATACTCCAAACAGCAGCTCAAAGCATTAACCAATCAAAACAGTTGCTTCCTACTGTCCTTATTAATTAGTACGAGAATACTAGAACCATATTACTCCAAAAATATTTCCACTAGACACCATCGACCAATGATTTTATCATCCAAATAAAAAGTAATACCATGCTGCTATTGATCTTAAACTCATAAATAATAGGAAAAAAGCTATAAATTCATAACGTACTTTACAAAAAAACTCATTATGCTCTCTACTACTTTTTATTAGTCATTATATTTTCATTATTTTATTCATGAAAGTTCATTATCCGTTTACTTTAATATGTCCGTATAAAAACAGATAAAAACGGATAAAAACTGTTTGACATGGATAATAAAAACGGTTTTAATCCGTTTTTATCCGGACATATTAAAATAAAAACGGATAAAAATGGACGATTTACGAAAACGGATAAAAACGGACAGAAAATAACCGAATAAAATGAAAACGGTTATGTATAATGATATCGACTGGAAACAACTTTAAGTATAATGACAATAAAAAAAGTTGAGAAAGCACAATGAGTTATTTTGATAAAGTACATTAAGCATTTATAGCTTTTTCCCTAAATAATACCATGTGAATCACCACTGTAGCATGTGCAATCAATTTAATATTAGGGTTTCGGAAATTGCCTTTTCACCAATAGTAAAATTGTTTTAGGGATTTTACATTGAGATTCAACAGCCTAAACAATTTACAGCAGGAGTTTGACAAAAAGAATGAAGAAGAAACCATGAAATTCGACTTTTATTACCTCCTGTGCAGCAGTTTTCTCGACTGAATATCTTGCGAATAAAACCTCAGATTGAATATCCCTCCAGTGGAAACCTTACTTGATATACCAAGAACTTCCAGTCCAAAATTCGTCCCGATCCAACGGTTAACGAAGAAGTTATCGCCTCTTGAAAACTGACCTGCAAAAGCATTACGAAAATTTTCCAAATTCGAATTTTTCTTCTTCTTCAAGAAACCTTGCGAAATCCCAGATTTCAAGAGCAACCCACTCTGATACCACTTGATAGAATCGATGCTCAAGGTTGTTTAAACCTTATCTAGGATCACAATAACAATAAACAATAACACGCAGCGGAATACATCAAAACATGATTGTTATTGAACAAGGTTTCTTCGTCATCATCTCCTACACTATTACAAACATCCAACATAGCCCCAATCCTACACGATCAAATGTAGGACGTGTTATCTATCTATAACAAGGAATCATGGATCCTTGAGGCTGAACACCATGCTAGCATCTACATCTTGTGGGACGTGTAAACCCACACACACACACGTTTTACACCTTTGGTGCACACACACTTACAAGCAAACTAAATGTCCCTGTATCTCTTTATAAACTAGAGATACTAGGGTTACAGGGAATTAATGACTAAATAAACATAAACAATATGAAGATTTTCCTGTAATCTTCAATGTGGAAAACTAGAAGGGGGGTTGAATAGTTTTACCAATTTAAAACTTCCTTTTAAATATTTAGATCGACTTATGTCAATCCATTTGATTGTTTATGTTGGACGTTGATAGATGGATATATAAACGTGAAATGAAATATAAAGAGTAAGAAGCACATCACCACAACACAAGTTATTTATAGTGTTTCGGCTACAAGGACACCTTCCTTGCCCTACTCCACTCCCCGAGTCACCTACTCGAGAGTTCGTAAGCACTACACCAACTCCTTGTGGCGGAGAAGCCTTCACAACGTCGCTTAACCTTTTTCCGGTACAAAGCTAAATACCGAGTTCTTTCACACCAAGGCGAACCACACCTAACACAACGTCGCCTACCCTTTATACGGGTGCTAGGCTAACCACCGAGTTCTTTCACACCTTAGGAGAACTAATCCTATCACAACGCCGCCACCTTTATTAGGTACTAGGCTAAGCACCTTAGTTCTTTCACACCTTAGGTGAACTACACCTTCAATAAACAACACCTAATCTCAAGGAGATCTACTCCTTGTTACAACACCATCAAGTATATCACCATCCTTGTATAAACAATACACATATGTATAACGATGCACCTCATCGATTATACGACATAAGCATTCTCCCCAAATGCTACTTGATTTGATCCTTTGGCATCCTTCACTAATGCCTTTGACACAACGCCTGGCACCCTTCACTAATGCCTTCGTCTTGACACCTTTAGCATCCTTCACTAATGCTTTGACACAACGCTTGACACCCTTCACTAATGCCTTCGCCTGACACCTTTATCATCTTTCACTAATGCTTTGACACGAATGATGAGCATCTTTCACTAATGCTTTCATCTTGACACTTTCTGCATTCTTCACTAATGCCTTCAACCCAACATCTATGGAGAAAGGAAGAACTATCAACAAGAGAACCTTAGTAGTCTTGATGATGACGGAGCATGGCAACTCATGGACTTGAGCTTGCACGCTAGAGGTGGTGATCTCCTTTAAGAGGAACCTAGATCACACAAAACAAAAGACAAAACTACATAGATCACTTAGATCTGAGGTTAGAGGGTTAGAATACTTTGGGGAAGTATGTGTGAAAACCATGTGTAGAGAGAAAGAAATGGCTCTCTATTTATAGAGAAAATCTTATGTTCCCTGATCCCACTATCCCTACCACAAGGGATCCTAGCACAAAGCTAGGGATCCGCGGGTCCGCCTCTTGCCCATGGGTATTTTTGGTTATGGGTCATGGGTCATGGGTTATGGGTGGAACGGTAGATACAATGAACTTGGTTAAGTGGTATATATAAAACCATGGGTTATGGGTCAAAACCATTTGCTAGTATTTTACCCATTTAGTATATACTTGTATTTACCTATTTTAGCATACACTTAGTTTTTACCCATTTTAGTATACTTAGTTTAAGTATATGTTTAACCCAATATGTAAACACTAGTTGTTGTACATATGTATCTAAATCATAAAATCACTTATACTTGTTTTAGTGTTTTATGTGACAACTTAATTGTGTTAGAAAACTATTAACTCAAACTATTTACGTACTCTATTTGTTTCGTTAAAATGATTTTACTTTTGTTATCGATAAAACATTAGAAGATCGTAAAATATAAATAAACGCTTTTACGGCTTATTTGTATTAACAATCTCCCCTTTTTGTTGATGACAAAACATAAATTTATTTTAAGGAAAAAGCTAAAATTCGTAAAAATTTGAATTTGTAGTTTTTCTTTCTTTTCCCCCTTTTGTCGAACAAAAAGTGTTAAAAGAAACTAACACAATTTTTATAAGAAAAAATGTAAAAATGTAAAAGAGAGCAAGTGACGGGAATGGTATCGTTTTAACTCTTGACGAGTCCATCCCTATGTAAGGGCGTCAAGGAGATAACGTAAAATAAACTAATTGTGTTTGCAACTAAGTTTGCAAATGGTTCGTCTAAGTGACGAGAACGTGCTTCCCCTTGAATATTGCAATGTTGCAATGGGGTGTCATGAAGTGTTAATCCAAAAATGAATTAAGTTGCAAATGATTTTGCAATGTCGTTTGACACAAAGCTCCCCTAGCTTTATGGTGTCAATATCTTCATGTGTATTTTGAATAACTACAAAACAAAGATTAGAAAACAAGAGTATAGTGCATAATTTTCTGCAAAAGAGACTCAAGTTAGTATAAATTTGTGATCATGTACCACGGATCCCGCTGTTCCTTTAAGAAGGGATCCGCTAGTTATCTCGAAGGATCCGGCTATCTGCTGACGATTCAGCTGAAGAAATGTCAAGGAATGCTATTTTGAGAGAATGAGATATATGTACAATATATCAAGCACAACACAAAATAATCATAGCATATAAGTATTCATTCAATAAAACAAGAGATACACCACCAAATCTCTAAAACTAAGAGAATGAACTAGCCAAACAAGTGCTACTAATGCTAATGAATTACCCCAATTCAAGGTTCAACTAAACTAAATGATGATCAAGGATGAAAAAGGTTTCCTAAACGTTCTTAGTTGAGTTTTTGAATGTGATGCTCATTGGAGTTTAGGCTTATTAACCTCTTCAAACGTCGAGGAGTTGATAAAACATGAAACGTTGCTCTTCACGTAGTTCATGTATCAACCTTTCAACATGTTTACAATGATAGAAATCCTTGTCATGGTTTTGAGTTTCTTGAAGTGAAAGTTCAAGTGAAGTGGGTTGAGGATCTTCAAATGAAGGAGGATTTGATGGAGGTTCATTAAGTGGTGGTTCTACAATGTTTGAGGGTAGAGGTAAGGAAGCATCAACTTCCATTTGGTTGGGTGGTTGCCTTTGATGTTTTCTCATAATCCAAAATGAATTATTGGGAGGAATGATAGAGTTTGCTTTTGGAGCAAGTGTTGATTCAACACTTTGATTTTGTTGCTCAATCTTTTCGAGTGAACTAGTTGGTAATGGTGAAAGATGAGATGGCCAAGAGGGTAAATCTTCTACATTGTGAGAGTGTGGAGATGATTGTGAGGTGGCTCTAGGCACTAATGATGTTGGTTGAGTTGTGGAGGGTATGTTTGGTATAGTAGAATTTGGTGATGAAATCTTAGTGGGAACACTCTTGGGGATTAGTTTGATTGGTTTCCTTGGTGTAGGGGAAATCCTAGCATTGGTGGACTTAACCGAGATGATTCGGTTGAGGAAACTTCGTGTATGATTCTAGCAAGTTTCTTTGGTGGTTCTTGAGTGGATGAGTAAGCACTAGGAGCTTTTCTCATGATGAGATGACTAAGAAGAATGTTTGCAATTGCTGATAATTATGTTTGTGTTTGATGACTAAAGTGTTTTTGGCAATATGGGTTATAAGGAGAAGAGTTTTGCAATTGCATTTAAGACTTAATCCACTAATGATCTTGGAAATGTGATGATTAACATGCACAAGGTTGAGATTCAGAGTTTCACCGATCTAGGAACTCATTTAAGATGAGATGGAGTGTTTGAGTTAGGAAGATGAGTTGATATGATTGTTTTAGCTATGTTTGACATAAATCGTCACACGGATCCCACGGTTCCTTCCTTAAAGGATCCGATAGGCTAATCGTAGGGATCCGCTCAGCTATGACAAGTTTGAAATGAGGTTTCTAGGAGCTAAAGCCTATCTTATTTTGAATGTTTTAGTTTTCCTAAAGGTTTAGGATGAAAGGGTACTTGAATGATTAGAGGTAATAAGTGTTGTAGCAAATGATTGCTTTTTATGGAAGGGGATGGGACAAGATGACTACCAATGGTTGTCTAAGGATAACATTAAGAGTTATGAAGGTGTCAAGTCATAAAAATGATCCTAGTGATCAGATTTAGGCTTGAGGTGATATTAAGAAAAATTTTTAAAAACTACAAAAATTGAAAAACTAATTTTTGTCTTATCTTGAGATATAATGACTAGAAGCAATTTCCTAAAATTGCTTAGCTTATCTTCTTAAGTATTTTGAGAGGTGAGAAATAGTTTGTGAGTAGTCGAAGCGGAAATATGGTGAGTTTAGATGTGTTGATTAAATAAGACTAAAATCTTAAGTAAGCCTTTAGTGAGTCTAAGCCTTTCTCATCCTAGAAGTGGACTTAGTTGGGTTCTAAAATCATATGCTAAGCTAATGTGATGTTATCTAGAAAGCATTTTTGATGTATTGAATGTCGTATTGCTGACCGATGTCACTGATCCCACGGTTCCCTCGGGAGGGATCCGGCTAGGCTAATCCTAGGGATCCATCTGCAGATCGTAACCAACACGTAACCTACACGAAATGATGCCAGCTTTATGCACACTAGTAAATCCACAGATAAACAGTAGAAACAAGCATGTTTATCACAAAACACTAGTTAAAGACAATATCCAAGTAATCATAAACCGAAAGAGCTAAAATGTAATCATTTAAACATAAGATAAAGAAAACAAGCACAATCCTATTGTATCTTTCGTCAATCCTTTCTTTTCCTTTTGACGGCTTAGTGAGGTTGTATGCGAGGTTTTGAATCATGCCCCTCAATTGCTTAAATTCACGGTCTCGCTTTGGAATGGTCGGAAGTTGTTTGTGGTATTCAGGAATTCCAATTTGATGTTGGCTACGACATCTTTCTCTTCTTCTTCATCGGCCGAGGAGTCCGAGAGAGCTTTCGGTTGCTCTCTATTGACCATGAACCGCTTAGAGGGTCGCTTTGTAAGAGGTACCATGACGTGGTCGGAAAGATAATGATCATCGCTGATAGGAGATGGTTGCAATGTACCAACATACTTACAAAGTCGTGTTAGGAGCATACCATACGGAAGTACCATGTTGGAAGCTTTGAATACCCCAGCCATTCTCCTTACCATGTAATAGGCAAGATTAAATGGGCTTTGGTGGATAAGACAATAGATCATTTGCACAAGACATGCCTTTGGATGATCTTTGTTTCCAACTAGGCTAATGACATTTTCCCTAAGGATTTCTTCCCATTTTCTAAACATGGGGTGCATTTCGGAAAGTTCCATTTGAAAGGGATTACGGTGATGAGCTTCTTGTTTCGATGAAACGGATTGGTCGGTTCTTATTTTGAAAATAGTGTTCTCGGATGGTTTCGGGTTCATCAATAGGAGTGTTATAGAGAGGCTTAGGATCAAGTGCAAGGTTTTGAGCGTTAATTGCCCAATCTTTAGAGTACATACAAATTCCTTCACAAGGAATGCGAAGAGTTTGAGCAAAGGTGTTGAGAGGAAGAGTGAAGTTTTGTATATTGATGATGAAAGTGATTGAAATGCTATCATCGACGTTTCGAATGATCCTAAAGCTTTTGTAAAATTCAAAAATGAAAACCGGACAAATTTGTTCATCTATGTCAAGGAGACAATCAAAGTTGATTGTCGAGAAAACTTGACGAATGTCGGTATCTTCAAGGAAACATTCCTTGACTACACGACCTTCGTGGATAAGTCGTTTTACAAGGCTTTTGAAAATTTTACGGTCAGTTTTGGTCAATCCCTTTTTACGATAGTAATGAGTAAGGTAGTGGACGGTGTCATGATGATCTTGTTAAGTAGCTTTGGGCATGGTTGGTCCTAAAAATACAAATTTTCCAATTAGGTAAAGTTAGTTGGGATGGGTTTATGGTTTTGATTTGTATTAACAATGCTGTTAACACAATGTGATTTTGTTAAAAGCCCCTTTTCATGATTAATTTAAAGAGCCCTAATTAAATTAATTGATTAAAAATTAAGAAACCATAAACCCTAGGATGAGGATGATGAAAATTAGAACAAGTTAATGTAATTACTTACAATGATGTTCTAGGAAGGAATACTTGAGAGTATGGAAGCTAATGAGGATGGATTAAGTAGCTTAGTCGTTTTGGTGTTATGTGAATAGAGGGAAAAAGATCAGTGGTGAATTTTTGAAAGCGTATAGCTGAGTTCTGTTCCACGGTTCCCCCGAATCCTTTGTATTTGGGATCCGGCTAGTACAACTAGATGGATCCGGCTATTGTGGACAGAAAGGGAGTTGTTTGGTATTATTTTTGTAGTAGGCTTATAAATTAGCTTGCCCAAAAAAATGGAGGTATTTGATGAGGATTGTTTTTGAATGATGATTTTTGATGAATTACATATCGAGGGTTCATATGTGATGACGGCGTTAGTTTGACGGGAAAAAAAATAATATCATCCCCTATGTTGAAAAAGACTAAAGGTGACGAAAGAGACTTCTAATGATGTTAGTGATTAGTTAAGCAAAGATAACTTATGACAATAAATGGGACTCATGTAACCTATCTAATGAAGAGTAAAACATACCTCTATGCTTCTTGATTTGGTATAATACCAAAAATACTTCATGAGCTTTTAAAGTAATCCTTTGTACTTGGTGTACATAGGTTGTGATTACCTTTTAGATCCTTCCTTAAATGTTGACTTCATTAATCTTTGAATGAAGACTTTGAAGAGATTCTAGCACGAAGATTTCTTAAGAGCAAAAATGATTAGAATCATCTATCAATGTCCAACAAAATTATTTAAAAGAAAATATGACCAACAAGAAAAAATCCTTCTTTGTAGTTTTCAAACATACACGGATCGTATCAAGTCTTTAAAGTACAACATACTTTTAGAAACTTGGTAACGAAGCTCTGATGCCAATTGTGGAAAACTAGAAGGGGGTTGAATAGTTTTACCAATTTAAAAATTCCTTTTAAATATTTAGATCGACTTATGTCAATCCATTTGATTGTTTATGTTGGACGTTGATAGATGGATATATAAACGTGAAATAAAATATAATGAGTAAGAAGCACATCACCACAACACAAGTTATTTATAGTGGTTCGGCTACAAGGACACCTTCCTTGCCCTACTCCACTCCCCGAGTCACCTACTCGAGAGTTCGTAAGCACTACACCAACTCCTTGTGGCGGAGAAGCCTTCACAAAGTCGCTTAACCTTTTTCCGGTACAAAGCTAAATACCGAGTTCTTTCACACCAAGGCGAACCACACCTAACACAACGTCGCCTACCCTTTATACGGTGCTAGGCTAACCACCGAGTTCTTTCACACCTTAGGAGAACTAATCCTATCACAACGTCGCCTACCCTTTATTAGGTACTAGGCTAAGCACCTTAGTTCTTTCACACCTTAGGTGAACTACACCTTCACGACAACAACACCTAATCTCAAGGAGATCTACTCCTTGTTACAACACCATCAAGGATATCACCATCCTTGTAGATAAACAAATACACATATGTATAACGATGCACCTCATCGATTATACGACCTAAGCATTCTCCCCAAATGCCACTTGATTTGATCCTTTGGCATCCTTTACTAATGCCTTTGACACAACGCTTGGCACCCTTCACTAATGCCTTCGTCTTGACACCTTTAGCATCCTTCACTAATGCTTTTGACACAACGTTTGGCACCCTTCACTAATCCCTTCATCTTGACACCTTTATCATCTTTCACTAATGCTTTGACACGAATGATGAGCACCTTTCACTAATGCTTTCATCTTGACACTTCGGCATTCTTCACTAATGCCTTCAACCCAATATCTATGGAGAAAGGAAGAACTATCAACAAGAGAACCTTAGTAGTCTTGATGATGACGAAGCATGGCAACTCATGGACTTGAGCTTGCACGTCTTCAAGAGGTGGTGATCTCTCCTTTAAGAGGAACCTAGTAGATCACACAAAACAAAAGACAAACTACATAGATCACTTAGATCTGTGGTTAGAGGGTTAGAATACTTTGGGGAAGTATGTGTGAAAAACCATGTGTAGAGAGAAAGAAATGGCTCTCTATTTATAGAGAAAATTCTCTTATGTTCCTCGGATCCCACGGATCCCTACCACAAGGGATCCGGCTAGCACAAAGCTAGGGATCCGTGGTCCGCGCCTCTTTGCCCATGGGTATTTTTGGTTATGGGTCATGGGTCATGGGTTATGGGTTGATCCATGGTTTTTTTTATAGATACAATGAACTTGGTTAAGTGGTATATATAAAACCATGGGTTATGGGTCAAAACCATTTGCTAGTATTTTACCCATTTAGTATATACTTGTATTTACCCATTTAACATACGCTTAGTTTTTACCCATTTTAGTATACTTAGTTTAAGTATATGTTTAACCCAATATGTAAACACTAGTTGTTGTACATATGTATCTAAATCATAAAATCACTTATACTTGTTTTAGTGTTTTATGTGACAACTTAATTGTGTTAGAAAACTATTAACTCAAACTATTTACGTACTCTATTTGTTTCGTTAAAATGATTTTACTTTTGTTATCGACAAAACATTAGAAGATCGTAAAATATAAATAAACGTTTTTACGGCTTATTTGTATTAACATTCTATAATTAGAAGATTCCTCCTTTGTCATATTTAGTCCATCACGTTTCATTCTAGTCACATTGGAGCTTATTAGTTTTGCCATTATCAACTCAAATTAACGAACCCAACAAAATGACACATCAACACTTTAGAGAATAAAACTCAAACAAGAGGTAAAACTATAAGGAAATGAAACCTAAACAAGAGATAAAACTCTAAAAAAACAATTATATTATTGATCCAATATGTCATTACAATTATAATAAGCCATGGATTTATAGGGAAGTAAAACTTGAAGAAAAAAGTTTAATTATAATAAAAAATGGATTAAAGAATAAGAGGAACATTCTGGAATCGCAATATTTACGGTGTAAGGGTATTAATCCCTATACGGCGTTAGGACATACAACCTCGAATAGAATCCTATTCGAGAGACATCGTAAAGAGGAAAAATGCTTTACACCGTAAAGTCCACGTGTTATACATTTCCTTAACCTAAATTTTTTGCCCATCATTCCGCTACACTTGAAAAGAACTCGCCCTCGAGTTATTACCATTACAGCTTCATCCACCTCGAACATCTTCTCACGAAGAACCTTGTCTTAGGTAGAGTTTCACTTCACATCAACTCGAGAATATTCATCCTTTTTAACTCTCCTACAACAATCCCAATCATCAACCCATGACCCAAAACATCGGGTTGTGTACTTCTTATCAACGGTCACCAAGTTTTAAATTGCAATAAAAATAGTTTCTTTGTTTTTCATTGAAAACTTTATTGGATACTTGATAATCATCTTTAAAAATAAGCCATAATTGATAAGGATTTAAAACATACAATTTTAAGGGGTCATTTAAGCCCTTAATCGCCTACTTTTATATCCGTTACTGCTTAAGTTCGTTCCTTTTCACTTTTTAGGTCTCTTGGAAGCAAAATGCTGGAATGATGCATTTTTGGACGAAAAGGAGGGAATATGTGAAGAAAATGGCTAAGTCAAGATCAAGACACTCAAGCTGCTAAAATTACACCTGACGGCGTCCCAGTCAGAGGGCGACGCCATCCCTATTTTGTGACGACTCAGGAGCGAAATTGCTATTTTACACCTGACGGCCTCAGGCTTTGAAGAGTAAGGGCGTCACAAAGACTTTTCTTCTCAGACAGCCTAGATCCAGACTCAGACGACGTCACAGCTGAAGACTGACGGCGTCACAACCACAATGTGACGCCGTCTCAATGATGACTTGGCCAAGACGAAAACCTAATGGTGGCGATCAGACGGCGTCCCACCTATAAGGCGACGCGGTCGCAGTTGTAAAATTATATATAGAAATCGAATTTTCAGACTTTTTAGAGGTAGACTTGTGGAGTAAAAAACTAAAACGATTATAGTCCGGTTTGGAAAGTATTTTAGGGTTCTCATACCCTATTTTACATCGAGATGAGTTATTTATTCCCTTGATTTCATTATGTCTTCAATTGAATGTGTGTATGCTTGCATGTTTAACATGTCCGGCTAATTTACTTGTGTGTTTGCTTAGATCTATTAAACCTAGTTATTAAATATTGATTGGTTGTCTCTTATCTTAATTGTAACTGGCTTAGGAGTGCATGAAGCCATCGTTGTGTTTTTAATGCTTGATTAATCTTTGTGAACATTAGTTTATAATTACTAGTTGAATTGTAGGCTAAATATCCAAAGAAAACCTTAGTGTTAAGTTTATGAATCCTAGAGATTTCGTAGTCATTAACCTTAAGGTAGTCTCAAAGAGTTAGGGATAAAAGCACAACCTACGACCTTAGAAAACACAACGCATTAAGAATAAGGATGTGGCAATTCAACCACCAATAAAAGATAACTAGGGAGTAATAGTATCTAGGTAGACACATCTTTAATCATCATACGAGCACACTTCAAAAAGACATAGACTACCCTTAGATTAGATAATTAGATAAGTAGAGTAATCGGTAGAAGTATCAAACCCCCAAATCCAAACCCCGAGATTTTACCCATAGCTTTATAAAAAATATAAAAAGAAAAAAAAATAATCTTCCTCAACCTCAAACCTTAGCGTAGTAATTTCTCACTAGCATTCCTATTCCCCTAGAGAACGATATCAATACCCGAGGCTTACCCAATACTATACTACAATGATTAGGTTCACTGCCTATGGTGTTGAAAAACTTGCTCGACGAAAAGGAAGTTTCCTTTGACCCCGAACACGCCTTGTACGTGCATCAAGTTTTTGGCGCCACTGCCGGAGAATAGAATAGCTAGTTAGGATTCTATCTCGTTTAGGTTTCCTTGCTTGATTCCTATCAAGTAAGTTTTTTTTCTCATTTTTAGCTTCCTCGTATTCTATCCCCTTCTTCGTGACTTTGTTAGTAATCCCATCACTTTTCGTCATGGAAGGTGATAATCAACCACCACTAATCGATCCACCAATCAATGACCCGCCAAGAGCCCGTACTCTTGGTGAATACTCTAGAACAAGCCACGGAGGTTATAGGAACACCATTGAGCTCCCCGATCAAGCTCAAACTACGGCCCTGCGATCCGAAACCATCCGGTTGGTGCAAAACGGATGTGCATTCCATGGACTTCGTTCCGAAGATCCTTATCAGCATCTTAAGGATTTCATTAAAATTTTCGATTCCATCAACCTTGATGCTACTACTCGGGAGACCACGCGCTTGCGTCTCTTCCAATTCTCTCTACAGGACCAAGCTAGTAATTGGCTTGAGCGACTTCCCGCCGGCTCCATCTCAAGTTGGGATGATCTCACTACTCGTTTCCTTGCCCAATTTTGCCCACCGAGGAGAACTACTAAGCTTAGAAGGGACATCTTGACGTTCCAACAACTTCAAGGCGAGTCCCTCTACGACTCATGGACCCGATTCAAGGACTTGCTCCACAAAGTCCTTCATCACGGCATTGATCTTTGGATTCAAGTCCAAATCTTTTACGATCATGCCAGTCCCTCCATCCGAAAAACCATGGATTACGCCGCCGGTGGAAGGATAAGTAACCTCAAGGTTGAAGCATGTTGGGAAGTCATCGAAGACTTAGCACAATATGTAGAAGAAGAAGGATGGGAAATTTCAATAATCCATGAAAATGGATTAGTTTTCCGCGCACAATTGTTTATGAATATGGAGGCACAAGTGAATAAGTTTATGGAAGTAACCACCCATGATTATGAGCAGGTGAACGCGGTCAAGGAATTTTTGCTCCCAAGAAAATCCCGGCAAGATGAATTCGAGGACATAATGTTGACATTTGTCAACAAGCAAGAAAAGGAAATAAAACGCCTCGAAGCTCAAATGAGGAAAACTCACGACACTTTCTTGTAGCTAGCTGACAACTTCATGCTGAAACTCCGTGAAGAAATCGCAAAGAATAATGTACCTAAAAAGATAGAAAAGGTATATGCGATACTGGAGCTCGTTAGAATGATTCCCGGACCCTCTCCATTTCCAATAAGCAAGGCAACCCCCTCAAGAAATCACATCTTCGTTTAAATTCTTGCCTCAACGCCCCCTGCATGAAAGAGACATTTCCTAGGGACATATTCGTTGGAAGGGTGCATGTATCGCTTCCGACTTTCCTAACATAAGGAAACATTCTTTTGGTTTTAAACCGGGATCAAAAAGTCCTCATCCCCGATATTTCAATATTTCTAGAATCCCAGTTGAAATAAAATTTGACATGTGCGTTGCTCACCTTTGTGGAGATTGCAAGTGGATTGACAAAATAAATTTTAAAATAAAAACCAAAATCTTTGTCAAAAATGGTAACAAGATTTTTGATCCGGGCGGATTAATAAAAACAGCCTCTTTTGCAAAATTTTGGTCGTGACGCCGTCACCACGCAAAGGGTGACGCCGTTGCTAAGCCATATCAGACGAATAAAAACACCAAACATCTCTTTCATTCTCTACCCTACACATTCTATCCGCCCCACACCACACTACCACGTTTTCTCCACATCAAATTCACCACTTTGCTACGTCAATCTCCACAAGGTAAGTAATATTCATTGATCTTTGTCTAGTCAATTGCTCTATTCCGCGCTCAATTTTGATTTCCCCTTTCAATCTGAAATTCCCCAATTGATTTGATTAATGTTGAATATCGCCCATGAATCTTGTTAATTAGGCTTAAGATTAGGCGAATAGTAGTGTTATCATGTGGGTTTGATTTTGCGAGAAGCCTTAGATGGCTTAGGGACTAAACCACATAGCCAATGCATCATTGTTGTTGTAGCAGGGGTGTTTGGGTTAAGGGTTATGGTTAAAAACCTGGATATTTCCCTCGCAAATGTGGGACTTGAATTTTTCTAGTTGGGAAGGCGTCAGCACTCTGGCGTGACGCCGTCAGAGCCTTCTGATGTAATTTATTACAGCTTGAATACTACTCATTTGTTCCCAATCTTTTTGATTTCCTGTTTCAGAAAATGAGCAAGAGGACAAGAAGAACAAAGGGACAATCTTTTGGTACTCAGGAAAGCATCACTGACATTGTTTCTGGGTGAGGGGTGTTCATTGAGGAAGATTTCCAAACTCGCTACAATGATTTGCTCCATCAAACCATCGATTCAGGGGCTGTTTTAGATTGGGGATTTCTTGAGCATCATGATTTGGCTAGAGATTTTAGCAACAGTTTCAGAAGGGATAAGTTCACTGATCCTCAGTGGGAGAGGATGTTTCGAATGCGTGAGTCTGTGTATAGTGAGCTGGTGCGTGAGTTCCACGCTTCTTATTCGATGAATGTTATTTCTTGTCGAGGCAGCATTGATTTTCAGGGGATTAGGTTTAGACTGGGGGGAGTCTGGAGGACTATGTCGGTGCTGGAGTTTGGTTGGAGAGTAGGGTTGTATTCACAGAGGGATATTGAGAGTGATGTCTTTAGGGCTAACTTGGGAGCTGGGTTTGTCAATAGGGAGGACATATGGGGGATTAAGTTTTGGAACACGATAGCCAACGGGGAGTATGTTACTGGGAGTACCCTTGCCTCACAGATCCGGGATCCGCGAGTAAGGCTTGCGCACCGTTGCGTCACCTTCACCATAACGGGGCGCAAGGACACGACTCATCGTGTCACCTTACCGGATCTATTCTATCTTTACTACATGTTTGCTGAGGGTGTGCACTGTAACATCCCATTCTGGTTGGCTGATTACTTGAGGACTGCTAGCGGTATGAGGTATGAAGATAGGGTGTGTGGTGGTATGTTTGTCACTCGGTTGGCTTAGTCCTTTGGCATCCTGGTCGGGGAGGTACCCACGTACCTCAATGTTGTACCAGAGCCGAAGGTCGTCAAAGCCAAGTCCCTAAAGCCTATGGATGTCATCATGGATATTGGTAGTGGCTATGCATTGTTCCGCCCTCGTCCCGCAGTTCAGGATGATGATGATGATGATGATGATGATGATGATGACGAGCAGCCGATATCAGCATACCAACAGGGGGATGGAGCAGGAGGCTCAACTAACGTCTACAGGCACATGTCCAGTGGAGACTGGCAGGCCCACCAGGGAGCGTGGATGGGCCAGATGGACACGTGTTTGGCGCAGCAGGATTAGAGGGCCAGCTGGACATATGATCATACCGTCAGACAGATGCATCATTTGTCCATGCGCGATCATCTTGACCCACACCTGCAGATTGACTGTTAGGATTTAGAAAATCCAGGTATTAAAGAGTCGGTAACCTCAAGTATATGTAATCGTTAGAAAGCTCGTAGTCGTAGTTATTTTATGTTAAGTAGTAGTTAGTTAAGTAACACCGTGGAGGACGGACGGGTCTTTACCCACTGTATGCCTAATCCACAGCCCGTTGTGTGGCGTTTTATTGTAAGACTATAATACTCTCTACCTCCCAAGGTAGAGGGTTGGAGCTCATAATAAGAATTTTCTTTCTCTCACTAAAGTTCCCAGACCTCTAACTTTCTCTCTCTAAAACTCATCTATTATTCGCCTATGTGTGTTTGTGTTATGATGTGTATGTGAAATCCAATATGTTACAATTGGTATCAGAGCCAGGTTAGATCATCTCTTATATATCTTTGGATTTCTAGTGGTTTTTAGGTGGTTTTTGAGTTTGAAAAGGTTTAGTGGTTTTTGCATCATTTGGTTGATTTCTAGTGTTGACGTTTGGATTTTTGATTGTACTTTTATGTTTAGAATCATCACAAGTGTTTAGGTTTTGATTTAGAAGGCTTGAATCATCGTGGTTGGGTTGTTTTTGGATTGAAAAGTGTGTTTTTAAAGTTTTCTCTTGCTAGCGACTTGTGCTACGGACTTCATTTCTTGGTAGCGACTTGGTTTGTAAAACTGTAGCGAGTTGTAGTGTGTTTTGATAGCGACTTGGTGCTTAGCGACTTGTCTATTGAAACAAGCCGACAAACAAGTACACTTAGTGGATTCTCCACTACGGGTAGCGACTTGGTGAAGGTAGCGAATTGCTTTCAATTTTGATAATAACTTGCTCTTTAAGTTTCTTAGCGATTTGGTGGTAGCGATTTGGTCCTTAGCGAGTTGCTATTTAGCGACTTGATCTCATAGCTTGGTGCATAGACGACTTTGTCGGGCAAAATTTGTAGCGACTTGGGAACTTAGCTTAACTTGCTTGTCATTACTTAGCAACTTAGTACTTAGCGACTTGTTCAAGGATTCATAGCGACTTGGTTGACTTTTGTGTGTAATACGGTTTTCTCTTGGTTTAGTAAAATCCCGTGATTATCTGTCAACATGTCTACCAACGTACCTACAATCATCTCCACTATTGCCGAGGATGTTCAAGCAGCTGGTTCAGATACCCGTCCACCCATGCTTGATAGAACTGACTACGACTCTTGGGCTCAAATAATCAGACTGTACTGTCTTGGAAAGGAAAATGGAGTCAATATTCTCCAATCGATTGATGAAGGACCGTATCTAGTTGAGACTGCTAGAGACATAATTGATACAGCTGAAGATGGAACAATGATCTATGGAATAGACAGACCAAAGACGTATGATGAGCTCAATGATAAGGAGATAAAGAGATTCGATGCGATATCGGCTTCTAACATTATATCTTGCAAGGTCTTCCAAAAGACATCTACAAGCTTATCAATCACAACACCCTGAAGCAAAGGCGTATGGGATAATGTCAAGATGCTTCTCTCAGGTTCTGAATTAACTGTTGAAGACCGAGAATCTCAACTATATGATGAATTTGAGCATTTCAAGATGAAACCTGATGAGAGTGTCTATGAGTACTACGTGAGATTCCATAAGCTTGTGAATGACATGAGGAACATCAGAATGACCATGCCTAACATTCAGCTGAACTCAAAATTTGTAAACAACATGAATCCCGAATGGTACAAGTTTGTTACTTCTGTGAAGCTCACTAAAGGATTGAATAATACAAACTATGAGCAACTCTATGCCTTCCTTCTTACGAATGAGAGACATGCTATGTTTGAAAAAGGATTCGAACAGTTCAAAACCAATCGTGGAGAAACAAGTTCATCTAATGACTCAACGCTTTTACTCCAACGTTGGAATTACCACCAAAGCTTCTAAAGTCATACCCATGGGAGATGGTAATCACAAACTCATTCCTGATCCAAGGTTCAAGCAACCGGATGTCGATCTTGTCATGGGACATTTCATCAATCAAATGGCTCTCATGGTTAAACAGAACATGACCCTTTCACCTCATACCAACACTTCACACCAACAATGAAATCGAACGCATCCAATCTTCACAATAATGCTTTGATCGAGATGGGAAAGTTATGGGCAACCAGCTCAAGACAGGCACGATCGGAGAAGGGGTGGAGTAGGTGGAGGATATGTTGCAAATCGAATCGGGAAGGAATGGAGATCAAGGACAAGCAAAGCCAATCAAATGTTACAACTGTGGTGGTGAGGGACACATTGCTAGGAACTGCACATCTCCAAAACTTCCACGAATGCGAATACTTCAGAGACAAGATGTTGCTTGTACAAGCTCAGGACAATGGTGCTACTTTAGACGAAGAGGAGTTGTTGTTTCTCGCTGAGGGCAATGCCAAGACCTATGATGCAGATGTGGATGAGCAACCAATTCAGGAGATAGGTCACAATCATCATAATGCCTTTCAAGTCGCTGACTGTGATGCATACGACTCTGATGTTGATGATGGACCTTCTGCACAAACAATTTTCATGGCTAGCATATCTCCAATGGTCTCTCCTAAGGTCTCACCTTCACCACAAGCTGGACCATCCAAAGATAAAATCATCTCAGAGGTATTAAAACTATACGATGAAGTTGATGTGCAAAAGATACATAATGAAATACAATCAACCGAAATCATTGAGTCAGATATTGAAAATATGGGTAATATCAATGTTGTCCCATATGATCAATATGTGAAACAAAGTGAAAGTGAGATTGTACAAAGTGATGTATCTTTGCAATAATGATGACTATGTTTTGATGAATACACCTGCATGTGCCCCCGATGATTCTTATCTCGAACTTAATGCCTATAAAGGACGAGTTGCTATTTATGAACAACGTGCTAAATTTGAGTTGACCACCGTGAGCAGGAAATGGATGACCAAATGCGTGCAATCATTAGAAAAAGTAATTTTAGAGAAGAAGTATTAAAACAAGAGTTAAATTCCTTACAAGAAAAGCTTTCTAAAACTGCTAAGCAAAACAAGAACTTCAAGAAAATGTGAAAATGCTTAAGCAAGAATTTAATGCTAAGGAATCAAAACTTTTGAAAGATTTTTCTAATCTGAAAACTTTGAAAAACAAGTTTGAAAACAAGTTGTATGCATAAGGGAACACCATTCAGATAGCCCACATGATCACTAAGCATAGAGTCTTAAGCGATAAGCATAGCATTCCCCTTGTTGAGGAACCAAATTCAGAGGTCATTAAAAAGGCTAGAAATGCTCATAAGGTACTTTATGATGGCAATGAAATCCTTAAACCTAGACAGAAACCTAGTTGCGCTGAGTGCACCGAGGAAGATAAGAAATCAGATGAAGTCACTAGGGAAAAGATGAACAAGAAACTAGATGATCCTAAATGTAAAGAGAAGAAAATGACTAACACACCCCATGATTACAAGAAGGAGAATTGGATTTCCCCGAACAAGTTTAAGCCTCAGACGTTGTTAACACCCGAACAAGTGTTCTGGAAAAGGATTTAGATAAGCAAAAAGCAGAGAATCTTGTTGTATCAAACCCCCTTTAGGAAAATGCCTTCAGAACTGTGTATCCTCCCAATACACCAATGCATTTAGTTCCTAGGACTATTGCCACTAAAAGCAAGACCTTAATCAACCAATATGTTATTTTTCAACTATTTGTCGATTTTGAGAAAACTTGTAAGAAAAGGATCACACCCACTGGTATAACTGAATGGGAAAGGGTTTTGAGCAAACTAAAGAATGTTATTTAACTGAAGTCATGCCTTTCTTTAAACAACTAAAAGATCATTTTGAAAGTCTTAAAAGGGAATGAATTTAGACATTAAAGAAATGGAAAAGGAATTTGATGCAATGATCGTTGAGGTTGGTGACTATGAGCGAGAATTAAAATATAATGAGATTGAGAGGAAGAACTTGCATACGTTAAATGAGAATCTAATTTCAATGTATTGCTCAAGATGTGTTTTTCACTGCTACAAATTGTTCCATTAATGCTCCTCAATTTCATGAATTATCTGTTGCTTTGAAAGTCTCCCATGATCGTGTCATTGAGCTTGAAAAGATTAATTCTAAATTAAATGAGAAAATTGAACTGGATGATCACGACAATTTGGTTAAACATTTTTCTAAACTAGAGGTTGAGCATTTTAACTTACAACTAAAATATCAACATCTTAAAGAAAATGTCAAAACTTCAAATATCAAGACATCCTCAGATGCTCCAGAGTTTGATGCGCTTTTTCAAATAAACAAACGTGATGAACAGATTCAAGCTCATTGTAACACGATCAGAAAGTTGAAAGCCCAAATCTCTCAATTAAAGGGTGAAAAGAATAATGTGACTGGCTCCCAAATGCCTCCTCCTTTAGATTCTCAGAATTCTCAAACTTTTCATCTTCAAAACTTAGTAAATGCATTACAAAAGGAAAACGAGAGTTTTCTAGAAGAAAATGAAAAGGTTAAACGTCATTTCAAAGAGTTATTTGAATCAATAAAGGTCACTCGTAACAAAAAATAACGAACAAATAGCTTCATTGCAAAAGGAAATTGAGAATCTGAAGAGCCACGTAAAAGGGAAAATGCCAATGACCAATGGGGAGAATGATGGATCAAAGGTACCTGGTTGTAATAAATATGCTTATGTTCAGTGAAATATGTTCCTCCTCATCTTAGGAACAATAAACTTGCAATTCAAACATATTTCTCATCCCTTAAGGATTGTCTAGAATGTCTCCGTGAGATTGTTGAAGAGGATAAGTTAGAGAAACCACTTGATAATGCAATTGGGCATGCATGCTTATATGCCAAACGATCTCAAGAAATTCTAGAATGCTTAACCACAATATGCCCTAAGTCCTTAGGTGAGAGAGTTAATCCTTTGATTCCGTGTTCTATGCCTAGTGCCAAGTATGAAATCCATTCGATGCCCAATGTTATGAATGTGAACTGTAATATACCTTCAAGTAGTTCAGATCCCAACACCTTTAGTGCTAAGAAAGCGACTCTAGTGTGCCTTCTAGGAGTACAAATCCCAACACTACTGGTGTTAAGAAAGTGAATTTCAGTGTGCCAGCAAATAGCTCAAATCACAGTTTTAAAAAAGTGAACACTAATGTGCCGTCTAGTAGTTCAGATCCTTGCACATCTAGCTCAAGAATGCAAAAATTAGATCAACCAACTAATGTTCCCATTCCCTCTACAGGAGTAATCAGTGACATTAAAGCGATGTCAAAGTCTCAAGACAATACAAGGAATGATAGGACCTTGCAAGCTAAGAATGTGCATTTGAAGAGAGTAGAAGACCAACCTAGGAACTTTAAGTTTGAGTTGAATAAAACGAATCATGTTGATTCAAGTATTAGCCATAGGCGTATGTAATTAATTCAATTTCGATACTATTTGCAAACCTTGTAATGATGTTCCGCTTGAATTATGTTACTAATCATGAATGTGGTGTGAATGCTTTGTCTAATGTCAAATCCCCGCTAATCTTGTTAATGCAAAATATCATACTAAGAAGGCAAAAAGGCAAAGGCGTAAGAAAGTTAGAAAACAAAGGAAACCCATGGAAGAACATTTAGTAAGATAGGTTATCAATGGATACCTTTGGCCATAAAGTAATCGTGCAACGCTCCACTAGAAAATGGATGCCTAATGGTAGAACTATTCCCTTAAGAAGTGAACATACTTTGAATAGGTCAAATACGGACACAAGCACTGCATCTATCCATAATGACTCCGTTGCCTACAATTTTCGATATGAATGTTTCTATTTACGATGGGTGTTCCAATCACTGTTACTAACCAAATGGAACCCATTCTTGCATGGAGATCCCAATTATCCAGCTTATCCATTCTGTCGTGTTCAACCTGCAGATCGCTCAAATCGCTTCTGTGGTACCGGACTCAGGCGTTCCAAGCATATGACTGGACCGTCGCGGCTCATGAACTTCGTGAGTAAATTCATCGACAGTTAGATTCGGAATGATCATTTTGGTGCAATTATGGGTTATGGTGATTATGTTGTTGGCAAAAGTGTAATCTCCATGGTATATTATGTGGAAGGTCTTGGTCATAATTTGTTCTCTGTTGGTCAATTTTGTGATTCCGATCTAGAGGTGGCATTTAGAAAACATACTTGCTTCGTTAGACAACTTGATGGTGTGGAATTATTAAGAGGTACTCGTGGTTCTAACTTATACACCATCTCTATCGAAGACATGATGAAGTCTTCTCCAATCTGCTTGTCAAAGGCTTCTAAAACAAAGTCATGGTTATGGCATCGTCGTCTCAATCACTTGAACTTCAGCACCATTAATAACCTTTCCAGAAAGGATCTTGTCAAAGGCTTACCCAGATTAAAATATGAAAAAGATCATCTTTGTTCACTTGCCAATTGGGTAAAAGCACGAAATATGCCCACAAACCAAAACCCACAAATTCGGTAATGGAAGTTCTTCATACCCTTCATATGGATCTGTGGGACCAATGAGAGTGCAAACGATAAATGGGAAGAAATACATTCTAGTAGTTGTTGATGACTACTCTCGATTTACTTGGGTAAAGTTTTGAGGACAAAGGATGAAACTCCAGATGTCATCATCAAACTAATCAAACAGCTTCATGTTCGACTCAACAATCGTCCGAATTGTTCGAATCAGACAATGGCACAGAGTTTGTTAACAAAGACTTAATTTTATGAAAGTATTGGAATCACGTCATCAAAGAAGTGTTCCACGAACTCCTCAACAGAACGGTGTAGTTGAAAGACTAAATCGAACTCTTGTGGAAGCCGCAAGAACAATGCTTATTTATTCAAAGGTTCCAATGTTTCTTTGGGCTGAAGCCATTGCCACTGCTTGCTACACCCAAAATCGCTCCCTTATACACACCTCTCATGGAAAAACTCCATATGAACTTGTTCATAAACGAAAAACCTGATCTCTCCTACCTTTGTGTGTTTGGTGCTTTTGCTATCCAACTATTGATGGTCAAGACTTAGGTAAACTAAGAGAAAGGCATATTGGAGTTTTGTTGGTTATGCACCAAACAAGAAGGGTTACCGAATCTACAATAAGAGAACCCAAAACATCATGGAAACAATTCATGTTACGTTCGATGAGCTGACCGGTCAAATGGCTCCTGAACAATCCAGTTCTGGACCCGCAATTCAAAACAGTCCCATTGGTTCATCTCTTGTACCAAACTCCTCACCAAGAACTCCATATGTACCTCCATCTGAATATGATTTAAAGAAATTGTTTGATCCAATGTTTGATGAACACTATGAGCCAAGTGCTAATGAACTGTCAATTCCCACAACAGAGGCTGCTCATATCCCTGCGAATGAAGTCAATCCTTCAGTCTCAATTTCATTAAGTCAAGAAGCGCCTGCTGCTAATCACTGTCTCATCAACAAATCATCAATCATCAAATGTACATCATGGAAGTGTTTCTGGCATCAATGATGAAGTTAATCCCTTTGCAACTCCCGAAGATGCTCCATTTGAAAACATATTTGCTCCTGAATCTTCATCAAAACCATCTTCCTTAGGAGACATCGACTCGCTACTTCACCCTTCAACAACAACCACATGAACACCTCAAAAATGGACTCACGATCATCCATTAGACAACATCATTGGAAATCCCTCTCGCCTAGTATCCACACGGAAACAACTTGCAACCGATGCCTTATGGTGCTTCTTCAACTCCATACTCTCTAAGATCGAACCAAAAGATGTTAAAACCGCCATGAATGAAGACAACCGGTTCAATGCCATGCAAGAAGAAATTCATGAGTTTGATCGACTTGATGTATGGGAATTAGTACCTGCTCAGATTGTGCTATGATCATTGCTCTAAAATGGATCTTCAAAGTGAAACTTGATGAGCATGGTGATGTGTTAAAGAACAAGGCTCGATTGGTTGCTAAAGGATACCATCAAGAGGAGGGTATTGACTTTGAAGAATCTTTGCTCTCTGCTGCTCGTATCGAGGCAATCGAATCTTCTTGGCTAATCGTGCTAGTAAGAACATGGTAGTCTATCGATGGATGTAAAGACGGCATTTCAACGGAGATCTTAAAGAAGTCGCTCGTCAGCCAACCCTGAAGGCTTTGTGAATCCAGAGCATCCTACTCACGCTTATCGTTTGAAGAAGGCTCTTTACGGTTTAAAGCAAGCTCGAAGGGCATGGTATGATACACTATCAAAGTTTCTTCTATCAACCGGATTCAAAGGGCAGTTGATCCAACATTGTTCACCAGGAAGTCAGGCAAACACTTTATTCACATTCAAATTTATGTTGATGATATCATCTTTGCCTCGACTGACCCCAATGAGTGTGACCGTTTTTCAAATGAAATGGGTTCTAAATTTCAAATGTCAATGATGGGACAAATGTCATTTTTCTTAGGATTACAAATTTCTCAAAGTCCCGGAGGCATTTTTATAAATCAATCTAAATATGCAAATGAGATTTTAAAGAAATTTAGATTTGAATCATGTGACACTGTTGACACTCCCATGATTGAACATGCTAAACTAGATGAGGACCACTCAGGGATCATGGTAGACCAAACGAAATATCGTAGTATGATTGGATCCCTGATGTACCTCACAGCTAGTAGACCAGACATCTTGTTCGCTGTTTGCATGTGTGCTAGATACCAGGCTAAGCCTACTAAAAAGCACCTTGAAGCGGTTAAACGGGTCTTTCGGTATCTCCAAGGAACCATGATAAGGTTTTAAAAGGTACCTTTTTGAGGGGTCGTTTAAGCCCTTATTTGATCACTTTTGTATCCGTTATTGCTTAATATCGTTCCTTTTCACTTTTTAGGTCTCTTGAAGGCAAAATGCTGGAATGGCACTCATTTGGACGAAAAGGCGCGATTATACGAAGAAAATGGCCAAAGTCTGAATCGAGACACTCAAAGCTGCTGAAAACATAAGGTGACGCGTCAGGTGTTGGTGTGACGCCATCGGAGGATCTTTGTGACGGGACGATTTAAGCCAAAACTCCCATTTTCAAGTGACGACGTCAAGTTATAAAAGAGTAGGCCGTCGAAACTCAGACGGCCTAGATAATCCAGACGGCCGGGGAGCTGAAGAGGGATTCGCCACAAGCGTAAGGTGACGCCGTCGCAAGTCTAACGTGGCCAAGACGAAACCCTAATAACGGCGACACGACGGCTTCACAAAACATAAAGTGACGTCGTCGCATGTGTAATATTATATATAGAATCCGAATTTTTTAGTATTTGGTGTGTAGTCTTTTGGAGTAAAAACCTAAACCGAACCAAGGCTGTCTTGTACAGTATTTTAGGGTTCCAAACCCTATCTTACACCAAGATAAGTGTTTACTTCATTAATACAATTATGTCTTTGATTATTTGTGTGTATGCTTGCATGTTTTCCATGTCCGGCTAATTTACTTGTGTGTTTGCTTAGGGAATATGAAACTTAATTATTGAATATTGATTGGTTGTTTCTTATCTTAGTTCATTAATGATCTAGTAATGCGATAGGTCATTCGTTGTGTACTTAATGCTTGATTAAATCTTTGTGAACCTTAGAATATTACTCCTTGAGTAGTTGTAAGCTAAACCATCCAAAGAGTGCCTTGGAGTAAGAGTTTATTATCCCTAGTAGGTTTTGTAGACGAGACCCTTTGGTAAGTTTAAAGAGTTAGGGAACATACGCATACCCTACAACCTTAGACACACAACGCAACTAGGAATAAGGACGTGACAATTCAACCACCAATAGGAGATAATTAAGGAGTAGTAAAACCTAAGTAAACACATCTTTAAACTATCATACGAGCACACATTAATTAGACATAGACTACATACACCTTAGATTAGATAATTAGATAAGTAGAGTAATCGGTAGCAATACCAACCCCCCAAATTCAAACCCCGAGATTCGTACCTTTCCTTTCCTAAAAAATATAAAAAGATAAAAAAATAATCTTCCTCAACCACAACCTTAGCGTAGTAACTTCTCACTAGCATTCCTATTCCCCTAGAGAACGATATCAATACCCGTGGCTTACCCTAATACTACACTACAACGATTAGGTTCACTGCCTAGGGTGTTATAAAACTTGCTCGACGAAAAGGAAGTTCCTTTGACCCCGAACGACGCGTGTAGCGTTATCAAGTTTTTGGCGCCGCTGCCGGGGAATAGAATAGCTAGTTAGTAGTCCACCTCGTTTAGGTTTCTTTGCTTGATTCATATCAAGTAAATTTTTTTCTCATTTTTAGATTTCTCGTAGCCTATCCCCCTTCTTTGTGTTTGTGTTCATAAAACCCCTTTCATTTGTCGCTATGGCAAGTGAACTTGCATTTGAATCATTAACAAATGAGGAACAATTGAATTTCGCAAGTCGGGTTCGTTTTCATTGTTCTGATAAATTTATGAGTGATCTTAAAGATATCCAA
>OU343219.1:153153942-153408987 GCA_910596185.1 Chrysanthemum makinoi | reverse complement strand
AATCTTGACTTTATGATTCACTAGATTTTCTATCTTAATAATGAAACTCTTTAGAACTTCACTAGTTTCACTCTTTAGCACCAAAAGTAAACCCAAGAAAATCTACTATAATCATCAGTGATAACTAGGCATTACTGCTTATGGTTCAAACTCTTGACAAAAAGTAGTCCAAATAAGTCCATATGAAGCATAAAAGTGGTTGTGAAATGGTGTTGATGTTTTGGACTTACAAGAAGCTCTATGTTGTTTTCCTTTTGACAAGCCACACACAGTTCCTTACACTCAAAAACCTTAGAAGGTAACCCTCTCACCAAGTTCCCTTTACCATTTATTGATTGTTTTGAAATTGAGGTGACCTAATCTTCTATGCCATAACTTAGACTCATCCACAGATGCTTTAGCAAATAAACAAGTTAAGGACCTATTAGGAATTACATCTTTAAGATCAAAACCATATATATTTTCCTTCCTAGGTACCCTAAGTTGTATAAACTTCTCATCAGGCATCTTAAACTCATGAGACAACACCACACACTCATTTTCACCAAAAGTACCCAGTTTTTCTTATCACACATTTGAGAAACACTGAATAAATTGTACTTAAGTCCCTGTACCAAGTAGACTTTTTCAAAGTCCAAATTTCCTGTTCTGATTGTGCCTCTTCCAAGTATCTTTCCTCCCTTTGGATCATTACCAAATGCCATATATCCTCCATCAAAGCTTTCAAATCTTCCGGTTGCTCCCATCCCAAGTCATGTGCCCAGAGCAACCACTATCAAAAACTCCTTTGTCTTTTAGCTCATCTTGTAGATTGCCCTGCACATGAAATTAAACAAGTTAGTTCCTTTTGTGTACCCAAGCCAATACTCGATGGTTCCGCCTGTGCATCAATATAATCAAATTTGGTTAGGTCCATTGATGCACAGTTGACATGATGTAAAACCTTGGTCTTAGGTTTCCATTGCCAACTAGCTGAGGCCTTAACAACATAAAAATGATTCCCAACCACTGTATCAGTTATCACTTTTGGAATTTTTAAAACTTTGTTATCTCTGTGGTGATTTTTGGCTTATCAGTGGTTTGATTTTGCTTAGCCGTGTTTACACTTTGCTTAGGAGTGGTTGGAACCCATTTGGGAGAAGCAGTGACAATTGATTTTGTATTCCCATTCCTCATTAACACTGCTTTAGGAATCATGTTTCTTTTAGGATGAGGGTTTGTTTTCTTTGAAAAGTTTTGGTGATTTACCCTCCTCTAATGATTCCAAACTTGTGGTCTGTTTTTATTACAATTTCTCTGTAAGTGTTCAAAACTACCACATACAAAGCAAGCCTTTTTAACACATTGAAACTCATCACCTAATCTGTCAGAAATTAAACCATTTAAGCTTCTTTGATTACCCCTAGGTTTATATTGTTTCATCTGGTCCCTAGGTATTTCCCTGTACTCTACTACTTTCTTGGTAACTTTAGCTCCAAATCTAGGTACAAGATTAGCTTGTCTAGTATCAACTTTCTTAATAGGTTCTAACTTTTCATGCTGTGTTGATACTTTACTATTCCTCAATCTGACCCCAATCTTCAATGTTGGGAGCATCGAGGACGTATCAGAACTTATCTTAGGTGTCTAGTCTTACTTATTTCTTCACCGTGTTTGTTAAACTGAATTCACTACTAAATGACAGTTCTTTAGCAGGTGGTGAATGTTGCATAGAGTAGTGGTGGCATATTGTTGTATCCAATCCCAGAACCCTTTTTCATTAGATGAGTCTCTATTGATTTATGAACCGATCGAAGCAAATTGTGTTTTAGCTACCCTAACAATGTTGTTTTTCTTTTTCATCTAGGGCCTTTGTTTTCACTCTGCTAGTTCAAGTTTCTCTTAAGAATTTTAATCTCTATTTTAAGATCAATTTCACCACCTAATATATTGATCTTATCTACATACTCAAACTCACATTTAATACAGTATCTAAGCTTCTCTTCCACACTCTCTAGACCAACCCTATAACCTAAGTTATCCATAGTTAGTCTTTCTACCTCTTTCCTCATACTCTCAGTGATAGCCTTTTGAGATTCTAAGTTATCATTACATGATTTAAAAGAGCAATTAGACTCATTAGATACCTCAGAATCCAACTGAAGATGAAGCATAAGCCATAAGAGCAAAGTTATGCTCTTGTGAAGCTTCACTAGCAAGAAAAGCTGCATTGGGTCCTTCTTCAACTGATCACCCAATCATAATCACCAAGACCATCTTGAGCCACCAATGCTGAAGAAGGAGCAGACTCTTCAGTGATCTTCTTAACACCTTCAATCCTCTTAGGAGCTCGACATTCCCTTGCAAAGTGACCCTTCTTCTTGTAGTTAAAGCACTCCATCTTGATTTTGTCGAACCCTGCTCTCCTTTGACCATCATACTTAACTTGTCTTCCATTCCTCCTCAAAAACTTCCTTGCTTGGAGAGTCAACATTGCCATTTGCCATTGAAGATTAATCTCTTCCAGATCATCATGATCAATTTGATCCAGATCTTGATTCAACACAGAACACCTAGTAGTTAAATCACCAGAAGCACAAATTGCAACCATCACTGACATTATCACTAACAGTAGTATTGTTTGCAATAGCCGTGGATATACCATAAGAAGCAGTGGATACATCTTGTGAGCTCTTGTGATTAGTGGCGACAAAAGCAATGTTTTGATTAGCAGAAGATGCATTAGCAAAGTTATTCTCAGACTGATAAACTTTTAAGTTGTTGAAGAGATTATCCAGAGTCATCTTAGGAAAGTCCTCCTTATTCCTCCACAAAATTGTATGAATAGCCCATTTAGATGATAGACTCCTAATAAACTTCAAATTAATATCTTCTTGAAGAACCTTATAATCTACAGACTTCAGTTGGCTGATAAGTTTTGGAAGTCTATTGTATGTGCCATCAATCTTTTCTCCACTGAGAGCAGGAAGGTTTCAAATTGATGCTTGAGCATATTCATCCCTGGACTCTTAGTAGCTTCATTGCCAGCAAACCTTGTCTCAAGAGCATCCAAGAATCTTTAGCGCATTCATATTGTTCAAAATCCAAAGCATAATCATTGGGTATTTCCATGGAGAGAATACTGTGAGCCTTGATCTCCAGCTTTCTCTTAGCCTTATCAATTTCACTAACAATGGAAATTTATTTGCCATCCTCACCCTTCTTAGGAAGAGTGTCTCCCTTTTCAACGACATCCCAGAGAGCATAATCAATCATGCGACTGTATTGCCTCATTCGATTCTCAGATTTGATACTCACCATGCTTGAGCATGGGTACCTTTGAAGCAGTCACCATGTGAGTTTCGTCAGACATCTTATCTTCCTTGAACAAAACTTAACTTAACCTCTTCTTGATTACAGTTTCTAGATCACAAGCTCTGATACCACTTGTTGATCCCAGTTGAGCAAACGATCTAATATAGAAACTGACTTAGAATAACAACTTATTAAGTATTATGCGGAATTTAACACTTAATCTTAAGAAGAAGAACAGTTAACATTCAACACCTCAATATTATTTATTAATACGAATACTCTTACAGTATTAGGGTTTTGCAACCTTGAAGTGTATCGACTTTAGATATAAAACTTACGTATATCTAATCTAACCTAGGACCTCCTTTTATAAGCCAAGGAGTCCTATACATTATACAATACGTAACCTACAAGATAAATATCTTTTCCATATTTATCTAATACAATAAACTAACCGACTATACAAAATACTAGCAATAGTTACAATATATCATCAATGGTTACACATTACTACTAGCCGCGGTTGTCTTCATCCGTGGTTACACTCTTCTGTCCGTGGTTATACCAAACCTGTCCGTGGTTCCAGTACTTAAGGTAATTCATGATTCAAGGAACCAAAAACCCAACATTAAAGCGAGCATGTCAAAGTCTCAAGACAATACAAGGAATGATAGGACCTCGCAAGCTAAGAATGTGCATTGGAAGAAAGTAGAAGATCACCGTAGGGAGAATTTGAATAAAACGAATCGTGTTGATTCTAGTGTTAGCTTTAAGCGTACTGTAATTAATGCGAATTCTACTACTTTTGGCAAAACATGTAATGATGATTGCGTGGTTTCTGTTACTAATCTTGAATGTGGTGTGAATGCTTTATCTAATGCTGTCAAATTCCCAGTTAAAATTGTTAATGCTAAAAAACATGCAAAGAAAGCTAAAAGGCAAAAGCGAAAGAAAGTTAGAAAATAGTGGAAACCCACAGGAAGAACATCTAGCAAAATAGGTTATCAATGGATACCTGTTGGCCATAAGATCAATCAGTTCTGCCCTCAATCTGCTAAGACAATGCCCACTAGAAAATGGATGCCTACTGGTAGAACTATTCCCTTAAGAAGTGAACATACTTTGAATAGGTCAAATACAGACACCAGCACTACATCTATTCCTAATGATTCCATTGCTTCTACTTCTGATATGGATGTTTCTATTTCTGATGTGGGTCAATCACTGTTACTAACCAAGTGGAACCCATTCTTGCATGGGGATCCCAATTATCCAGTTATCCATTGATATGTGCTTAAACACATACCTTTTCATTATCAAAACTGACCCAAAATAACCAAGAAAGAGCCGTTTATTGTTAACATTTGCGTGTTTCTTGAGTTTTTGCTTGTGCAGGTACGGATATGACAAAAGAAAGCCAAAACCGAAGAAAACCGAGCACGAGAGAAAGAAGAATGCTAAAAACCGAGGCTGGGAAAGGAATTTGCAAGTTTGGACAATCAATTCTCAAAATGGCAGTTTTAGTCCCTGAAGATTCAGAATTGACATGTTTGGTCCTTGGAATTTTCAAAGATGGAAAAAGTGGTCCCTGGTTTATTTGAGAATGACAAGAATGACCTTTCAAAGACAATTCTAGAATTACATATTTGGTCCCTGGAAATTCAGTTTGTACAAGATTAATCCTTACAATTGCAAATGGGTTCAATATACATCCTAAGTCTAATATCCCAAATAAACCCATGGCCCAAGTCAAAAGCCCAACCCAGCTGACCAATCTATACCCGTATCCCACTTAAACCCGGTTTACCCAACCCGTACCCGGTCATACAAATCGAATTAATATAAAAAAACCCAAACGCGCCCAAATCCTCTTCCCCAGTTACTGTTTACCCACAATCACTCTTTTTACCCTGAAACCCAACCATTTACCTCACTTAATGTACCTTCTAGAAGCCTGACAACGTGTCAGAGCTGTGACAGCATTTGGATTGCCAAGATGGACAAAAGGGAGCATTTGATTGGCCAAGACACCTCATTATTTTGATCTAACGGATGAGAATTGAAGAGATGACAATAGAGGGTGATCAAGGGCAGAGATTAGAAGACCCAGAAGCTTCTCAGTATCATGGCTCAGCTATTTAAAGCCCATTTCAGTCACATAACAAGTCGTCCAGTTTTTATGCATTTAGAAAACTGTAACCATTGTTGATTTCTGTCATTTAAATGTTTTCTGTAGTTAATTAGTTAATCTCAGTTTCAGAATTGTAATTTCAGTTTTATTAATACAAGTTTCATTTCAAATTTCAATTCCTTGTTTCAATTTGATTTCAAGCTTCCATTACTGTTTTATCACTGTTTAATTAGCTTCTACTCTATTCCATTAAGCTCACATAAGCTTATTATAGCTTTGATCGGTGCAAAACCGTCAAGTTATCTCACGCAAGCTGGCCACTTGTGAATGACCAACCGTAAGAAACTCAAAACAGCTCAAACACCAAATGCAATTTAGATCAGAGGAATATAGGGGATTCCTGGGTCGTTAAGTCCCACGGAGGATGAATTGGTGTTAAACAACTTCAGATGTCGAATAATCACTAAGGATAGTGATCAGTAAGGATTGTGATGGATAATTATACCTAAAGAAAAGATTTATAAATTACAGCGACTTAAATGAAAATTAAGAAAATTAAAAAGTTAAAATATATTAAATAAAAGCTATCACTATTTTTACAATGATGAACGTTTAAAACCTAAAACGTACGATTAAATAAAATTACGTAAACGTACAAAATAAAACGTGAGTTTTAAGAAATAAAAGGCTTACAAATATGAAAATGATATTTTTACAATCCTAATAATAAAATAAAATTATTAGAAAAATAAAATTATTTTTAAAACTATTTATTTATTTATTATTAATTAAAAACTATTTAAAAGACACTTAAATACAAGAAAATATAAAAATAACCTGGAAAAATAAAATTATAACTTAGAAAAATCTAAAATATGATAAAACTTATTTTAAAACTGAAAATATATTTTTTAAACTTTTTATGTATTTATTATTAATTTAATACTATTTAAAACTAATTAAAATGCTAGAAAATACTAATTAAACCAAGAAAATTATGGAAAAATACTTTTTATGACTTTTATATTTATCTTAATCTATGAAAATTGAAAACATATTTTTTTAAGCTTTTTCTGATTTATTTGTATTAAAGGCTATTTAAAAAGACTTAAAAACTATTTAAAATAAAGAAACATAGCAAACAGTGCAGGAAAAATATGAAAAATTCAGAAAAATACTAAAATATTATTCTAAGTCTAATAAAAATATAAAAACATATGCTTATGTGTAAGAAAATGAGGCTGCAGTGTAATTGCTTATTAATAAGCACTTCAAAATAAGCCAAAAGCCACCACAGAGTACCAAATGAACACAGAATCTAGGTAATGCTAAATTAAGTATATCTTGACTATTTAACAGTACTATAGATCACTAAAGAAGCTTAAATTGGATTTGAGCTTATTGGACTATTAATGAAAAACAGTGATCAGGTACTTACTTTAAGCTAGTGCATAAGCCAATCTAATAAGCTAAAAGGAAAAACATAAGTTGGGACTTAAAGTAGACCTGGCTAACTACACAAGAACCAAAAATCAGCTTCTCACAAGCTTGAATGAAGCTTGTGCAAAAGCTGTAAGATCCCTGTGCACACTCAGTGTATGCTGAGTGTGTGCACAGGGCATGCATTATGAAAAGGGGTCAAAAGAAGCTGATTTATAAGCACTTTATAAGCTAAGTGGGAGTTAACTACTATTTTTATAATTAATTTAAGCAACTAAATATTGATATCCTAAAAGCATTTAAGCTAAATATTAATAATGAACACACACTAAAAATATTAATTTTATTCAAAATCTGCTACTAAGACAATTTGACTTTTATAAAAACTAAGTAAGTTGACTATTATGAACTTGAGATTGATTATACTATCTGATTATGTTAAGTTAAGGTTAAATAAGAGTGATTTGATCAATGGTAACAACTTATGAGCATGAAAACAAGATCTTGAAACATAAAAATCCAACAGTTCATTATTTAGGTGAGATCAAAGATGATTTTGACTTTTTGTTGAATAAGGTTTGGTTTCTTGAGTTCTTTGAACTAATTAGACCAAGTGTGACTCAGAACAAGCAATAATACTGTCTTAAACACTCTTTAGCACAGTTAACAAACTAGAACCAAACACTACTTATTGAAACTGATTTGAAGATTTTCAAAGCAAATGAGTAATTCAGACCATGCTAGTGATTCAAAACCTTGTATAATCATGTAATAAGACTGAACAAGTATGAAACAACAATACTATCCACAAAAAACTCAAGTATGGTACTTATACTAGTTTAACTGTTAAAATAAAATTTTTATAAACTACAAATTCTAATGAACTAACAACTGGTTTTATTGTTTAATTATGATTAACTATAACTAATAAACACAAGCATACCAAGATTTTAAGCTAAATAACACCTTAACAGTGAAATGAATAAAAATGGAACTAGGCTTACAAGATTGGATCCAAGTGAACAATGAGAACTGAGGTACACAAACATACCCTATAGCTTCCCAAGAAGCTCTATACCAAGGCCATCCACTATAAACCCTGCTCCAGCTTTCTTGTATCTTTCATCATAGATTTTTTATTTTTATCTAATTTATTTGGTATTTTTTTGTATTTTTAGTTTTTTGCTTCTAACTGAATTTTATTGGTTTCTAATAGCTTGGATAAGCTATATAGGAGCTTATGTGGGCTTATCAGTCCAAGATAACAAATACAAACAACATTAGAACATTATGAGATTTTAAGCTCAAAAATGCATAAACTTGAAAATGAGATTAAGACTTGAAATTGATGATTGGAAAAGGTTCACATACACTTAGATAACTTAAATAAATTACTTGAAAGATTTAAATTACACTAGGAAGCTTAAAATAAAAAAAACGACATACATTAAACTAATCTACACTACTTACACTAATACATCAACTACTCTGCTTCTTCTTTCTTTATAGACAAAATTAGGATTCCTGGAGACTTTTGACTTTCCCACTTGTTTTCAGCCTTTGATGTGGTCTAATTCATCATGACCTTTGATTTCCACTTTTGGCGGGAAAAGTCATATTGACAGTTGTAGATTGCTTGTAGGTTTGATGAAGCAATAAATGCTTCTTGGTTATTAGTGGGGAAGGAGGGGACATGAAAGGTAAAGTTGGTGATGAGCTGGTGGATGAGGTGGTGAAGAAACAGGTGGCTATGGATGAGAACAGGGAAAATGGTTTGTGGGAGGGAAGATATTAATAAGGGAGTGGGCTGGGTTTGGTTTGTAATGGGCTTGGATTTGTTTTTGGGTTTATGTAATATAAGGGTCCGGTTTGGTTTTGTAGAAATTTAAGCCCAAGGACCAAATGTGTACAAGCTGAAATTCCAGGGACCTGTTTTGCCATCATTCCAAACTTTCTTATAGGGACCAATCCTGCCAATAAACAATAACACAAGGACCAAAGTTGTGTTCTTTCTATTTTCTTGAAGGGTCGAAACTGTAAATTCCCAAAAGTTATCAAAAGGGTTAATATTGCCAATGATGAATAGCACAAGGGTAATATTTGATAAATTTCCATTTTTAAATACCCGAGGACTAATTTTGCCAATTTTGAAACTTGAGGGGTAAAAGTTGCCATTTGTAGAAAACTTTCATCCAGGGATTATTTGTGAACATGTTTGATATCCCAAGGACTAAAGTTGACTTTTCATTCATTTTAAACCTTCAGGGACTAGTTTTGCCATTTTGTGAAACTCCAGGGACTAAAAATGACAATTTTGTGAACTTTGATCATTTTTCACTTGTTTTCAATCTTTTTGTACCTGAATCACATAAAAACACATTTTCATGATATTTGTAACATTTATATAGTCATTTGTGTGTTTTTGGTCGTTTTTGTGGGTTTAAACAATATAAAATATATGTGTTTTTAGACACATATCAAATCCCCCACACTAAACTATTGCTAGTCCCTAGCAATCTTTTATGAAAATTTAATGGATTTTATCTCTTTACCAAAAGCCATTACTTCTGGAGTAGCCAATTATTTCAGTTCAAGTAAGAACCTTGGTACAATGATAACCAAATGATTTTGAGCAAATCACCAGCTTTCAACGGATTTGATTTGTCTTTACCAGAAGCCGTTTGCTTCTGGACTAGCCAACTCTTAGATAAATTATCAATATTATCTTTGGTGAGTCGATTTACCAATTATGGTTTTTCAACTGCCTTTACCACAAGCCATAAACTTGCGGGCTAGCCAACTCTTCACTTTTAAGGATATAGTGAGCTGAATACCATACAATTTTGGGCAAATTGCAAGCCGTCAACGGATTTGAGATATCTTTACCAAGAGCCGTTTGCTCCTGGATTAGCCAATCCTTATGTGGGTTAGACATGGTGGACTGATTACCATTTGTTGTGTTTAGTACATAGTACTTCCACTAAATAAATTTTTTTTAAAATTTGGCCATTTTTGGGGAAAAAGGGACTAAAAGGGTATATTTATGATCAAATTCGCCAGAATTTCCCCCCCCACACTTAGAAATGAATATTGTCCTCAATATTCAAAGTACCGGCTGTTATGCCGAAACTTAGAACGTAAAAAGATAATATTACTAACTAAGTGTAGAAACACAACAATTATTCTATTTTTTTTTTTTTTTTTTTTTATTTTATACAATATGTGGGGCATCTCCCCCACACTAGGGTGGTACACACGGGTGAAAACCCATGTTTAACTACTGTTTTTGATTATCGAGTCGCTAGCTTGACTCGACCCCGAATTAATTTGTTCATGGGGAAGTAAGTGGAAGAGACAATCTCCATCAGACTTTCATTCAAGATGTTTGGACAAACATTGAAGTACGCGAAAGTTCCACACCGATGAGATATACATAGAACCGGCTTACAAATGATAAATGAAAATGCCGGGGTCAAAGATAATGTCTTCATTCCCGAAGGAGTGAAGAACAGGAGAAGCCACGGGATAGGTGAAGAAGAGAAAGAAAGTCATGATAATAATCTTGACTAACTCATCATCATCAGAAGGGGAATTCATGATAGCATGAATTTCATCTTTTAAGCTCAATTGGTCTAGACATATCCCGGGTGTGTCTAGATCAAAGTAGAAGTTATCATACTCCGGTAGAGATATGATATGAGTGAGTTCACAGGAGAAATCCTCAAAGGAAAATGATTCATATTCGGGATTGATTTGACTGAGTTCACTGTGGAACTCCTCAAAAGTGAATGATTCATAATCGGGGAGAGAATTATGAGAATGAAAAGTGGTACTGCCACTAATCTTCTCTCCCATATTATCAAAACAGAAGGCCTTCATTTCCGGAATAGAATCATCGGAAAGAATGTCACTATCCTTAATGGGGATAGGAGATGAAATAGGTTTCTCTTTGAAAGCCTCTATTTTAGAAATGAGAAGACAAACATTCAATAATGTTGCTCGAAGAGCTTCATCTTTGATTCCAGTGTCAGTAACTTCATCATTCTCTTCTTCTAAGCTAACAAGCTCAGAAGGTAAATCTTCCACATAAACGATGTCTCCACAAGATAAAGAATAGTCCTCATCAGAATCAGAGAACATCTCAATATGATCATTTTGGAAGACAAGAGGAGGAGGGATATCACACACATGATCAAGAATTCCCTGTGATTCTCTTGGAATTTGGATAAGGTTCTCAACACTAGACTTTATGAATTCGTCAGATTCCTTTTCAGGAACAATGTCAAGAAGCTCATCCCCCATGTTTAGAGAGTGAGTGGGAATATCGGGTGTGATAACAACAGACTGAGGGAGTTGAGAAGGACTAGCATACATATGTTTTATACTTTCCATTTGTTCTTCTGCTAGTAATTCCATCATAGTCTTTTCTCCCTGATTTTTCATGGAAGGAATTTCAACTGATGAACTTGATGAATCTTTATAGAATTGAAGGATATCAAGTGTATCCTCATCATCACTGTCATCAGGAATAAAACGAAATTGAGAGCTAGATCTGGCTGCTTTTTCTTTTGCAATTGATTCCCTAATAGATTTTTCAAAGGTAATTTGGGAATTTAATTTAGCAGCCCGCTCTTCAGCTAACAATTCTTCCATGGATTTCTCATTTGGATTATCTTGGGAATGTTTACATTCCTTCAAATCTTTCACTAAATCCAAAAGATCAAGGAGAAGATTTTGAGGAAGTGGCTCAGGCTGAGGTGGTGCCTGATTCACTTGGTACTGTAGAGGTTGGTCATGATACGAAGAGTCGTAATTGTTACAAGGAAATGGATTCCTTGATTGACAATCAGAGCTAGAGTGAGAACCTCCACAATACTCACAACAGTAGAACTGATGTGGCTGTGAGTCATTTGTGTTGTAGTTATAATTGTTATCAGGAACCTGCTCATAGACAAGTGTGTTTCCCGATTGACAATCAGAACTGGAGTGTGAACCACCACAGTACTCACAACAGTAAAACTGCTGAGTCTCACAGTGTGGTAGCTGATGGAATAAATCAGTTGTGTTATGGTAGGAATAGGGATCCTGGTTATAGACATACCCGTTTCCTGATTCCACCATGCTACAACTGGGGCAATTTCCACCATTATAAGGACCACCACACCATTGACAATCAAGAGGGTGATGATAAGACATAGAAAGAATCAAAGGTTTACAGAGGGGTTGGGATGAAGAATCAAAGATGTGAGAGGGTAAAGATGGATATTTTTGGATTTTTGGATAACATTTTGTAAAAATAAGAAAGAAAATCTTTTTGGGTTTTTGTGTTTGTTGAAAACTTGAATAAAAAATGTTTTTGGTAATCGATCCGTCAAACGAATTAACTTCACGATAATTTTTGTTTTATATGAAAACAAGGAAATATGGACAAAGATGGTAAATATACAATGGGTGTATATTCAAAAATCACTGATTCTTCAAATTCGTAGAACGCAGCACACCTCCCCGGCAGCGGCGCCAAAATTTGATCGGTCCCGAACCGTCAAGTTTAATCACACAAGCCGGCCACTTGTGAATGGCTGACCGTAATAAACTTAAAACTGCTCAGAAACCAATGCAATAAAGATCAGAGGAATATAGGGGATTCCTGGGTCGTTAAGTCCCACGGAGGATGAATTGGTGTTAAACAACTTCAGATGTCGAATAATCACTAAGGATAGTGATCAGTAAGGATTGTGATGGATAATTATACCTAAAGAAAAGATTTATAAATTACAGCGACTTAAATGCAAATTAAGAAAATTAAAATGATAAATTATATTAAATAAACGCTATCACTATTTTTACAATGAAGAACGTTTAAAACCTAAAACGTACGATTAAATAAAATTACGTAAACGTACAAAATAAAACGTGAGTTTTAAGAAATAAAAGGCTTACAAATATGAAAATGATATTTTTAAAATCCTAATAATAAAAGAAAATTATAAGAAAAAGAAAATTATTTTTAAAACTATTTATTTATTTATTATTAATTAAAAACTATTTAAAAGACACTTAAATACAAGAAAATATAAAAATAACCTGGAAAAATAAAATTATAACTTAGAAAAATCTAAAATATGATAAAACTTATTTTAAAACTGAAATTATATTTTTTAGACTTTTTATGTATTTATTATTAATTTAATACTATTTAAAACTAATTAAAATGCTAGAAAATACTAATTAAACCAAGAAAATTATGGAAAAATACTTTTTATGACTTTTATATTTATCTTAATCTATGAAAATTGAAAACATATTTTTTTAAGCTTTTTCTGATTTATTTGTATTAAAGGCTATTTAAAAAGACTTAAAAACTATTTAAAATAAAGAAAAATAGCAAACAGTGCAGGAAAAATATGAAAAATTCAGGAAAATACTAAAATATTATTCTAAGTCTAAGAAAAATATAAAAACATATGCTTATGTGTAAGAAAATGAGGCTGCAGTGTAACTGCTTATTAATAAGCACTTCAAAATAAGCCAAAAGCCACCACATAGTACCAAATGAACACAGAAGCTAGGTAATGCTAAATTAAGTATATCTTGACTATTTAACAGTACTATAGATCACTAAAGAAGCTTAAATTGGATTTGAGCTTATTGGACTATTAATGAAAAACAGTGATCAGGTACTTACTTTAAGTTAGTGCATAAGCCAATCTAATAAGCTAAAAGGAAAAACATAAGTTGGGACTTAAAGTAGACCTGGCTAACTACACAAGAACCAAAAATCAGCTTCTCACAAGCTTGAATGAAGCTTGTGCAAAAGCTGTAAGATCCCTGTGCACACTCAGTGTATGCTGAGTGTGTGCACAGGGCATGCATTATGAAAAGGGGTCAAAAGAAGCTGATTTATAAGCACTTTATAAACTAAGTGGGAGTTAACTACTCCCTCCGTCCCTAAATAAATGTCCACTTTGACTTTTTGCCGTCTTTTTTGTTCAACTTTGATCTTAAATATATTTATTTTTGTTATATAATATTTGATGCAAAATATATGAATGGATTGAGTTTTAAATGTATATTTATTGGTATAACTTTCATCAAGTATTATATAACGCAAACAAAATCATTTAAGGTCAAAGTTGAACAAAAAAGACCGCAAAAAGTCAAAGTGGACATTTATTTAGGGACGGAGGTAGTACTATTTTTATAATTAATTTAAGCAACTAAATATTGATATCCTAAAAGCATTTAAGCTAAATATTAATAATGAACACACACTAAAAATATTAATTTTATTCAAAATCTGCTACTAAGACAATTTGACTTTTATAAAAACTAAGTAAGTTGACTATTATGAACTTGAGATTGATTATACTATCTGATTATGTTAAGTTAAGGTTAAATAAGAGTGATTTGATCAATGGTAACAACTTATGAGCATGAAAACAAGATCTTGAAACATAAAAATCCAACAGTTCATTATTTAGGTGAGATCAAAGATGATATTGACTTTTTGTTGAATAAGGTTTGGTTTCTTGAGTTCTTTGAACTAATTAGACCAAGTGTGACTCAGAACAAGCAATAATACTGTCTTAAACACTCTTTAGCACAGTTAACAAACTAGAACCAAACACTACTTATTGAAACTGATTTGAAGATTTTCAAAGCAAATGAGTAATTCAGACCATGCTAGTGATTCACAACCTTGTATAATCATGTAATAAGACTGAACAAGTATGAAACAACAATACTATCCACAAAAAACTCAAGTATGGTACTTATACTAGTTTAACTGTTAAAATAAAATTTTTATAAACTACAAATTCTAATGAACTAACAACTGGTTTTATTGTTTAATTATGATTAACTATAACTAATAAACACAAGCATACCAAGATTTTAAGCTAAATAACACCTTAACAGTGAAATGAATAAAAATGGAACTAGGCTTACAAGATTGGATCCAAGTGAACAATGAGAACTGAGGTACACAAACATACCCTATAGCTTCCCAAGAAGCTCTATACCAAGGCCATCCACTATAAACCCTGCTCCAGCTTTCTTGTATCTTTCATCATAGATTTTTTATTTTTATCTAATTTATTTGGTATTTTTTTTTGTATTTTTAGTTTTTTGCTTCTAACTGAATTTTATTGGTTTCTAATAGCTTGGATAAGCTATATAGGAGCTTATGTGGGCTTATCAGTCCAAGATAACAAATACAAACAACATTAGAACATTATGAGATTTTAAGCTCAAAAATGCATAAACTTGAAAATGAGATTAAGACTTGAAATTGATGATTGGAAAAGGTTCACATACACTTAGATAACTTAAATAAATTACTTGAAAGATTTAAATTACACTAGGAAGCTTAAAATAAAAAAACGACATACATTAAACTAATCTACACTACTTACACTAATACATCAACTACTCTGCTTCTTCTTTCTTTATAGACAAAATTAGGATTCCTGGAAGACTTCTTTGACTTTCCCACTTGTTTTCAGCCTTTGATGTGGTCTAATTCATCCTGACCTTTGATTTCCACTTTTGGCGGGAAAAGTCATATTGACAGTTGTAGATTGCTTGTAGGTTTGATGAAGCAATAAATGCTTCTTGGTTATTAGTGGGGAAGGAGGGGACATGAAAGGTAAAGTTGGTGATGAGCTGGTGGATGAGGTGGTGAAGAAACAGGTGGCTATGGATGAGAACAGGGAAAATGGTTTGTGGGAGGGAAGATATTAATAAGGGAAAGGGAGTGGGCTGGGTTTGGTTTGTAATGGGCTTGGATTTGTTTTTGGGTTTATGTAATATAAGGGTCCGGTTTGGTTTTGTAGAAATTTAAGCCCAAGGACCAAATGTGTACAAGCTGAAATTCCAGGGACCTGTTTTGCCATCATTCCAAACTTTCTTATAGGGACCAATCCTGCCAATAAACAATAACACAAGGACCAAAGTTGTGTTCTTTCTATTTTCTTGAAGGGTCGAAACTGTAAATTCCCAAAAGTTATCAAAAGGGTTAATATTGCCAATGATGAATAGCACAAGGGTAATATTTGATAAATTTCCATTTTTAAATACCCGAGGACTAATTTTGCCAATTTTGAAACTTGAGGGGTAAAAGTTGCCATTTGTAGAAAACTTTCATCCAGGGATTATTTGTGAACATGTTTGATATCCCAAGGACTAAAGTTGACTTTTCATTCATTTTAAACCTTCAGGGACTAGTTTTGCCATTTTGTGAAACTCCAGGGACTAAAAATGACAATTTTGTGAACTTTGATCATTTTTCACTTGTTTTCAATCTTTTTGTACCTGAATCACATAAAAACACATTTTCATGATATTTGTAACATTTATATAGTCATTTGTGTGTTTTTGGTCATTTTTGTGGGTTTAAACAATATAAAATATATGTGTTTTTAGACACATATCAAGGTTATGTGAGTTTATTGTGTTTCAATTGAGTTTCAGATTCAGTTTTTTACAAAAAAAAAATCATCGAAAGTTAACATTGGTCAAGTTTTCAGAAGTGAAATCCATTTTTAGTCAGAATCTAATTTAAATGTGTTAAAAAGCTGAGATTAGTTGTATTTTGATGATTTGTGGTTCAGTTTTAGTCAAATTCCATTAAGTTCAGATTTCATTTGCATCTTATTGGTTTTAACTAGTGTTTGGCAATAGGTGCTAATCTGAGATCTAGGATAGTTCAGTGTTTCATTTTTGGTTGATAAAGTCATTTTTAGAACTCATTCTGGTCATTAGTTGCTTCTGATTTCAATCTAAGTCAAACTTCACTTAAATCTGTTCATACCTTCACATCAGTTAGTTTTTTGAAGTGCATAACCTTGAAAATAGGTATAGAAATCATTAGAGTAGCCTATTCTAGTTACATTATAGCTTTAAACATCATAATCTTTCAGTACTAGTAGCTCAAATTTTCATAAAAGTCAAATATGCTCATCTGTTCTAAAAGTCAAAAAGGCATTTTCAGTTTTGAATGGCAATCTTTGTGGATTTTTAGTTTCCTCATTTTTAGTCCAAATCAGATGAAATTCAGGATTCTAGCACTTGAGTTGGTGGACTTTAAGCTAGTACTTTTAGTATAATTTTTAGAATTTTCCTTATTAGCTTTTAAGTGGCTTGAGTTGGGTGGTTCAAATCATTTTCTGCCCTGCATCAGTTTCATTTTGTCCAACTCCCTTATAGTTTTGATTTTTAATTCTTTCAGTTTAAGTCCTTATTAGCTGAGATTCTGGACTTAAGCAATTTGGTTGGTGGTTGATAACTGGATATTTTTAGTTTATTTTTGCAATTTTTTCTAAGTTAGCTAATTAGTGCTTAAAGTAGGACCTGTAGGGCCTGTTTGGCTAGTGTAGTTTAGACTTGCGTTGTTGCTTATTTCCCTTTAGCTTGTGCTCATTAGGTCCATTTCAGTTACAGTAGCCATAAATTAGTTAGTTTAGGATATTTTTAGCTTTAGGCAGCTTTTGGTAGTTTATAATTAGCTTTTAGCTTATTTACATATGCTTATCTCATCAGTTGTGTGCCCAAATTGATCTTCCTGTGCTCCAAATTAGTTTCTGTTATTTTTCCCTTGTTCTCAGTATTATTTTATAATATTCTGGAAGTTTTCATATTTTTCACTGTTCATTTGCTATTTTTTTGCATTTTATGTCATTTTCTAGCATTTTTAATTAGCATTTAATCCAAATAATTCAGAAAATGTTCAGAAAAATGTAATTTCAATTTTCCTAGTTTTAGAAAAATCAAAAAGTGATAAAAAGTATTTTTCCAGAATTTTCTTAGTTTAAATAGTATTTTCTAGCATTTTAATTAGTTTTTAATAGTATTAAATTCATAATAAATTCATAAAAAGTCAAAAAAATGTGATTCCAGTTCTGAAAATTCTCTTTAGTTATTTAAGATTTTTGAAAAATAGTTTTGTAATTTTATAGCTTGTTTTCCTAATTTTTAGTATTTCAAGTCTATTTTAAATGTCTTAAATTCGTTTTAAATTCAAATAAATTCCAGAAAAATCATAAAAATTAGTTTTAAATCTTAGTTGATTTTCAAATATCATTTTTAGTTTAAAAGTCATTTTAGATTATTTTTAGGACTTAGAATAGACGTAGTTGCATTTTATTTACGTTTCATTTAATACGTTTTAGTATAATTTGCGTATTTAGGATTTCCCGTAGTGTAATTTCCCTTTTATGCTTCCCTTGCCCCGTAGTTTAGAGAACATCATATTATCCTTTTTCACCATTCAAATCCCGATAATCGCGACGTGAGTTGGAAATTCCATTCAACCCTCGTTCGGAACGATCTCGGTGCTCAAACCTAACACGTTTGAGTTACCCGTATACTACACTCTTCTCTTATTATTGATTTTTATCAAGAATCATCCATTCTTGTCTGTGTTCAACTGCAGATCGTTCAAATTGTTCTGTGGTACTTGGACTCAGGCTGTTCCAAGCATATGAATGGAGACCGGTCGCGGCTCATGAACTTTGTGAGCAAATTCATCGGGACTGTAGATTCAGAATGATCATTTCGGTGCTATTATGGGTTATGGAGATTATGTTGTCGGTGATAGTGTTACCTCCAGGGTATATTACGTAGAAGGTCTTGGTCATAATTTATTCTCTGTCGGTCAATTCTGTGATTCTGATCTAGAAGTGGCCTTCAGAAAACATACTTGTTTCGTTAGAGAACTTGATGGTAAGGAACTTTTAAGAGGAACACGTGGTTCAAATCTATACACCATCTCTATCGAAGATATGATGAAGTCTTCTCCAATTTGTTTGTTGTCAAAGGCTTCAAAAACCAAGTCATGGTTATGGCATCGTCGTCTCAATCACTTGAACTTCGGCACCATCAATGATCTCTCCAGAAAGGACTTAGTTGTAGGGTTACCTAGACTAAAGTATGAAAAGGATCATCTTTGTTCAGCATGCCAATTGGGAAAAAGCAAGAAGTATGCCCACAAACCTAAACCTACAAACTCTGTTACAGAAGTTCTTCATACAATTCACATGGACTTATGTGGACCCATGAGAGTGCAGAATATCTTTGGGAAGAAATACATGTTAGTTGTGGTTGATGATTACTCTCGATTCACCTGGGTTAAGTTCCTAAGGACAAAGGATGAAACTCCAGATATCATCATCAAACTTATCAAACAGCTGCAGGTTCGACTTAACAAAACTGTCAGAATCATCCGAACAGACAATGGAACTGAGTTTGTTAATAAACAACTTAGTGAGTTTTATGAAAGTGTTGGAATCAGTCATCAAAGAAGTGTTCCACGAACTCCTCAACAGAACGGTGTAGTTGAAAGACGAAATCGAACTCTTGTGGAAGCCACAAGAACAATGCTGATTTACTCAAAGGTTCCAATGTTTCTATGGGCTGAAGCCATTGCCACTGCATGCTACACTCAAAATCGGTCCCTAATTCACACTGCTCATGAAAAAACTCCATATGAACTTGTCCACAATAGAAAACCTAATCTCTCATTCCTTCGTGTGTTTGGTGCATTGTGTTATCCAACTAATGATGGTCAAGACTTAGGAAAACTAAGAGCAAAGGCAGATATTGGAGTTTTTGTTGGTTATGCACCAAACAAGAAGGGTTACCGAATCTACAACAAGAGAACCCGAAATATCATGGAAACAATTCACGTTACGTTCGATGAGCTGACCGGTCAAATGGCTCCTGGACAATCCAGTTCTGGACCCGCACTTCAAAACAGTCCCATTGGTTCATCCCTTGTACCAAACTCATTTCCAGCAACTCCATATGTACCTCCATCTGATGATGATTTAAAGAAATTGTTTGATCCAATGTTTGATGAACACTATGAACCAAATGCTGATGAAATGTCAATTCCATCAACAGAGGCTACTCCTATCCATGTGAATGAAGTGAACCTTTCAGTCTCAATATCATTAAGTCAAGAAGCGCCTGCTGCTGATCACTCTCTCTCATCAACAAATCATCAATCATCAAATGTACATCATGGAATTGTTTCTCGCATCAATGATGAAGTTAATCCCTTTGCTACTCCTGAAGATGCTCCATTTGAAAATATATTTGCTCCTGAATCATCATCTGAACCATCTTCATCAGGAGACATCGACTATGCTACTTCAGTTCCACAACAACAACCACATGAACACCTTAGAAAATGGACACATGATCACCCATTGGACAACATCATTGGAAACCCCTCTCGCCCAGTATCCACAAGGAAACAACTTGCAACCGATGCCTTATGGTGCTTCTTCAACTCCGTACTCTCTAAGGTCGAACCAAAAGACATTAAAACATCCATGAATGAAGACTACCGTTCAATGCCATGCAAGAAGAAATTCATGAGTTTGATCGACTTGATGTATGGGAATTAGTACCTGCTCCAGATTGTGCTATGATCATTGCTCTGAAATGGATCTTCAAGGTGAAACTTGATGAGCATGGTGATGTCTTAAAGAACAAGGCTCGATTGGTTGCCAAAGGATACCGTCAAGAAGAGGGTATTGACTTTGAAGAATCATTTGCTCCTGTTGCTCGTATCGAAGCTATCAGAATCTTCTTGGCTAATGCGGCTAGTAAGAACATGGTCGTATATCAGATGGATGTGAAAACAACCTTTCTTATTGGTGACTTGAAAGAGGTGGTTTACGTCAGCCAACCAGAGGGTTTTGTGAATCCAGAGCATCCTACTCATGTCTATCGCTTGAAAAAGGCTCTTTACGATTTAAAGCAAGTTCCTAGAGCATGGTATGATACGCTTTCAAAGTTTCTTCTATCTTCTGGATTTAGCAAAGGAGCAGTTGATCCGACATTGTTCACCAGGAAGTCAGGCAAACATTTAATTCACGTTCAAATTTATGTTGATGATATTATCTTTGCCTCGACTGACCCCAATGAATGTGATCGTTTTTCAAATGAAATGGGTTCCAAATTTCAAATGTCAATGATGGGACAAATGTCATTTTTCTTGGGATTACAAATTTCACAAAGTCCCGGAGGCATTTTTATAAATCAATCTAAATATGCAAATGAGATTTTAAAGAAGTTTGAATTTGTATCATGTGACACCGTTGACACTCCCATGATTGAACGTACTAAGCTGGATGAGGACCACTCAGGGATCATGTTAGATCAAACGAAATATCATAGCATGATTGGATCCCTGATGTACCTCACAGCTAGCAGACCAGACATCTTGTTCGCTGTGTGCATGTGTGCTAGATATCAGGACAAGCCTACTAAAAAGCACCTTGAAGCGGTTAAACGGGTCTTTCGGTATCTCCAAGGAACCATCAATATGGGACTATGGTACCCGAAGGACACCGGTATGTCACTAACAGCCTATGCAGATGCTGATCATGCAAGATATCAAGATACACGTCGGTACGTCGAGGTGCTCAGTTTAGGGTGATAAGCTTGTGAGCTGGTCTTCAAAGAAGCAAATGAGTACTTCTATTTCCTCTACAGAGGCTGAATACATAGCCATGTCATCTTGTTGTGCTCAAATCCTTTGGATGAGATCCCAATTATCTGACTATGGCTTTGAATTCAACAAAATCCCTCTGTACTGTGATAATAAAGTGCTATTGCTCTCTCATGCAACAACGTACAACACTCAAGAGCAAAGCACATTGACATCCGACATCATTTCATCAGGGAACAAGTAGAAAACGGTGTAGTGGAACTCTACTTTGTGAAGTCGTAATACCGCTTAGCAAACATCTTCACCAAAGCTCTTCCAAGAGAACGTTTTGAGTTTATTCTTCCACGACTTGGCTTGAAAAGCCTTCAACCAGAAACACTCAAACGTCTTCAGGAGGAAGACGAGGAGTAAAGGTCTTTTCTTCATCTATATTTTGTATATATTTATTCAAAAAGCTAAATACAAAAATATAAATCTCTCAAAAAAAAAAAATCCATAAAAATCTGAAAAACTTGAAATATCTCAAAAAAATATTGTCCTTTTTGTCATGTAATTTTATAGCTTGTTTTCCTAATTTTTAGTATTTCAAATCTATTTTAAATGTCTTAAATTAGTTTTAAATTCAAATAAATTCCAGAAAAATCATAAAATTAGTTTTAAATCTTAGTTGATTTTCAAATATCATTTTTAGTTTAAAAGTCATTTTAGATTATTTTTAGGACTTAGAATAGACGTAGTTGCATTTTATTTACGTTTCATTTAATACGGTTTAGTATAATTTGCGTATTTAGGATTTCCCGTAGTGTAATTTCCATTTTATGCTTCCCTTGCCCCGTAGTTTAGAGAACATCATATTATCCTTTTTCACCATTCAAATCCCGATAATCGCGACGTGAGTTGGAAATTCCATTCAACCCTCGTTCGGAACGATCTCGGTGCTCAAACCTAACACGTTTGAGTTACCCGTATACTACACTCTTCTTATTATTGATTTTTATCAAGAATCATCCATTCTTGTCTGTGTTCAACTGCAGATCGTTCAAATTGTTCTGTGGTACTTGGACTCAGGCTGTTCCAAGCATATGAATGGAGACCGGTCGCGGCTCATGAACTTTGTGAGCAAATTCATCGGGACTGTTAGATTCAGGAATGATCATTTCGGTGCTATTATGGGTTATGGAGATTATGTTGTCGGTGATAGTGTTACCTCCAGGGTATATTACGTAGAAGGTCTTGGTCATAATTTATTCTCTGTCGGTCAATTCTGTGATTCTGATCTAGAAGTGGCCTTCAGAAAACATACTTGTTTCGTTAGAGAACTTGATGGTAAGGAACTTTTAAGAGGAACACGTGGTTCAAATCTATACACCATCTCTATCGAAGATATGATGAAGTCTTCTCCAATTTGTTTGTTGTCAAAGGCTTCAAAAACCAAGTCATGGTTATGGCATCGTCGTCTCAATCACTTGAACTTCGGCACCATCAATGATCTCTCCAGAAAGGACTTAGTTGTAGGGTTACCTAGACTAAAGTATGAAAAGGATCATCTTTGTTCAGCATGCCAATTGGGAAAAAGCAAGAAGTATGCCCACAAACCTAAACCTACAAACTCTGTTACAGAAGTTCTTCATACAATTCACATGGACTTATGTGGACCCATGAGAGTGCATAATATCTTTGGGAAGAAATATGTGTTAGTTGTGGTTGATGATTACTCTCGATTCACCTGGTTAAGTTCCTAAGGACAAAGGATGAAACTCCAGATATCATCATCAAACTTATCAAACAGCTGCAGGTTCGACTTAACAAAACTGTCAGAATCATCCGAACAGACAATGGAACTGAGTTTGTTAATAAACAACTTAGTGAGTTTTATGAAAGTGTTGGAATCAGTCATCAAAGAAGTGTTCCACGAACTCCTCAACAGAACGGTGTAGTTGAAAGACGAAATCGAACTCTTGTGGAAGCCACAAGAACAATGCTAATTTACTCAAAGGTTCAGCCATTGCCACTGCATGCTACACTCAAAATCGGTCCCTAATTCACACTGCTCATGAAAAAACTCCATATGAACTTGTCCACAATAGAAAACCTAATCTCTCATTCCTTCGTGTGTTTGGTGCATTGTGTTATCCAACTAATGATGGTCAAGACTTAGGAAAACTAAGAGCAAAGGCAGATATTGGAGTTTTGTTGGTTATGCACCAAACAAGAAGGGTTACCGAATCTACAACAAGAGAACCCGAAATATCATGGAAACAATTCACGTTACGTTCGATGATCTGACCGGTCAAATGGCTCCTGGACAATCCAGTTCTGGACCCGCACTTCAAAACAGTCCCATTGGTTCATCCCTTGTACCAAACTCATTTCCAGTAACTCCATATGTACCTCCATCTGATGATGATTTAAAGAAATTGTTTGATCCAATGTTTGATGAACACTATGAACCAAATGCTGATGAAATGTCAATTCCATCAACAGAGGCTACTCCTATCCATGTGAATGAAGTGAACCTTTCAGTCTCAATATCATTAAGTCAAGAAGCGGCTGCTGCTGATCACTCTGTCTCATCAACAAATCATCAATCATCAAATGTACATCATGGAATTGTTTCTAGCATCAATGATGAAGTTAATCCCTTTGCTACCCCTGAAGATGCTCCATTTGAAAACATATTTGCTCCTGAATCATCATCAGAACCATCTTCATCAGGAGACATCGACTCCGCTACTTCAGTTCCACAACAACAACCACATGAACACCTTAGAAAATGGACACATGATCACCCTTTAGACAACATCATTGGAAACCCCTCTCGTCCAGTATCCACAAGGAAACAACTTGCAACCGATGCCTTATGGTGCTTCTTCAACTCCGTACTCTCTAAGGTCGAACCAAAAGACATTAAAACCGCCATGAATGAAGACTACTGGTTCAATGCCATGCAAGAAGAAATTCATGAGTTTGATCGACTTGATGTATGGGAATTAGTACCTGCTCCAGATTGTGCTATGATCATTGCTCAAATGGATCTTCAAGCTGAAACTTGATGAGCATGGTGATGTCTTAAAGAACAAGGCTCGATTGGTTGCCAAAGGATACCGTCAAGAAGAGGGTATTGACTTTGAAGAATCATTTGCTCCTGTTGCTCGTATCGAAGCTATCAGAATCTTCTTGGCTAATGCGGCTAGTAAGAACATGGTCGTATATATCAGATGGATGTGAAAACAACCTTTCTTATTGGTGACTTGAAAGAGGTGGTTTACGTCACCAACCGAGGGTTTTGTGAATCCAGAGCATCCTACTCATGTCTATCGCTTGAAAAAGGCTCTTTACGATTTAAAGCAAGCTCCTAGAGCATGGTATGATACGCTGTCAAAGTTTCTTCTATCTTCTGGATTTAGCAAAGGAGCAGTTGATCCGACATTGTTCACCAGGAAGTCAGGCAAACATTTAATTCACGTTCAAATTTATGTTGATGATATTATCTTTGCCTCGACTGACCCCAATGAATGTGATCGTTTTTCAAATGAAATGGGTTCCAAATTTCAAATGTCAATGATGGGACAAATGTCATTTTTCTTGGGATTACAAATTTCACAAAGTCCCGGAGGCATTTTTATAAATCAATCTAAATATGCAAATGAGATTTTAAAGAAGTTTGGATTTGTATCATGTGACACCGTTGACACTCCCATGATTGAACGTACTAAGCTGGATGAGGACCACTCAGGGATCATGTTAGATCAAACGAAATATCATAGCATGATTGGATCCCTGATGTACCTCACAGCTAGCAGACCAGACATCTTGTTCGCTGTGTACATGTGTGCTAGATATCAGGACAAGCCTACTAAAAAGCACCTTGAAGCGGTTAAACGGGTCTTTCGGTATCTCCAAGGAACCATCAATATGGGACTATGGTACCCGAAGGACACCGGTATGTCACTAACAGCCTATGCAGATGCCGATCATGCAGGATGTCAAGATACACGTCGAAGTACGCCAGGAGGTGCTCAGTTTTTGGGTGATAAGCTTGTGAGCTGGTCTTCAAAGAAGCAAATGAGTACTTCTATTTCCTCTACAGAGGCTGAATACATAGCCATGTCATCTTGTTGTGCTCAAATCCTTTGGATGAGATCCCAATTATCTGACTATGGCTTTGAATTCAACAAAATCCCTCTGTACTGTGATAATAAAAGTGCTATTGCTCTCTCATGCAACAACGTACAACACTCAAGAGCAAAGCACATTGACATCCGACATCATTTCATCAGGGAACAAGTAGAAAACGGTGTAGTGGAACTCTACTTTGTGAAGTCAGAATACCAGTTAGCAGACATCTTCACCAAAGCTCTTCCAAGAGAACGTTTTGAGTTTATTCTTCCACGACTTGGCTTGAAAAGCCTTCAACCAGAAACACTCAAACGTCTTCATGAGGAAGACGAGGAGTAAAGGTCTTTTCTTCATCTATATTTTGTATATATTTATTCAAAAAGCTAAATACAAAAATATAAATCTCTCAAAAAAAAAAAAAAAATCCATAAAAATCTGAAAAACTTGAAATATCTCAAAAAAATATTGTCCTTTTTGTCATGTAATTTTATAGCTTGTTTTCCTAATTTTTAGTATTTCAAATCTATTTTAAATGTCTTAAATTAGTTTTAAATTCAAATAAATTCCAGAAAAATCATAAAAATTAGTTTTAAATCTTAGTTGATTTTCAAATATCATTTTTAGTTTAAAAGTCATTTTAGATTATTTTTAGGACTTAGAATAGACGTAGTTGCATTTTATTTTCGTTTCATTTAATACGCTTTTAGTATAATTTATGCGTATTTAGGATTTCCCGTAGTGTAATTTCCCTTTTATGCTTCCCTTGCCCCGTAGTTTAGAGAACATCATATTATCCTTTTTCACCATTCAAATCCCGATAATCGTGACGTGAGTTGGAAATTCCATTCAACCCTCGTTCGGAACGATCTCGGTGCTCAAACCTAACACGTTTGAGTTACCCGTATACTACACTCTTCTCTTATTATTGATTTTTATCAAGAATCATCCATTCTTGTCTGTGTTCAACTGCAGATCGTTCAAATTGTTCTGTGGTACTTGGACTCAGGCTGTTCCAAGCATATGAATGGAGACCGGTCGCGGCTCATGAACTTTGTGAGCAAATTCATCGGGACTGTTAGATTCAGGAATGATCATTTCGGTGCTATTATGGGTTATGGAGATTATGTTGTCGGTGATAGTGTTACCTCCAGGGTATATTACGTAGAAGGTCTTGGTCATAATTTATTCTCTGTCGGTCAATTCTGTGATTCTGATCTAGAAGTGGCCTTCAGAAAACATACTTGTTTCGTTAGAGAACTTGATGGTAAGGAACCTTTAAGAGGAACACGTGGTTCAAATCTATACACCATCTCTATCGAAGATATGATGAAGTCTTCTCCAATTTGTTTGTTGTCAAAGGCTTCAAAAACCAAGTCATGGTTATGGCATCGTCGTCTCAATCACTTGAACTTCGGCACCATCAATGATCTCTCCAGAAAGGACTTAGTTGTAGGATTACCTAGACTAAAGTATGAAAAGGATCATCTTTGTTCAGCATGCCAATTGGGAAAAAGAAAGAAGTATGCCCACAAACCTAAACCTACAAACTCTGTTACAGAAGTTCTTCATACAATTCACATGGATTTATGTGGACTCATGAGAGTGCAGAATATCTTTGGGAAGAAATACATGTTAGTTGTGGTTGATGATTACTCTCGATTCACCTGGGTTAAGTTCCTAAGGACAAAGGATGAAACTCCAGATATCATCATCAAACTTATCAAACAGCTGCAGGTTCGACTTAACAAAACTGTCAGAATCATCCGAACAGACAATGGAACTGAGTTTGTTAATAAACAACTTAGTGAGTTTTATGAAAGTGTTGGAATCAGTCATCAAAGAAGTGTTCCACGAACTCCTCAACAGAACGGTGTAGTTGAAAGACGAATCGAACTCTTGTGGAAGCCACAAGAACAATGCTGATTTACTCAAAGGTTCCAATGTTTCTATGGGCTGAAGCCATTGCCACTGCATGCTACACTCAAAATCGGTCCCTAATTCACGCTGCTCATGAAAAACTCCATATGAACTTGTCCACAATAGAAAACCTAATCTCTCATTCCTTCGTGTGTTTGGTGCATTGTGTTATCCAACTAATGATGGTCAAGACTTAGGAAAACTAAGAGCAAAGGCAGATATTGGAGTTTTTGTTGGTTATGCACCAAACAAGAAGGGTTACCGAATCTAAAACAAGAGAACCCGAAATATCATGGAAACAATTCACGTTACGTTCGATGAGCTGACCGGTCAAATGGCTCCTGGACAATCCAGTTCTGGACCCGCACTTCAAAACAGTCCCATTGGTTCATCCCTTGTACCAAACTCATTTCCAGCAACTCCATATGTACCTCCATCTGATGATGATTTAAAGAAATTGTTTGATCCAATGTTTGATGAACACTATGAACCAAATGCTGATGAAATGTCAATTCCATCAACAGAGGCTACTCCTATCCATGTGAATGAAGTGAACCTTTCAGTCTCAATATCATTAAGTCAAGAAGCGCCTGCTGCTGATCACTCTGTCTCATCAACAAATCATCAATCATCAAATGTACATCATGGAATTGTTTCTGGCATCAATGATGAAGTTAATCCCTTTGCTACTCCTGAAGATGCTCCATTTGAAAATATATTTGCTCCTGAATCATCATCTGAACCATCTTCATCAGGAGACATCGACTCTGCTACTTCAGTTCCACAACAACAACCACATGAACACCTTAGAAAATGGACACATGATCACCCTTTAGACAACATCATTGGAAACCCCTCTCGTCCAGTATCCACAAGGAAACAACTTGCAACCGATGCCTTATGGTGCTTCTTCAACTCCGTACTCTCTAAGGTCGAACCAAAAGACATTAAAACCGCCATGAATGAAGACTACTGGTTCAATGCCATGCAAGAAGAAATTCATGAGTTTGATCGACTTGATGTATGGGAATTAGTACCTGCTCCAGATTGTGCTATGATCATTGCTCTGAAATGGATCTTCAAGCTGAAACTTGATGAGCATGGTGATGTCTTAAAGAACAAGGCTCGATTGGTTGCCAAAGGATACCGTCAAGAAGAGGGTATTGACTTTGAAGAATCATTTGCTCCTGTTGCTCGTATCGAAGCTATCAGAATCTTCTTGGCTAATGCGGCTAGTAAGAACATGGTCGTATATCAGATGGATGTGAAAACAACCTTTCTTATTGGTGACTTGAAAGAGGTGGTTTACGTCAGCCAACCAGAGGGTTTTGTGAATCCAGAGCATCCTACTCATGTCTATCGCTTGAAAAAGGCTCTTTACGATTTAAAGCAAGTTCCTAGAGCATGGTATGATACGCTTTCAAAGTTTCTTCTATCTTCTGGATTTAGCAAAGGAGCAGTTGATCCGACATTGTTCACCAGGAAGTCCGGCAAACATTTAATTCACGTTCAAATTTATGTTGATGATATTATCTTTGCCTCGACTGACCCCAATGAATGTGATCGTTTTCAAATGAAATGGGTTCCAAATTTCAAATGTCAATGATGGGACAAATGTCATTTTTCTTGGGATTACAAATTTCACAAAGTCCCGGAGGCATTTTTATAAATCAATCTAAATATGCAAATGAGATTTTAAAGAAGTTTGGATTTGTATCATGTGACACCGTTGACACTCCCATGATTGAACGTACTAAGCTGGATGAGGACCACTCAGGGATCATGTTAGATCAAACGAAATATCATAGCATGATTGGATCCCTGATGTACCTCACAGCTAGCAGACCAGACATCTTGTTCGCTGTGTGCATGTGTGCTAGATATCAGGACAAGCCTACTAAAAAGCACCTTGAAGCGGTTAAACGGGTCTTTCGGTATCTCCAAGGAACCATCAATATGGGACTATGGTACCCGAAGGACACCGGTATGTCACTAACAGCCTATGCAGATGCTGATCATGCAGGATGTCAAGATACACGTCGAAGTACGTCAGGAGGTGCTCAGTTTTAGGGTGATAAGCTTGTGAGCTGGTCTTCAAAGAAGCAAATGAGTACTTCTATTTCCTCTACAGAGGCTGAATACATAGCCATGTCATCTTGTTGTGCTCAAATCCTTTGGATGAGATCCCAATTATCTGATTATGGCTTTGAATTCAACAAAATCCCTCTGTACTGTGATAATAAAAGTGCTATTGCTCTCTCATGCAACAACGTACAACACTCAAGAGCAAAGCACATTGACATCCGACATCATTTCATCAGGGAACAAGTAGAAAACGGTGTAGTGGAACTCTACTTTGTGAAGTCAGAATACCAGTTAGCAAACATCTTCACCAAAGCTCTTCCAAGAGAACGTTTTGAGTTTATTCTTCCACGACTTGGCTTGAAAAGCCTTCAACCAGAAACACTCAAACGTCTTCAGGAGGAAGACGAGGAGTAAAGGTCTTTTCTTCATCTATATTTTGTATATATTTATTCAAAAAGCTAAATACAAAAATATAAATCTCTCAAAAAAAAAAAAAAAAATCCATAAAAATCTGAAAAACTTGAAATATCTCAAAAAAATATTGTCCTTTTTGTCATGTAATTTTATAGCTTGTTTTCCTAATTTTTAGTATTTCAAATCTATTTTAAATGTCTTAAATTAGTTTTAAATTCAAATAAATTCCAGAAAAATCATAAAAATTAGTTTTAAATCTTAGTTGATTTTCAAATATCATTTTTAGTATAAAAGTCATTTTAGATTATTTTTAGGACTTAGAATAGACGTAGTTGCATTTTATTTACGTTTCATTTAATACGTTTTAGTATAATTTGCGTATTTAGGATTTCCCGTAGTGTAATTTCCCTTTTATGCTTCCCTTGCCCCGTAGTTTAGAGAACATCATATTATCCTTTTTCACCATTCAAATCCCGATAATCGCGACGTGAGTTGGAAATTCCATTCAACCCTCGTTCGGAACGATCTCGGTGCTCAAACCTAACACGTTTGAGTTACCCGTATACTACACTCTTCTCTTATTATTGATTTTTATCAAGAATCATCCATTCTTGTCTGTGTTCAACTGCAGATCGTTCAAATTGTTCTCGTGGTACTTGGACTCGGCTGTTCCAAGCATATGAATGGAGACCGGTCGCGGCTCATGAACTTTGTGAGCAAATTCATCGGGACTGTTAGATTCGGAATGATCATTTCGGTGCTATTATGGGTTATGGAGATTATGTTGTCGGTGATAGTGTTACCTCCAGGGTATATTACGTAGAAGGTCTTGGTCATAATTTATTCTCTGTCGGTCAATTCTGTGATTCTGATCTAGAAGTGGCCTCAGAAAACATACTTGTTTCGTTAGAGAACTTGATGGTAAGGAACTTTTAAGAGGAACACGTGGTTCAAATCTATACACCATCTCTATCGAAGATATGATGAAGTCTTCTCCAATTTGTTTGTTGTCAAAGGCTTCAAAAACCAAGTCATAGTTATGGCATCGTCGTCTCAATCACTTGAACTTCGGCACCATCAATGATCTCTCCAGAAAGGACTTAGTTGTAGGATTACCTAGACTAAAGTATGAAAAGGATCATCTTTGTTCAGCATGCCATTTGGGAAAAAGCAAGAAGTATGCCCACAAACCTAAACCTACAAACTCAGTTACATAAGTTCTTCATACAATTCACATGGACTTATGTGGACCCATGAGAGTGCAGAATATCTTTGGGAAGAAATACATGTTAGTTGTGGTTGATAATTACTCTCGATTCACCTGGTTAAGTTCCTAAGGACAAAGGATGAAACTCCAGATATCATCATCAAACTTATCAAAAAACTGCAGGTTCGACTTAACAAAACTGTCAGAATCATCCGAACAGACAATGGAACTAAGTTTGTTAATAAACAACTTAGTGAGTTTTATGAAAGTGTTGGAATCAGTCATCAAAGAAGTGTTCCACGAACTCCTCAACAGAAGGTGTAGTTGAAAGACGAAATCGAACTCTTGTGGAAGCCACAAGAACAATGCTGATTTACTCAAAGGTTCCAATGTTTCTATGGGCTGAAGCCATTGCCACTGCATGCTACACTCAAAATCGGTCCCTAATTCACACTGCTCATGAAAAAACTCCATATGAACTTGTCCACAATAGAAAACCTAATCTCTCATTCCTTCGTGTGTTTGGTGCATTGTGTTATCCAACTAATGATGGTCAAGACTTAGGAAAACTAAGAGCAAAGGCAGATATTGGAGTTTTTGTTGGTTATGCACCAAACAAGAAGGGTTACCGAATCTACAACAAGAGAACCCGAAATATCATGGAAACAATTCACGTTACGTTCGATGAGCTGACCGGTCAAATGGCTCCTGGACAATCCAGTTCTGGACCCGCACTTCAAGACAGTCCCATTGGTTCATCCCTTGTACCAAACTCATTTCCAGTAACTCCATATGTACCTCCATCTGATGATGATTTAAAGAAATTGTTTGATCTAATTTTTGATGAACACTATGAACCAAATGCTGATGAAATGTCAATTCCATCAACAGAGGCTACTCCTATCCATGTGAATGAAGTGAACCTTTCAGTCTCAATATCATTAAGTCAAGAAGCGCCGCTGATCACTGCCTCATCAACAAATCATCAATCATCAAATGTACATCATGGAATTGTTTCTAGCATCAATGATGAAGTTAATCCCTTTGCTACTCCCGAAGATGCTCCATTTGAAAACATATTTGTTCCTGAATCATCATCTGAACCATCTTCATCGAGACATCGACTCGCTACTTCAGTTCCACAACAACAACCACATGAACACCTTAGAAAATGGACACATGATCACCCTTTAGACAACATCATTGGAAACCCCTCTCGCCCAGTATCCACAAGGAAACAACTTGCAACCGATGCCTTATGGTGCTTCTTCAACTCCGTACTCTCTAAGGTCGAACCAAAAGACATTAAAACTGCCATGAATGAAGACTACTGGTTCAATGCCATGCAAGAAGAAATTCATGAGTTTGATCGACTTGATGTATGGGAATTAGTACCCGCTCCAGATTGTGCTATGATCATTGCTCTGAAATGGATCTTCAAAGTGAAACTTGATGAGCATGGTGATGTCTTAAAGAACAAGGCTCGATTGGTTGCCAAAGGATACCATCAAGAAGAGGGTATTGACTTTGAAGAATCATTTGCTCCTGTTGCTCGTATCGAAGCTATCAGAATCTTCTTGGCTAATGCAGCTAGTAAGAACATGGTCGTATATCAGATGGATGTGAAAACAACCTTTCTTATTGGTGACTTGAAAGAGGTGGTTTACGCCAGCCAACCGAGGGTTTTGTGAATCCAGAGCATCCTACTCATGTCTATCGCTTGAAAAAGGCTCTTTACGATTTAAAGCAAGTTCCTAGAGCATGGTATGATACGCTTTCAAAGTTTCTTCTATCTTCTGGATTTAGCAAAGGAGCAGTTGATCCGACATTGTTCACCGTGAAGTCGGCAAACATTTAATTCACGTTCAAATTTATGTTGATGATATTATCTTTGCCTCGACTGACGCCAATGAATGTGATCGCTTTTCAAATGAAATGGGTTCCAAATTTCAAATGTCAATGATGGGACAAATGTCATTTTTCTTGGGATTACAAATTTCACAAAGTCCCGGAGGCATTTTTATAAATCAATCTAAATATGCAAATGAGATTTTAAAGAAATTTGGATTTGTATCATGTGACACCGTTGACACTCCCATGATTGAACGTACTAAGCTGGATGAGGACCACTCAGGGATCATGGTAGATCAAACGAAATATCATAGCATGATTGGATCCCTGAAGTACCTCACAGCTAGCGGACATCTTGTTCGCTGTGTGCATGTGTGCTAGATATCGTGACAAGCCTACTAAAAAGCACCTTGAAGCGGTTAAACGGGTCTTTCGGTATTTCCAAGGAACCATCAATATGGGACTTTGGTACCCGAAGGACACCGGTATGTCACTAACAGCCTATGCAGATGCCGATCATGCAAGATGTCAAGATACACGCCGGCACGCCAGGAGGTGCTCAGTTTTAGGGTGATAAGCTTGTGAGCTGGTCTTCAAAGAAGCAAATGAGTACTTCTATTTCCTCTACAGAGGCTGAATACATAGCCATGTCATCTTGTTGTGCTCAAATCCTTTGGATGAGATCCCAATTATCTGATTATGGCTTTGAATTCAACAAAATCCTCTGATCTGTGATAATAAAAGTGCTATTGCTCTCTCATGCAACAACGTATAACACTCAAGAGCAAAGCACATTGACATCCGACATCATTTCATCAGGGAACAAGTAGAAAACGGTGTAGTGGAACTCTACTTTGTGAAGTCAGAATACCAGTTAGCAAACATCTTCACCAAAGCTCTTCCAAGAGAACGTTTTGAGTTTATTCTTCCACGACTTGGTTTGAAAAGCCTTCAACCGAACACTCAAACGCCTTCGGAGGAAGACGAGGAGTAAAGGTCTTTTCTTCATCTATATTTTGTATATATTTATTCAAAAAGCTAAATACAAAAATATAAATCTCTAAAAAAAAAAAAAAAAAATCCATAAAAATCTGAAAAACTTGAAATATCTCAAAAAAATATTGTCCTTTTTGTCATGTTTTTACCTCGATTCGATTATATCTACGGTCTTTGTGTTGTCATTCAAAGAATGACACGGGACTTTAGATGTTGTTCGAATTTAAAAAAAAAAGAAAAAAAAAAGAAAAAAAAAGACAAATGTTTATTCTCATTTCAGGGCAGTAACCCGCTTTTCAAAGAAAGAACAGAGCCATGCTTTATCTCATGTTTCAAACCTAATGCTCTGATTCTAAAATCAAATGTTTGTCATTAACAAGACAAATGTTTAATTTCAAACATTTTTCCTTCTAATGATTCCTCTGAAAAATATTTGCAATCTTATGAAAACTCAATTGTTTTGAAAACACTTCGGACTCTATTTTTGAAAATCAAAAGACCTTATCAAGTGTCAAAATCTCAATTCATCAATCAACGACTTTCGTCATTGATTGAGGGGGAGAATGATTTTTCAATCAAATCAAAAAGTGTTCTTTTCAAACAATTTGCACTTAAATGAGTAAGGTCTACTCTAAATGTTTTACAAAATGTTTCACAATTGGTTACAGACCTTGGTTATTATTATGTTTTCAAAATATAATTATGCATGTTTAATCAATGGAGTTTAAAGTCTCAAAATCCAATCCTTATCAGTTAAAACACTTTCATAATCAAGTCACAATTCTCCTTAAAAGCTTTCAAAATCAATTTAAATCTACAAAGATCACAAATCTCAAATGATTTGATAATTGTGATCGGGGGAGAATTTGTGATTTAAATTGGATTTAAACTGATAATTTGATAAATGGTTTCATAAGTGTTTAGCATGTTTTCCTCCCCGCAAATGACAAACGATTTCAAATTTTCCATGCACATATTGAGGGGGAGCATCTATTTTAAACCTCAAATTATTGAAACGTGACTGAATTGTCTCTAAGTGCAGGTTTCCTCTAATATGTGCAAAACTCTTTCAAAATTCGAGGCACATATTGAGGGGAAGCAAACTTGTGAAAACCTCATCCTTCCTCAAAATGTTTTATCTACTCAAATTGATTGGGAAGTGATGATGATCATTTTAGAAAATGTTAATCAAAAGATTGGACCTTTCATTCTTAATCTAACGATTTCAAAGATCTCTTGCCTCCATGTGCTAAACAAATTCTAAATTTTTATGCATATGTTGAGGGGGAGCATTTCTAAAATATCAAAACAATTAAGATACAAAATTCTTTGATTCTATATCACAAGTATCTTGATTGATTTTCAAATGGTTTTCAATTGGTTTCAAGGCGGAAGAACTACACCAAAAGACCGACCAACTCTACTTTATGCATGGTGATATAAGGATGATAAGGTTAGATTAAGGTCCCATGACCCGCCAGAACCGGAGGGATCTACCCAGGGACAATCCACTAGATAGTGTAGAAGTCCTTAGGTATGATGAAAAAAGGAGAAAAGTGAGATAAGGGAAGAGTGCGGACTGAGTCTGAGCTAGTACTAGAATAAACCCAACAAGGTTCTAGTAATGAAGTCTCGGTAAGCACTGAAGGGGTTGAAGAATGAAAAAGAATTGAATGAGAAAAAGGGTGAAAAGAAATAGCCCTCCATTTATTCAACCTTAGGGCAGAAACCGGGTTCAATTCATCTATTACTGGTTGTTACTAAGGTAACATCGGTATTGAAGACAAGACGTCATGGACCCAGTGACGCATTGCACTTCAACTTTCCAAGCTACTCAAGTTCCTCTTAAAAGGGCTTGTTTCATTCTCACGGGGAACCGACATTATCTATCGAATTTCTCTTAGAGATTGTTGATATTGAAGAAGGAGACCCTCTCCCTAGTCTCCGGCATAGGAACCAAATATGCACAATTGAGTCTAGAGCCACGAGATCATCATATAAATCTCATTAGGACACTTTCAATAAAGACTCTCTGTTTCACACAATGTGGAAAGAGAGATTATATCTTATGAGTCCTACGCATTATCCTTGTGGTATTGCCAAAACATCTAAGTGATATGCATACATATTCACGATGAAGATGGAAAGCCTTCTGGAGCCAACATCAAACAAGCTCCTGGTAGGTGGCATGTGAGATCTGTTGGGATTTAGTAAATCCATTACTTAAAGTGTTGGTCACCTCAAGTATGTATACTCGTTAGGAAGCTCGTAGTCGTAGTAATTCAGTGTTGGTATTTAGAATACTTTGTAACACCGTGGAGGACGGACGGGTCTTTACCCACTGTATGCCTGATCCACAACCTAATAGAGGCGTCTAAGCTTGTACTCTATAAATACCCTTTGCCCTCCAAGGCAAAGGGTTGGAGCTTAATAATACATTGTTCTTTGTCTCTCTAGGGTTCCCATTCTCTCCCACTTTCTCTATCTAAACCCTTAACCTAAACGGCGCCGCACCTCGTGTTTGGTATAAACCAAGATCCTACAATTGGTATCAAGAGCCATGGTTTGATCATCCATCTCTCATGTTCTTGGTTTGATAGTTATTGTTTGGGTTAAGGTTTAGTTTTGTTTTACGCATAAAAAGGGTGGTCTCGTATACGAGTTTTTGAATCCTTAAAGCTTTAAATTTTACACTTTTTAATCCAAGATTCTTATGGGTTAAGGTTTATTGAGTGTTAAACTTTCAGTTTCTTGCAAAAAGGTTCAAACTTTACAAGTTTTTCTTGGTTTTTATGCGTGTTTGGATACGAGTGTACGGTACTACGCGTAAGAGAGAAAGGTGGTTTTGATCCTCAAGCTTTGTTATTTTGGTGTTTTTAAGGTTGTTTCATCATCATAATCAAGTTTAGTAAAAGGTTTTGATCATAAAACGTGTTTGGCAAAATTTGTACTTTCTACGCATAACGAAACCCTAATCCTACGCGTAAGGTTTTTGTCACTTGATCTTCATTTCTGGTGGTTACTCAGTGTTCTTCTTGCTTGGATAAGCCTGAAAAACACTTCGACTTTGGATATCTCGTGCACTGTGAAGTGTAAGAGATCTTTGTGGGTAAAACCCTAATTTTACGCATAAGCATAAATCTTACGCGTAACAATTCTTACGCATAAGCTTTTTCTTACGCATAAGCTTGTCTTACGCCTAAGGGAAACTTACGCATAAGGTTCTTACGCCTAAGCTTTGGTTTACGCATAAACTTAAGCCTTTTACCCTAAAACTCTACGCGTAAGCTTGTGTCTACTCGTAAGTCTGTAAGTTACGCGTAAGTTTGCTGTCTACGCGTAAGCTCTCATCTACGCATAAGTTCCTACGCATAACGTTGCTTTCTACGCATAATTTTCTACGCGTAAAGTTGCTGTCTACGCATAAGTGTATAAGTCTTACGGTTTATCTCTTGATTTTGTAAAATCCCGTGAAAGAATCTATTTCCCGGTTAAGTCAAAGATTTGTAAAATCCCGTAGAATTTAAACATGTCTTCCGTTGCTGATGATGTGCAAGCTGCAGGATCTGATACTCGTCCTCCCATGCTTGATAGAACTGACTATGAGTCTTGGTCACAAAGAATCAGGCTGTACTGCTTAGGAAAGGAGAATGGAATTAACATCCTTAAGTCAATTGATGAAGGACCTTATCGGGTTGAGACCACACAAGACATAATTGATACTGCAGCAGATGGTACAATGATCTTTGGATTAGACAGACCAAAGACATATGATGAGCTAAGTGATAAGGAGAAAAAGAGATTTGATGCTAATATCAGAGCTTCTAACATCATACTTCAGGGTCTTCCTAAAAACATCTACAAGCTGATCAATCACAACACAGAAGCTAAGGCAGTTTGGGATAATGTCAAGATGCTTCTCTCGGGTTCTGAATTGACTATCGAAGACAGAGAATCATAGCTGTATGATGAATTTGAGCACTTTAAGATGAAACCTGAAGAAGGTGCTTATGAATATTATGTGAGATTCCACAAGCTGGTGAATGATATGAGGAATATCAAGATGACTATGCCAAACATTCAGCTGAACTCAAAATTCGTAAACAATATGAATCCCGAATGGCACAAGTTTGTCACTTCTGTGAAGCTTACAAAAGGACTAAAGAACACCAACTATGAGCAATTGTATGCCTTCCTTCTTCAGAATGAGAAACATGCTATGTTTGAAAGAAGGATTCTTGAACAGTTCAAATCTCAACCAGGAGAAACAAGCTCATCAAATGATACAACTGCATTCTTCACCAAAGCATCACAAGTCACACCCACTGGAAATGATTATCATAAGCCCGTTCCTGATTCGGGATATAAGCAACCTAGTTCTGATGAAGTCATGGAGCACTTTATCAATCAAGTGGCTCTTATGGTCAAGCAAAACCTGAATCTCACCCCTCACACTAACAACTATCTCAGAACTGCATCCAATCGTCAAAATCATGCCACTGTGAGAGACGGAAAGATTGTGGTGGAAAATGTGCAAGGAAGACAAAATGCTTATCCTCCACACAATGAACAAGGTAATGTAGGTTATGGGAATGCTGGTGTTGGTGGTGGATATGTTGGAAATCAGAATCGTGGAAGGAATGTAGTTCAGGGTCAACTAAAACCAATCAAGTGCTACAACTGTGGTGGAGAAGGGCATATTGCTAGGAACTGTACTCAACCAAAACGCCCTCATAACGCAGATTACTTTAGAGACAAGATGTTGTTGGTTCAAGCACAAGATAATGGTGTAATGTTGAATGAAGAGGAGCTGTTGTTCTTGACTGATGGGAATGCTAGAACATATGATGGAGATGTGGACGAACAACCAGTGCATGCTGCTCAGAACAATCCCAACGCCTTTCAAGTTGCAGACTGTGATGCATTTGACTCAGACGTTGATGATGAACCATGTGCACAAACAATCTTCATGGCTAATATTTCTCCAATAACCTCTTCATCTCAACAAGCCAGTTCATCCAAGGAATCTATCATTAAAGAGGTACTCAAACTATATGATGTGGTTGATGAGCAAAAGATTCACCATGAAGTACAATCTACTGAACTCATTGAGTCAGATATTGATAATATGGGTAATAACAATGTTATCCCATATGAACAATATGTGAAACAAGATGATAGTCTTGTTGTACCTAGTGATGAATCTTCTGTAATTAACAATGAATGCATGCCTGATGAATACACTGTATTTGTGCCTGATGATTCCTTGACCACTGAGCTCAATACCTATAAGGAACAAGTTGCTATTTATGAACAGCATGCTAAGTTTGAGTTAACTACCCGTGAGCAGGATATGGATAACCAAATGCGTACAATTATTAGAAAAACTAATTTTAGAGAAGAAGTATTAAAACAAGAGTTAAACTCCTTACAAGAAAAGCTTTCTAAAATTGCTAAGCATAAACAAGAACTTTAAGAAAATGTGAAAATGCTTAAGCAAGAATTCAATGCTAAGGAATCAAAACTTTTGAATGATTTTTCCAATCTAAAAACTTTGAAAAACAAACTTGAGAATAAGTTGTACGTACAAGGGAATACCATTCAGACTGCTCACATGATCACTAAGCATAGAGTCTTAAGCGATAAGCATAGCGTTCCCCTTGTTGAGAAACCAAGTCCAGAGGTTAATAAAAAGGCAAGAGCTGCTCATAAGGTACTTTATGATGGTAATGAAATCCTTAAGCCTAGGCAGAAACCTAGTTGCGTTGAGTGCACCGAGGAAGATAAGAAATCAGATGAAGTTACTAGGGAGATATTGAACAAGAAGCTAGAAAATCCTGAGTGTAAAAAGAATAACATAACGTTCAAACCTCATGATTACACTAAGGAAAACTGGATCTCCTTAAACAAGTTTAAGCCTCAGACACTTCTAACACCTGAACAAGTGTTCTGGAAAAAGGATATGGATATGCAAAAAGCTAAAAATCTTGTTGAAACGAATTCCCCTTGTAGGAGATTGTCAAAATCAACTGTGTATCCTCCTAATACACCAATGCACCTAGTTCCTAGATCTATTGCCACTAATAGTAGGACCTTAATCAGCCTATATGTTTTTTATCAACTGTTTGTTGATTTTGAGAAAACGTGTAAGAAGAGAATCACACCTACAGGGATTACTGAGGGGGAAAGGGGTTTTGAGCAAATGAAAGAATGTTATTTAACCGAAGTCATGCCTTTCTTTAAACAATTAAAAGGACAATTTGAGAGCCTTAAAATTGGAATAAACACTGATATTAAAGAAATGGAAAAGGAATTCGATGCAATGATAGTTGAAGTCAATGATTATGAACAGGAACTAAAATACAATGAAATTGAAAGGAAGAATCTGCATATACTAAATGAGAACTTGATCTCTCAATGTGTTGCTCAAGATGTGTTCTATGTTGCTACGAATTCTTCTATTACTGCATCTCAATTTCATGAATTATCTGTTGCTTTGAAAGTTTCCCATGATCGTGTCATTGAGCTTGAAAAAACGAATTCAAAATTGCATGAGAAAATTGAACAGGATGATCATGATAATCTAGTTAAACATCTTTAAAAATTAGAAGTTGAACATTTTGCTTTGCAATTAAAATATCAACATCTCAAAGAAAATGTTAAAACCTCAAATATCAAGACATCGTCTGATGCTCCTGAGTTTGATGCATTTTTAGAAATCAACAAACGTGATGAACAAACTCGAGCTCAGTATAACACGATCAAAAGGTTGAAAGCTCAAATTTCACAACTGAAAGGTGAAAAGAGGGATGTAACTGGTTCCTATATGCCTCCACCTTTAGATTCTCAGAATTTCCAACTTCAAAACATCATTTATAACTTACAAAAGGAAAATGTTTGTTTTAAAACTGAAATTTCAAAGGTTAATGATCAAAACAAAGAGTTATGTGATTCATTTAAAGTTACACATGATAAACAAATTGAAAAGATAACTTCTTTACTTAATGATATTGAGGATCTTAAGCGTGAGGTGAAAGGAAAGTTGCCAATCCCCAATTGCAAGTACTCTGTTCCTAAAGACTCTGATTGTGATAAGTATGCTATTGATATGTTATATATTCCCCCGCCCATTAGGAATAATGAACTTGCACATAAAGCATATCTATCATCTCTTAAGGAAAGTTTAAAGGGTCTCCGTGAGATTGTGGAAGATGAAAGATTAGAAAAACCTCTTGATAGTACCATTGCCTATGCTTGCATGGATGCCAAACGATCTCAGGAACTCTTAGAGTACGTAATTGTCACATGTCCGAAATTTAGCAATAGGCGAGATAGAGTAGTCGCACCTAGTTCTATGCCTAAGGATAAAAATGTGACGTTTAATGTAACTCACAAAACTTCAGAACCCAGCACTTCTAGACCACCAAGGCAAAGTGTAGTATCACCAACTAATATTCCTGTTGTTCCTTCTACAGGAGTAATCGGCAATACTAAGGTTAGCGGGTCAAAGCCTTCAGGCAATACAATGCGAAATAGGATCTTGCCAGCCAAAAGTGTTGAAGAAAAGCTAGTAGAAGAACACCCTAGGAAGAATAAGTTTGAGCTGAATAAAACGAATCGTGTTGATTCTAGTATTAGCTATAAGTGTACTGTAATTAATTTGAATTCTACTACCGTTTGCAAGACATGTAATGAATGCTTGATTTCTGGTCTTAATCATGATTGTACTAAGAATAAAGTGTTTTATGTTGTGAATACTCCAGTCAAGAGTATAAAAAATGCTAGACAGGTTAAGGAGATCTGGAAGCCTAAAATGAAAAAGGTTAGCAATTGTTGGATGCTTACAGGAAGAAAATTTAGCAATGTAGGTTATCAATGGAAACCTACTGGCCGGAAATTCAAATTGAATGAAGCTTGTCCTAGGACTTCTAGATTTATGCCCTCTAAGAAGTGGAAGCCTACTGGTAGAATCATACCTTTAAGAAGTGGTCACACCTCACATAGGTCCACTGCCACTACTAGTCTTGCCTCCACAAGTGACGTTGTCATAGATTCTAGAAATGCTATAGGTATATCAATTGCATGTTCTAACCAACAGGAACCCATTCTTCCATGGGGATCCAATGCTTCCAGTTATCCACAATTGTCTGTGTTCAAATGCAGGTCGTACAAATCCTCCTTTGGTATTTGGACTCAGGCTGTTCAAAGCATATGACTGGAGATCGCTCGCGGCTCATGAACTTCGTGAGTAAATTTATTGGAACTGTTAGATTCGGAAACGACCATTTTGGAGCCATTATGGGATATGGAGATTATGTGGTTGGAGATAGTGTAATTTCCCGGGTATATTATGTGGAAGGTCTTGGTCATAACTTGTTCTCTGTTGGTCAATTATGTGATTCCGATTTAGAAGTGGCTTTTAGAAAACATTCTTGCTTCGTTAGAAATCTTGATGGTGTGGATCTACTAAGAGGTACTCGTGGTTCAAACCTATACACCATCTCTATCGAAGACATGATGAAGTCCTATCCAATCTGTTTGTTGTTAAAGGCTTCAAAAACAAAGTCATGGTTATGGCATCGTCGTCTCAATCACTTGTACTTTGGCACCATTAATAACCTTACCAGAAAGGATCTTGTCAGAGGCTTACCTAGATTAAAATATGAGAAAGATCATCTTTGCTCAGCCTGTCAATTGGGAAAAAGCACAAAATATGCCCACAAACCAAAACCCACAAACTCTGTAATGGAAGTTCTTCATACCCTTCATATGGATCTGTGCGGACCAATGAGAGTGCAATCGATTAAGGGGAATAAATATATTTTAGTCGTTGTTGATGACTACTCTAGATTTATTTGGGTAAAGTTTTTGAGGACTAAGGATGAAACTCCAGCTGTCATCATCAAACTTATCAAGCAACTTCAAGTTCGTCTTAACAACACGGTTAGAATTGTTCGAACTGACAATGGCACAGAGTTCGTTAACCGAGAATTAAGTCAATTTTATGAAACTATTGGAATCAGTCATCAAAGAAGTGTTCCACGAACTCCTCAACAGAACGGTGTAGTTGAAAGACGAAATCGAACTCTTGTGGAAGCCGCAAGAACAATGCTTATTTACTCAAAGGTTCCAATGTTTCTATGGGCTGAAGCCATTGCCACTACTTCCTACACCCAAAATCGTTCCCTCATTCACACCTCTCATGACAAAACTCCATATGAACTTGTCCATAAATGAAAACCTGATTTATCCTATCTTCGTGTGTTTGGTGCTTTGTGCTATCCAACAAATGACGGTCAAGATTTAGGTAAATTAAGAGCTAAAGCAGACATTGGAGTTTTTGTAGGTTATGCACCAAACAAGAAGGGTTACCGAATCTACAACAAAAGAACTCGAGATATCATGGAAACTATTCACGTTACGTTCGATGAGCTGTTCGGGCAAATGGCTCCTGAACAATCCAGTTCTGGACCCGCACTTCAAATCAGTCTCATTGGGTCATCCATTGTACCAAACTCCTCTCCAGCAACTTCATATGTACCTCCATCTGAAGATGATTTAAAGAAACTATTTGATCCAATTTTTGATGAACATTATGAGCCAAGTGCCACTGATCTATCAGCTCCAACAACAGAGGCTGCTCTTATCCCGGTAAATTAAGTCAACTCTTCAGTTTCAATGTCATTAAGCCAAGAAGCGCCTGCTGCTGCTCATTCTGTCTCATCAACAAATCATCAATCATCGAATGTACATCATGGAATTGTATCTGGCACCAATGATGAAGTTAATGCCTTTGCTACTCTCGAAGATGCTCCATTTGAAAACATCTTTGCCCCTGAACCATATCCTGAATCATCTTCATCAGGGGAACTAAACTCTGCTACATCAGTCCTTCAACAACAACCACACGAGCATTTCAGAAAATGGACACATGACCATCCATTGGACAACATCATTGGGAATCCTTCTCGTCCAGTATCCACTCAAAAACAATTAGCTACTGATGCCTTATGGTGCTTCTTCAACTCAGTACTCTCTAAGATCGAACCAAAAGATGTTAAAACTGAAATGTCTGAGGACAGCTGGTTTAATGCAATGCAAGAAGAAATTCATGAGTTTGATCGTCTAGATGTATGGGAATTAGTACCTGCTCCTGATTGTGCAATGATCATTGCTCTCAAGTGGATCTTCAAAGTGAAGCTTGATGAGCATGGTGATGTTCTAAAAAATAAGGCACGATTAGTGGCAAAAGGTTATCGTCAGGAAGAAGGTATCGACTTTGAGGAATCTTTTGCTCCTGTTGCACGTATCGAAGCCATCATAATCTTCTTGGCTAATGTTGCTAGCAAAAACATGGTAGTTTATCAGATGGATGTGAAAACCGCCTTTCTTAATGGAGATCTTAAAGAAGTGGTATTCGTCAGCCAGCCAGAAGGTTTTGTGAATCCAGAGCATCCTACTCATGTCTATCGCTTGAAAAAGGCCCTTTACGGTTTGAAACAAGCTCCAAGGGCATGGTATGATACGCTATCAAAATTTCTTCTATCCACCGGATTCAGAAAAGGAGCAGTTGATCCAACATTGTTCACCAGAAAGTCAGGCAAAAATTTAATTCACGTTCAAATTTATGTTGATGATATTATTTTTGCCTCGACTGACCCAAATGAATGTGACCGTTTTTCTATGGAGATGGGCTCCAAATTTCAAATGTCAATGATGGGACAAATGTCATTTTTCTTGGGATTACAAATTTCACAAAGTCCCAGAGGCATTTTTATAAATCAATCAAAATATGCTAATGAAATCTTAAAGAAATTTGGATTTACCTCCAGTGACCCTGTTGACACTCCTATGGTGGAGCGTATAAAACTGGATGAGGACCACTCAAGGATCATAGTAGATCAAACGAAATATCGTAGTATGATTGGATCCCTGATGTACCTCATAGCCAGCAGACCAGACATTTTGTTCGCTGTATGCATGTGTGCTAGATACCAGGCTAAGCCTACCAAAAAGCACCTTGAAGTGGTTAAACGGGTCTTTCGGTATCTCCAAGGAACTATTCACATGGGTCTTTGGTATCCGAAAGACTCCGGTATGTCACTAACGCCTATGCGATGCTGACCATGCAGATGTCAAGATACACGTCGGTACGTCGTGGTGCTCAATTCTTAGGTGATAAGCTTGTCAGCTGGTCTTCAAAGAAACAGATGAGCACTTCCATATCATCTACAGAGGCTGAATACATAGCCATGTCATCGTGTTGTGCTCAAATCTTATGGATGAGATCCCAACTATCTGACTATGGCTTTGTATTCAACAAATTTCCTATGTACTGTGATAACGAAAGTGCCATTGCTCTCTGCTGCAACAATGTTCAACACTCTAGAGCAAAGCACATCGACATTCGACATCACTTCATCAGGGAACAAGTTGAAAATGGCGTGGTTGAACTATACTTCGTAAGGACTGAATATCAACTAGCAGACATCTTCACAAAAGCTCTTTCTCGAGAACGCTTTGAGTTCATTCTTCCACGACTAGGCTTAAAGAGCCTTCAACCAGAAACGCTCAAACGTCTTCCGGAAGACGTCGAGGAGTAAAGGTGTTCGACTCTATCTATTCTTTGTATATATCTTTTCTAAAACCAAATACAAAAATATAAAACCAACAAAACGAAAATAGAAAAATACAAAATTTTTCAAAATCCATAAAAAATCAGAAAATCTTGAAAATCTTCAAAAAATATTGTTTATTTATCATGTTTTTCTTCTCGGTTCGATAACATCTACGGACTTTGAGTTGCCACTCAAAGAATGGCACGGGTCTCTAGATGAAGTTCGAATCTTAAAAAAAAATGAGATGGAGAAAAATGTTGGTTTATTGTCATCTCGTGCAAGAACCGCTTTTCAAAGAAAGAATAGAGCCATGCCTTATCGTAATTTTTCAAATCTCATGCTCTGATTCTATAAACATTTATCTGCTGAAAACTAATTGCTTTGTTAAATGACTTGGATTCTATTTTTGAAAATCATCTGGTCTTAAAAGTTTTGTCAAAACATCCATCTCTCAATCAACAACATATGTCATTGATTGAGGGGGAGAATGATTTTAATTAAATTAAAAGGTTATTTGTCATTCAATTGTTTTCAAAAGATATTCATGCATGTTTAATCAATGGAGTTTAAAGTCTCAAAATCTGATCCTTATCAGTGAAAATGTTTTCATAATCAAGTCACAATTCTCCTTAAATGCTTTCAAAATCGATTTAAATCTACAAGAGATCACAAATCTCAAATGATTTGATAATTGTGATCGGGGGAGAATTTGTGATTTAAATTGGTGTTAAACTGATAATTCAGTAAATGGTTTCATAAAGTGATTAGCAAGTCGTCCTCCCCACATGTGACAAACGATTTCAAATTTTCCATGTACATGTTGAGGGGGAGCATCTATCTTAAACCACTAAGAATTGAAACGTGATTAATTTGTCTTAAAGTGCAGGTTCCCTCTAGTTCGTGCAAAACTCTTTTAAACCACGAGGCACACATTGAGGGGGAGCAATCTTTTGAAAATCTCATCCTTCCCCAAAATACTTTATCTATTTGATTTGGGAAGTGATGATGATATCTTTTAGAAAATGGTAATCAACAAAGTTATTTCTTCCTCTTGCCTCCGTGTGCCAAACGATTTCAAATACATGAAGCACACGTTGAGGGGGAGCTCTTTTTCTAAATATATCAAAAACAATTCAGGTACAAAATGCTTTGATAATATATCACAAGTATCTGGATTGATTTTCAAATGGTTTTCAATTGGTTCCAATGGCAGATGAACAATACCAAACAGACCGACCAACTTTATTTTATGTATGGTGATATAAGGATGATAAGGTTAGGTATTTGTTCCCATGATCCGCCAGAACCGGAGGGATCTACCCAGGGACAATCCACTAGTTAGTGTAGAGTTCTTAGGTATGATGATAAAAGGAGAAAAATGAGATATGGGAAGAGTGCGAACTGAGACTGAGCTAGTACTGGAATTAACCCAACAAGGTTCTAGATATGAAGTCTTGATAAGCACTGAAGGGGTTGAAGAATGAAAAAGAATTGAATGAGTAAAGGGTGAAAAGAAATAGCCCTCCAATAATTCAACCTTAGGGCAGAAACCGGGTTCAATACATATGCTACTAGTGGTTACTAAGGTAACGCCGGTATTGAAGACAAGACGTCATGGACCCAGTGACGCACTGCACTAAAACTTCCCAAGCTACTCAAGTTCCTATTAAAAGGGCTTGTTTCATTCTCACGGGGAACCGACATTATCTATCGACTTTCTCTTAGAGATTGTTGATATTGAAGAAGGAGACCCTCTCCCTAGTCTCCGGCACAGGAAACCAAAAGAGCACTAATTGAGTCTAGATCCACGAGATCATCATATAAATCTCATTAGGGCACTTAATTCCTGAAGACTCACAGTTTCACACAATGTGGAATGTGAGAATATATTTTTGAGAGTCCTACGCAATATCCTTATGGTATTGCTAAATACTTGTTGTGTCATCTGGACTTCATCAATGGAGGGGTTCAATAGTGAATCGTTCCTTGTCCAGGAAAATGGATTGACGGATATCTTTGAAAAACCAGTCGGTGTGCTCAAAATTCTTTTCTTCAGCACGCCGACCGTGTAATGTGATTTCAAAGTCAAAAGATATTTATGATTGATAAATTGATTTTCCATAAATCCTTCGTTGTATTTCAAAACACTTTATACTAAATACACGATTTCTTTCAAATCATTTTCCATCAATCAGTGAATCTCTATTTGCTGGTTCACTCACTCCGTGTTGTCTTCTTTGAGACGCTCCGGTTTGAGAATGGCTAGAGCAACTGCGAAACCCTGTCAAGGAGATTCTTCGAATTATACCGATCACAGGAAGTACTTGTACTGATCAACGGGAACCGTGGGCCGTGTACCTCAATTCAACAAAAGTGATCAAAGACACTCTTGTGCGCTTTATTGCTAACTGTTTTATGCAGGAACACCCGACGTTTGCAACTGATAAGAATGGAGCGGTCAATCCATAGCCGCATGCTCACACAACACATTCATTTCTAAAGAAATCATGATAAAAGCATCAAAGACTCTGATATTATCACTCCATGCTTCGTTATGCTGTTGCCAATATCATGAATCAATTAAAGCTTCGCTACTCGATAAAAGATATCATGATCCAGAATGTGAGCATGTCGGTCCTTAAGTCACAACATCACATACTATCAACACCACAATGGAAGAGTCAGAGATTTATGGTTGTTGATAATCTCAAAGCTGGTTCAAAGACTCAAACATCACGTGGATCAGTTTAAGACCTCCACTCGAAATCTCAAAACATGCAGTACATGACGATTCAAAGACTACGAGCTAAAGAACAAAAGTGCTTAATCAAAGAAACCAAGAACAACGAAATGTTATATCAGTTTGTAATCATTGTAAGTTAAGGTGACCTCCCTTAGGGGGAGATTGTTGGGATTTAGTAAATCCAGTACTTAAAGTGTCGGTCACCTCAAGTATGTATACTCGTTAGGAAGCTCGTAGTCGTAGTAATTCAATGTTAGTATTTAGAATACTTTGTAACACCGTGGAGGATGGACGGGTCTTTACCCACTCAGATGCCTGATCCACGGCCTAATAGAGGCGTCTAAGCTTGTACCCTATAAATACCCTTTGCCCTCCAAGGCAAAGGGTTGGAGCTTAATAATACATTGTTCTTTGTCTCTCTAGGGTTCCCATTCTCTCCCACTTTCTCTATCTAAACCCTTAACCTAAACGGCGCCGCACCTCGTGTTTGGTATAAACCAAGATCCTACAAGATCTATCCAATAGATCAACCATGTGACAACTGGACAGAAACAATGGAGAGATTCAATCTTTTTAATCAATCCTGGTTCAGGTTATGGATTGACGGATACCTTTGAAAAACCGGTCGTTGTGCTTAAAAACTCTTTTCTTTAGCACATCGACTGTGTACTTATTTCTCAAAATAAAAGGTGTTTATGATTGATAATTGATTTTCATTAAAACCTTCATTGTATTGCAAAAACAATTTCTATTGACCAATACACGATTGTTTTTCAAATCTCTTTTCATCAATCAGTGAATCTCATTTCGCTGGTTCACTCACTCCGTGTTATCTTCTTTGAGACGTTCCAGTTTGAGAACAAATAGAGCACTGCGAAACCCTCAAGGAAATTCTTCGAATTATACGATCACAGTACTTGTACTGATCAACGGGGAACCGTGGGCCGTGTACCTCAATTCATCGAAAATGATCAAAGACACTTTCGTGCGCTTTATTGCTAACTGTCTTATGCAGGTACACCCCGACGTTTGCAGCTGATCAGAATGAAGCGGTCAATCCATAGCCGCATGCTCACACAACACATTCATATCTAAAGAAATCATGATTAGTGCATCAATGACTCTGATATTTTCACTCCATGCTTCTGCTACGCTGTTGCTAATATCATGAATCAACGAAAGCTTCCGCTACTCTGATAAGAAGATATCATGATCTAGAATGTGAGCATTTCGGTCCAAAAGTCACAACATCACATTATACCAACACCACAATGGATGAGTCAGAGATTTAATGTTGCTGATGATCTCAAAGCTGGCTCAAAACTCATTATCACGTGGATCAGTTAAAGACCTCCACTCAGATTATCCAAACATGCAAAGATGAAGAATCAAAGACTACGAGCTACAAAGCAAAGAACATGAACAAGAATTCAAGAACAATCTCAATGTAATATCTTTTTGTTTTCTATGTGATTTAATGTGTGTTTGAGGTGACCTCCCTTAGGGGGAGATTGTTAGGATTTGGAAAATCCAGTAGTTAAAGTGTCGGTCACCTCAAGTATATATAATCGTTAGAAAGCTCGTAGTCGTAGTTATTTAATGTTAAGTGGTATTTAGTTTAGTAACACCATGGAGGACGGACGAGTCTTTACCCACTGTATGCCTGTTCCACAGCCCGGTAGGTGGCGTTTTATGTAAGTACTATAAATACTCTCTACCTCCCAAGGTAGAGAGTTGGAGCTCATAATAAGATTTTTCTTTCTCTCACTAAAGTTTCCTAAACCTCTAACTTTCTCTATCTAGAACTCATCTTGTAAGCCTACTTTGGTTATGGTTTGATGTGTATGTGAAATCCAATATGTTACACAAGGAGCTTACCGATTTGAAGAATAAAGAAGATGGTTAACATATGGGTTTTAGGGGAAGCTTATTGTTAAATGTTTAACTATCTACATGCATCACTCAAGGGGAAGTGTTTGATTTTTACTACTGTTGATCATTATTACTACTGCTAGTTGGAGTTTTCTATTGTTTTGAATCCATTTTTCTTATGGTGCGTAGTGGTGGGCGATTTGAAGCATTGGAAGTCTTAGATTGGAAGTATGATATTGGTTCGTGGTGGTCATGATCATTATTTGCATACGTTCCCTATTTGTTGATAACAAAAAGGGGAAGAGATGTTTGAGTGACATGTTCAAGTCAAGGGGAAGCATGGAAGACAAGATTGTTTCATTCATGGTGAGATTTAATTATCTCAACTTCTGCTACTTCGTCAACCAAGCAGTACTTTCACCCCAAAGTACTGCTACATCTCAAAGTACTGCTACATCTTCAGCAGTACCTTTAAGAAAACCTTTTCAACATATTGCAAAACCTTTTTGGGATAATTTTGGTCAAAACAGTTTTCATCATTCACCTAGAAGACAGGATAGGTTTGGTCATACACATAGAAGAAGAAACTTTGGAATTACAGATCAAAAACTATGTTTTGTTTGTTTTAGTCCTAACCATCTGATTAAGGACTGTAACTTACATTCAGAGTACTTAAGTAAGTTCCCAAAGAACGAATGCCAACCAAAAACCAAGGGCAACTAGACCAGCTTGGAATCATTCACATAGGGTTAACCATAGAAACTTCTCACCAGACTATAGGTACCCTCACCAGAGAAGACCCTTTTCAAAACCTCCAATACCTTCAAATAATTTCCAAGGTACTGCTAAGCCAAGACCAGTACTTTCTCAAAGTACTGCTCAATTTTCACCAAACACCTCTTGGAATAGGAACCCTAGGAGATCTAATTACTATCAATCTAGAAGGCCTTACAACTCCAAGAAAGTAGTTAGATCTAGAGACTCTTCACCAGAAGTTAAAACTCAATGGGTTAAGAAAGAAAGTACTGATGATGAACAAACAGTACTTTCAACAAGTACTGCTGAAACAACGATTTTTGATAAAGATGATTTTGTTGAAAAAGAAAAGGAGGTTTTTGTTGAAAAAGAAAGTTTTGCTGAAAATCCACCACAAGTTTTGAAACAAAAGATAATGCTTGATTCTGTCTACAAAAACTGTGAAGATTACATACTCAAGGAATTTGAGTATGTTACTCCACAAGGGGAACACAAGTCAGTAATGGCTTGGGTTCCTAAAAGACACTAACTATTTTATCTTTGTGCTGGGAAACCCAGAAGAGGAGCTTAAATATCATCTTATTGTGGATAGTGGTTGCTCTGGAAGCATGACAGGAGACAAGGAGATTCTGTCAGATTTAAGGCCATATTGTGGAGGAAGTGTTGCATTTGGGAATGATGCTAGTGGAGGAAGAATTAGTGGAAAAGGAACCATCAAGACAGGAAGCATAGATTTTGAGAATGTTAGATATGTGAAGGAGCTCAAGTTCAACCTTTTGTCAGTCTCTCAAATCTGTGACAAGAAGCATCCTGTGTTGTTCACTGACACAGAATGTCTCATACTTTCACCTGATTTCAAACTTGATGATGATAACTTGGTGATACTCAAAGTACCAAGAACCAATGAAGTGTACAGTTTGGATATGAAGAGTCTTCACTCTTCTGAAAGAGCTACATGTTTAGTAGCAAAGGCATCACTTGAAGAAGCACATCAGTGGCATAGAAGATTGGGCCATGTGAATGACAAGAATATCAACAAATTGGTCAAAGGAAATTTAGTTAGAGGTTTACCTTCAAAGACTTACAAGAATGATCACTCATGTTTGGCATGTAAGAAGGGTAAACAATATAAAGCTTCTTGCAAGAAGCTTGAGGAAAGGACTGTTAGAGAACCATTGGAGCTATTACATATGGATCTATTTGGTCCTGTATCTGTTACAAGTTTGAACAAGAAGAAGTACTGCTTAGTAGTGACAGATGATTGCAGTAGATTCAGTTGGGTATTTTTCTTGGGATTTAAGGATGATACTTTTGATGCTATTCATGATCTTATTATAGCACTTGAAAACCAACTGAGACTGAAAGTTAGAGGTATTAGATGTGACAATGGAACTGAATTCAAAAAGAAGCTTATGGATGAATTTTGTGCTAACAAAGGAATCAAGAGGGAGTTCAGTATTTCCAGAATACCACAGCAGAATGGTGTTGCATAGAGAAAGAATAGGACTTTGATTGAAGCAGCCAGAACAATGCTTGCAGACTCACAATTACCTATTCAATTCTAGGTATGTAGTACGCTTGCTATGTACTTAACAGAGTATCAGTCACCAAACCACAGATAAAGACACCTTATGAATTGCTGATGGGAAACAAACCTAATATTCATTTTATGAAGCCTTTTGGATGCCCTCTTACTATTCTTAATACAATTGATCATTTGGGTAAGTTTGATGGCAAGTCAGAAGAAGGTTATTTATTGGGATATTGCACCAACAACAAGGGCTTTAGAGAGTAAAACAGAGTCACCAAGAAGGTTCAAGATTGTGTTCATGTTGAGTTTTTAGAAGATCAAGAAATTCAGAAGGGTAAAGGTCCTGATTGGATGTTTGATCTTGAAGTTTTGACTCCTTCAATGAATTATGTTCCTGTTAGAGAAGAAAATCAACCTGTACACAATGGAGAAGAGGTACAGTATGTTGTTCATGGAGTCCATATTAGACCAGATGCTGTTCATGATGAAGAACCTAAAACTGTTGAGACAGAGAAAAGTACTGATGAGCCAAAATCCTCATTGTCTGCTGAGGATCAATCTATTCAAGATGAACTTAATCAGATGCTTCTTCAAGATGTCTTAGCACATTCTTATACTGATGACCAAAGAAGAGCTTATGAAGAAGCAAAGAAAAAGAACAAAACTGCAGAGTACTCTCACAGTACTTTTGACCAAAGTACTGCTGCACCAGTTACCAGTACTTTGGATGATTTGGATGATCCTACCATGCCTGGCTTAGAAGATACTGATGATGAGTTTGAAGATGAAGGTATTTTCTCAGATTCCAATGAAGATGCTAATTTCCCTAATTTGGATGATACTTATGGAGTTCCACAGTCTCCAAACTTAAGAATTCATAAGAATCATCCTACTGATCAAATCATTGGTCCTTCTACTTCTGGAATGATGACAAGATACAAAGCTAAGAGTTTTACTAAACCTCATAATGCTTTACTTAGCTTTGCCTATAAACAAAACATGCTGAATCATAAGGACCATCAAACCTGCCTGTTTACTTGCTTTATCTCTCAAGAGGAACCCAAGAATATTGCTCAAGCATTGACTAAAGAGAATTGGGTTGAAGCTATGCAAGAAGAACTGCTACAATTCAGACTTCAAGAAGTTTGGGTATTATGTGATCTTCCTGATGGTAAGAAGGTCATTGGTACAAGATGGGTGTTCAAAGTCAAGAGAGATAAAAGAGGGAATGTTATAAAAAACAAAGCAAGGTTAGTTGCACAAGGCTACAGACAAGAAGAAGGAGTTGATTATGATGAAGTGTTTGCTCCTGTAGCAAGAATTGAAGCAATTCGGATTTTCCTTGCTTTTGCATCATATATGGGATTCCAGGTTTATCAAATGGATGTCAAGAGTGCGTTTTTATATGGCAAGATTACAGAGGAAGTATATGTCAAACAAACTCCTGGTTTTGAAGATCCTAAACATCCAAACAAAGTCTACAAAGTTGTCAAAGCTCTTTATGGCTTACATCAAGCACCTAGAGCTTGGTATGAAAGGCTCTCTACCTTTTTATTGCAACATGGTTATAGGAGAGGAGCTATAGATAAGACTTTGTTTACCAAGAGAGATAAGAAGGATATCATGCTAGTTCAAGTGTATGTAGATGATATCATCTTTGGAGCTACCAAACAATCTATGGTCAAGGAGTTTGAGAAGCTGATGCAGAATGAATTTCAAATGAGTTCAATGGGTGAGTTAACTTTCTTTTTGGACTTCAAGTTAAGCAGTCAAAGGAAGGAATTTTCATAAGTCAAGACAAGTATGTAGCTGACATACTTAAGAAGTTCAATTTTGATGAAATGAAGCATGTTACTACACCTATTAAATCTATCAACTCATTGGGCAAGGATGAAGATGGACAACCAGTTGAAGTCAAGTTATACAGATCAATGATTGACTGTCTTATGTATCTTACTGCATCTAGGCCGATATCATGTTTTTGTGTTTATGTGCAAGATATCAAGTCTCACCAAAGATCTCTCATATGAATGCAGTGAAGAGAATTTTTAGTTATTTGAAACAGCAACCTAAGTTGGGGTTGTGGTATCTAAAGGATTTACCTTTTCACTTGGAAGCTTTTTCAGATAGTGATTATGCAGGTGACAACTATGACAGAAGATCAACCACCGGTGGATGCCAATATCTTGGAAGAAGATTAGTTTCATGGCAGTGTAAGAAGCAAACAATTGCAGCAACATCATCAACTTAAGCAGAATATGTGGCTGCGCAACTGTTGTGGACAAGTTTTGTGGATGCGAATCAACTCTTGGATTATGGGTTCAATTTCAAGAATACTCCTATCAATATTGATAATGAGAGTACCATTTGCATTGTGAAGAATCCAGTTTATCATTCCAAAACCAAACATATTTAGATTAGGCACCACTTCATCAGAGATTGTTATGAGCATAGGCTCATTAATGTTGTCAAGGTGCATACGGATGATAATGTAGCTGATTTACTCACCAAAGGATTTGATGTTTCAAGATTTACTCACTTGGTGGTGAGTATTGGCATGATTAATTACTGAGCTACATTTAAGGAAGGACTATTATGTGTACGTATAGTCCTATGCATTGTTTGAGGGGAGGATATTCATGTTTATTTGCTGTATTTGCTATTGTAAAGAGGAGAATGGAAAAGTACTACTTTTTGATTTTATGAAAGTACTGCTTCGAAAGTACTGCACACGTGGAAAGTACTGTTTATCTTATCGAAGTACTGTTCCAACGGTAATATTGAGGGGTAACTACTACTAACGGTAACTTTGTTATTAATGGTTGTGATTTTTTCAATCTCACCTATAAATAACGCTCCAATTTCCCTCTCATATTACTACCTTATAATCTTTTCCATATTTTTCTCTCTATCACCCATATTATTCGTCATATCACTTTCTGTGTACACTTAGCATCAATGGCAAATCGTAATACCGTTTCTAAACATAACATGGTGGCGAATTTGGACAAGACTGAAGCCAATGAGATATTTCATGATATCATTGATTTTCTCACTGGGTCACCGATTAGTTATGCGCTTTTAGTGGAACCAGATATCATTAAGCCCTGGATTCAACAATTTTGGGCGCCGCTAGGTTTCATATGGAGAATGATGATTCATATATTCAAGCTACAGATTCTTTGGGGAGAACTGAAGGTTATGAAGCCTCAATTCGTGAAGATTTAGTGTTTGATGATGAAGAAGGGGTCGTTCGTTTTGATAACCAACTGATTTTGGATAGGTTTAGGGACATTGGTTATGAAGGGTCCTTAACTGAACAAACATTCAGGAAACCCTTATTTTGTCCTCACTGGAAGTTTTTAATACATGTATTGCTTCATTGTATTAGTGCTAAAAGTACATCATGGGAGCAATTTGGGTCTAACATAGCATCTACTATAGTGGGATTGGCTATAGATCGTATTTTCAACTTTTCAAGGCTAATCCTAGATGGAATGCTTTCACACATCTCTCATGGTTCAAAATGGTTGATGTATCCAAGGTTTATTCAAGTATTCCTAAATAAACAACTTTCAGATGTACCAAAGCCTACAAGTCTTTTACCTGTTGTGGTACAACAAGCCAAGATTTTCACTTTCATGGCTAGGAAGAGTGATTTATTCACTGGAAGGGACACTCCATTGACTACTTCAATGATGGAGATTGTTCAAGCTATTAGAGATGAGGCTGCAGCTAGTGAAGATAGAGAAGGTACTACTTCTGAAGGTACTGCTACTCCATGTACTGCTTCTGAAGGTACTGCTTCTCCAAGTGCTGCATCTCAAGAAACTTCAACACAAGGTACTGCTTCCCAAGGTTCTGATGTTAATGAAGGTACTGAAGTTTCTCCCACCTCATCCCACCATACTACTCCTATGGCATCACCAGAACAAGATGATGTACATATTCTCTCATCATCTTCTGACAAAGATCCAGCTACTATACCCCCTGAAGGTTTGGTATTGGATAATTATGTTCTGACAAGGGAGTTAGTAAGATTGAAGAAAACAACTGAGGCTTAAGCTAAACAGATTAAGAAGTTGAAGCTCAATTTTAGAAGACTCAAGCATTTTGTCTGGCCATTGGTTCAACATCATCGTCTATGGGTCAAGTCTCAAAGAAAGCAAGGCAAGCCTGTTAGGCAATTTCAGAAGAAAACAAAAGGCAAGAAGGTTCAACAACAATCATCTTCATTCCAATTGGGGAGGAATTTGGAAGATAAGAATTTGAATGAAGAATCTGAATTTGAACCTCAAGGTACAAATATTCAAACTCAAGATACTGAAGAACAGGTTATTGAAAGTACTGAGGAAGAAATCAAAGTTCAAAGTACTGAGGAGCAAGTTATTGATGTTCATATTCAAAGTACTGATGATCAAGGTACTGCTGATCAAAGTACTGCTTTTCATGGAACTTACAGACAAGGGTTAATTTCACCAAGGTTGATAGATTTTGAAGAAGAAGATGGTCCTTCAACTGTTTTAACTGAAGAGGAAGCTGGTCCTTCAAGTGTCATACTAGAAAAGGAAGCTGATACACCCAAACCTATACATACTGCAAGTGATGATGAAACCATTGCTGAGATTTTGCATGATTTATCAAGGCCAAGGGGTGTTAGCATTCCAGGAGTTACAGAAGAACAACCAAGAACTTCTCAACCTGTTATTGATCCAAAAGATAAAGGAAAAGGTATATTGGTAGAAACAAAGAAGAAAAAGAAACCTACTTTAGCCCAGATAAGGGCTGCTCAAGTTGCTATGAACGAGGAAGCAGCTAGAAAGTTTCAAGCTGAATTGGATGCTAAAGATAGAGAAGCTAAGGAAATTGAAGAAGCTCAGAATAAAGAAGCGACTAAGAAATTGCAAGAGGAATTGAATGTGAAGCTCGATGACATATTAGAGTCACCTATTCCTATTTCTTCTCTACCAAGAAGACCAAATCTTGCTAAGGAAAGGAATGCAATGATGGCTTATCTGAAAGGAAGAGGATATATTGGATTGAATAAGTTGAAGTATGTTGGGATGAAAGAGTTGTATGATCTTTGTCCGAGAAGATTCTCGAAACAAGTTGATAATATTAAAGATTTTAAAGATGATGATGCTTACAAAGAAGAAGAAAGAAAAGGAAGGTTAAAAAGAAAAAGAATAACTGGAGTTAAAGATCAACAATCATCAAAGAAAGTTGAGTGAAGGTCTGATACTAATGATGAGCTAAGGAATTACTTAAGAGTAATAGATTTTGAGTATTCTAAAGATGATGCTGAATTGAAGATGAACAAATCTCCAATAACTACTTTTGAAGTTGTAGAGTCAAAAGAAGGAAATTATCTGATGTTTCACAAAGAAGATGAAAGTTTCAAGGTGTTCAATATGCTATGGGATTTATTGCATATAATTGATAGAGTGGATTTATTTCATTTATATCATGTGGTGAAAGAATATTTTGAACACAATCAATCAGAAGGATTTGGTTTAGTCTTACTTGGAGATCTCATAACTGTTTGGGAAACTGAAGAAACAAGTACTGCTGAGATCTGGAAAAACCAAGAAGATTGGGAGATTACTTGTTGGAGATTCTTTGAAGAATCTGGAGTACATGTTCTAGAGCTAGAAGATGGGACAATGATTCACATGTTAGCTGATAGAAGATATCCTCTTACATCAGATCTTATGAGGAGGATGTTGGAGCATGGAATGGAAGTTGAAGAAGATAATGAAATTGCACATTTGGTCATCAAACTGCTTATCGATGGACTACAATTGCTGCGATGATGAATAACTGGTATGAATCTTAATTTGATTAAATTTTTGATATATTAGTACTTTATTCAAAGTATCTGATCAAACATACTTTAATCAAAGTATGCTTGAATTTTTAAACCGCCATTCTTGATTTTGAAAAGAAAAATTTTTGTTAAGTGTTAGAAAATTTTGAAACAAAGGTTAAAAGACATAAATGGTTTTTGAGATGGTAACACCAATAGGTTATCAATCCACCATGGTTACAAAAGGATTGGCTAATCCATGAGCAAACAGATCTGGTAAAGATATCTCAAATCCGTTTTATAGTTGACAACTTGCTAATAAGTTGTATGGTAATCAACTCACCATATCAGTAATGTGAAGAGTTGGCTAGCCCACAAGAAAATGGCTTGTGGTAAAGGCTGTGGAAAAACCATTATATGGTAATTAGTTCACCATGATGAAAGAACTAGCTAGTCCAAAAGGGTACATCTTTTGGTAAAGACAAATCAAATCGTTGATAGTGATGATTTGCTAAAATCATATGGTTATCAGTGTACCATGATCTTACACATCAAAACATTTGGCTACTCCAGAGTTAATGGCTTTGGTAAAGAAAACTCAAATCCATTAAATTTTCTATGATTCACCTCTCACAGGAGTTTACACACCTGGAAGTGATGAGAATAGACTAAAACTTAAACTGAATTAAATGTACAAATTGTCTTATGTTGCTGAAAAGATGGAGCTTGCTGAATGTTGCTGAAAAGAGATTACTAATCAAGAGTGCTGTAAAGAATAAATTCTAAAGAATACTTTGACAAATGATGATATAAGCACAGAGTCTACAAAGATACAATCCAAAGACAAAGACACAATCTTTCCTTCAAAATGGAGCATTAAAGATAAATTCACAAAGGAACTTGAAGTCAAGCAAGTAGAATTCAAGTTAGGGGAGGATTGTTGGGATATGAAAGTGTTGAAGAATGACAAAGTACTGGAAAAGTCAAAGTACTGCTAAAGAAGAAGTCAAAGTACTGCTGTTGAAGTCAAAGTATTGCAAGGCTAAAAGAACTGTTATATTCGTTTATGGAAAGCTTTGTAATTCTAGAATATTCTTTATTAGATTACTTGTCGTACAAGGATACAAATTGTAAACCAACTAGGGTTATCCTTGAGCCTATAAAAGGATTCTTAGATTGGCATTAGAGATGTGTGTTTTAGAATCCTAAAATACGCATATTATTAGAGTTGTTAAAGAAGTCTGCATAACAAGCAGAATTAGAGTTATTAATATAATCGTTGAAAGTTAAAAGTTATATTCTTCTTAGCTTTGTTAAGTAAATTCCGCATACTTGATAAAGATTACACAGTGTTTCATTGTTAATAACTAAGGATTTATTCGAGGTTATTAAACCCTTAACAAGCTATTTAAGTTAGTTTGGTTAGAGTACATCGATCCAACAAACACTACGAGAACCAAGTCGCTAGCAAGAAAAACTTCAAAAACACACTTTTCAATCCAAAACAAGCTCAACCACAGTGATTCAAGCTTACCAAATCAAAACCCAAGCACTTACAATGGTTCTAAACACAAAAGTACACCCAAAATTCAAACTTTAACTCTAGAAATGATCCAAATGATGCAAAAACCACTGTAAAGATCGTTGTAAGCTCTTAGACTAGGTCTAATATTATATCTAAGAACACATAATAATGAAAGCGTAATATTCAAACATAGAATCAACATTATTATGAACAAGGTTTTTTATTATCATCTCTACCACAAAACACTAATATACTAAATACTAACCTAGGCGTTTACATGAACATACGCCTAGGAACTAACTAACTAACCATCACCCTAGGCGTTTTCCCAAATCCCTACGCCTAGGTTCCCACACACACACACCTTTGGTTTACATCTTGTACGTACAATAAAACTAATGACCCTATGTCTCTTTATATACTAGAGACATCTAGGGTTTACAATATGAATTATAATACAATTAGGAAACTAAATATTCTTTTAAGCATATCTTCTAGAATCTTCTAAATCCTCCATCTTTTTGTAGTTTCCTTTCTTGTCACTTTTAGTCCTTCATGTTTCATTCTTCTTGTTTTGTATCATCAAATCTATAATAGACCCAACAACCACTAAACTTTTTCAAACTCAAAAACCATCTAAAACCACTAGAAATCTAAGGATATGTAAGAGAGATGATCAAACCATGGCTCTTGATACCAATTGTAACATATTGGATTTCATAAACACACAAACAATCACAAATATGGGGCATATAGTTTAGAGGTTTTAGAGAGAGAAAGTACGATAGGAGCCTTTTTAGAGAGAAAAAGTGAAAGAAAACATGGAAGGTTAGATTGAGTGAAAGGTCCAACCCTCTACCTTGGGAGGTAGAGGATATTTATAGTTTTACAAAATACGTCCTCCTAATGGACTGTGGATCAGGCATACAGTGGGTAAAGACCTGTCCTTCCTCCACGGTGTTGCACTATACTAAACTATGCTAATAGCTAACTAATAAACTAACAAATAACGTAACTAACGATATGTCTACGAGCTAACTTATGCTACAAGAGACCTTGTTCACTTGGCGTGAAGGCTTAGGAGTTTCGTAGGAGCTCATTAGGAATTTGACTTGATCTTCAAGTTTGAGCATCCTACGATTGGAAGGTTGTGAGTCAATGGGAGGCAAGGAGATTGCCTTGATGGTTTTGGGCAACTCACGGGGGTCATTCCAATATTCGTTGTCATAGAGGGCAAGGTCCTCTATTGTACCCCACGACTCTTTCGCGGTAAGTTCACTAAGCTTGCCACCGGCCTCTTGGTCGATGGTTTGCCTAGTTGAGAGATTGACATGATCATAAAAGATTTGGAATTAAAGCCAAAGATCGATGCCGTGATGAGGGACTTTATAGATAAAGTCCTTGAATCGAGTCCACGCCTCATAGAGAGTTTCGCCTTGACGTTGTTGGAACATCAAGATGTCATTCCTTAGCTTGGTAGTTCTCCCCGGTGGGAAAAATTGGGCGAGGAAACGAGTGGTGAGATCATCCCAACTTGAGATGGATCCGGCGGGAAGTCGCTCAAGCCAATTATTAGCTTCGTCCAAAGAGAGAGAATTGGAAGAGACGCAAGCGCGTGGTCTCCCGTGTGGTAGCATCAAGGCAAATAGAGTCAACAATTTTTAGGAAATCCTTGTGATGATGATTAGGATCTTCGGAACGAAGTCCATGGAATGCACATCCATTTTGCACCAACTGGATGGTGTCGGTTCGCAGGGCCGGAGTTTGAGCTTGAAGTGGGAGCTCAATGGTGTTCCTATAGCCTTGATGGCTCAGTCTAGAGTATTCACCAAGAGTACGGCCTCTTGGCGGGTCAAGTGGTGGTTGGTTGAGTGGAAGTGGTTGATGTGGTGGTTGATTGTCACCCATGGTGAAAAGTGATGAGGCTACGAACAAAAACACGAAGAAGGGGGATAGACTACAAGGAAGCTAATGAAAAATAGAAAAAAAACTCACTTGATAGGAATCAAGCGAGTGGACCTAAACGAGATAGAAATCTAACTAGCTATTCTATTCTCCGGCACCGGCGTCAAAAACTTGATAGCAGGGTTCGAGGTCGAGAAAACCTCCTTTTCTACGAGCAAGCTTTTCAACCCTTTAGGCAGTGAACCTAATCATTGTAGTGTAGTATGGGGTAAGCCTCGGGGATTGATTTCATTCTCTAGGGGAATAGGAATGCTAGAAAGAGATATATGACGAGCAGGTGGGGTTGAAGATGACTCTTTTTAGTCTTTTTTATGGTTTTTTATAAAGCAAAGGTAAAATCTCAGGGTATATGATTGGGGGGTGGTACTTCTACCGATTTCACTACTTTACTAATTATCTAATTAACTACGGATAGTTTATGTCTAATTGAGGTGTGCTCATATGATGATTTAAGATGTGTTCACTTAGATACTATTACTCCCTAGTTATCTTTTATTGGTCGGTTTAATTGTTACTTCCTTTATCTTAATTGGTGCGTTGTATTCCTATTAGTCGTAGGGGGTGCCTAATTACCTAGTTCTATGAATTGTAACTCTCCTTTAGAATACACGGGATCTGCAAGTGCAATAGCATCTCCCCCGAATACACTATTATCATAAAGCTACAACTTACACAATAAACACAACGATGGCCTAGGTGCACTCCTATGGCTTTTTGCTATTTAGGACGTTCAAGCTCGCAACAATGAAGGAAGAAGCCAGTTTTCCTTACTCTACCAATTAAGACAAGACACAACCTAACAACAATCAATAACTAGGTTTCATAGATTTGAGTAAAAACACAAGTAATTAGCTAGACATGTTAAACAAGAAAGCATACACACAATCAATTGAACATGGGGTAGACATAATGATAAATTGGAAAAAAAAACTTATTTTGATGTTTAAAATAGGGTATGGGACCCTAGAATACTGTCCAAGTCGGACTACAACTGAGTTAGGGTTTGCTCTCCAAAATTCTACATCTTAAAATATAGAAAAATCGAATTCTAAATATAGATTTACAATCGCGACGGCGTCACCTTTTGCTAGTGACGCCGTCAGGTCGCCATCATTAGGGTTTTGTTTGGGCCAAGTCATCGCTGGGACGGCGTCACTTGAGATATGTGACGCCGTCAGTCTTCATGCAGGACGTCGTCTGAATCTTGGATCTTGGGCGTTTGGTGTGAAAACTGTAAGTGAAGCCTTCCCGAAATAAGGCGCGAGCCATCGCTTGCACTTTTTGATCAAGTCTTTAATAGAGGGACAATGTCGCCCTTTGGTTGGGACGCCTTCAGGTGTGATGAACAACCTTGGAGTGTCTTCGATCTTGACTTTGCCATTTTCTTCATGTTTTCGCTCCTTTTCGTCCAAACATGCTTCATTCCAGCATTTTGCTTCCAAAAGACCTAAAAAGTGAAAAGGAATGATTTTAAGCAGTAACGGATATACAATGTGTCGATTTAGGGCTTAAATGACCCCCTAAAAATGTATGTTTTAAATCCTTATCAGCAATTATTCAAAATCATGGAGAAACAAGTGAATGAGTTAATGAGGATGAAAATGTCCACACATGATTATAAGGAAAAATTTCATGAACATGTGGATTTAGTCAAAGGGTTTGTATTTCCAGAAAAATCACGACAAATTGAATTTGAAGACGTAATGTTGACATTCATTAACAACCAAGAGAAATAAATACAACTTCTCGAAGATCACATGAGAAAAACCCACGACATTTTTTTGAAAATGGCTGACAATTTCATGATGAAACTTCATGGAGAAATCACAAAAGAAGCTATACCTAGAAAGGTTGAGAAGGTGTTTGTGATACCGGAGCTCGTAAATGCAATTATTGAACCCTCCCCAAACCCGAAAAACAAGACAACCCCTCTCGTAAATTCGCAATGTAGCAACCGCTCTAGCCTTGACACTCCTTATGTAAAAGAAATATTTCCTATAGAAATGTTCATTGGAAGAGTGCATGTTACACTTCCCAACTTCCATAACATAAGAAAACGTTTCTTTGGGTTCAACCAAAGTCCGCGAGATGCCCGCACCAAGCCCCAAAATTTTCCCAAGGTTCTTCTTGAGAGACGAATTAACTCATTTACTACTCACCATTGTGGAGATTACAAGCGAATTGACAAAATGATTTTCAAAATAAAAACCCATATATCTATGCATGATCATGTGGAGCCCCACCTGCAGATTGACCCCGTTTCCTGGCCGTGAGCAGGATTACCCACCCTAAGAGTATACCGACCTGATCCCTCCTGGTTATGAGTACAGCTACGACACTGCCCCCGACCAGTGATTGGTTTATTTGTTTATGATGATCTTATGAAATTTTTTTATGACGATGTATTCTGAAACAATATTTGGTCTGTAATAGCTTAGGTTGACCGTGGAACAATTCTATGTGTTGGATGGTTGCTTGATATTTAATTTAGGTTGTTCATATTGATTTTGGCTTTTTATTTGTTTGCTTATTTATTTATTTATTTTTTATTTGTGTGTTTTATATATATCTTTTTCATTATTGCTTAATTCTCATGTTTATATTATTTTGTGAAAATACTTTATTTTGTTTTTAACTTCGTCTTAATTACATGTAAAGGTATTTTACAAAAAGATAAGTGTAGGGAAGATCATGTGTTTTTAGAACAACTATGAACATGAGATTAAAAATATTTGAAGTTGTATATATATATGTGTGTTTGTTAGAGTCAAATGCTTGTATCGAGTTACAATGGATCTTTTGCAGTAATTTTTCCAGGTCTTTAAAGAAGTAATTTTTCCAGAATTTTCCAGGAAAATGCATCTGACTCATTCTGTCGGGACAACCTGACGGCGTCGGAATTAACACCCAACGGTGCCAGGCAATGTATAAACAGTTTCCAGATTTTCGCTTTCTGTCTAATTTGTAATTTTTCGAAATTTCCAGAATTCTTAATTTTCCTAAAATCTGCAAACATCCATTTCACAAGCATTATATCTTTATTTGCTTTCTATTGTAGTTTTGTTTTTATATAGTTTTTATCATCGATTTTAAGTGAGATTTCGTCTCCGTTTTCTTATAAGTGTGCATGTTATATTGGACAAGAAGATGAAGTGAATGATGGAAGCAACACTTATTACTTACTCATTCTTTTTGAAGGAGGATTTAACCGTGAATTTACATATATCCTACCGAGCTAATAAGGAGAGTATTAGTTTATCTCTTTTATTTTACCTTTCTCTATCATTACTTTGATACTTTCGGGGAACATTGGGGACAATGTTCAGTTTAAGTGTAGGGAGGAAGAATAAAACGGGAACTTAGAAACTATTCACTCTCTTTATTTTTTGTCTTGTCCTTAGTAAATTGTGTAATAAACTATGAGAAATATTTGTTAGGGTAATTTTAGCACCAAATTTAAAACTTTTTATGGCACTTGCAAGTAAAACTTTAGTCTTAATAAAGCATCTCATTACTAGTTATATGACTAGCACAAAAATCGTATACCACTCAAATCTCACCCCAAAAATGTGAGGTTCACCCCTAGATCTTTAGGAATAAAAGAATTCATCTTTAATGCTTAGTGAGTTTACCGGTAGTATAATAGATTCTAGAACTTGTTTTGTGATGCATTCCGAGGTCGATAGTGAGACTACATTCATGTAGCTAGGCTTAACTAAGTGATAAGAGGCATTAGGATAACCCTTGTTTTAAACCTGTAATTTAGTTACGTCAACCAAATCGGTTTTGTAATTTTCCCCACACCCTTGCGATGTACTCATCTTTAGTATACGATACCCCTAGTTAACCCCTCATAGCCTATCTTTTCACGGTTCTCGTGATGTTCTGGTTTCTGGAATATCAATGAAGAGCATTGTTTACAATCCACCCCAAATGTTACACCCAAATCGCATTAGCCAACCTTGTATGCAGTCATCTTTAGTGCATTATTGTAATTATTGTTTAATACTTAGTTCAATTATCTAGTTACTTGCATAGTTGCTAAGTCGAGTCATATCTTTTGTACACAGTTTTGGGACGATTGGGACTCATGGGTTAAAGTAGTATTTTATGGAGTAACAGGAAGGAACGTTAAATTCAAATTCTCTTTGTCTACGTAATTAAGTACTCCAAGTGTTTTGATCTTTTCAATACGGGTCAATTATTGTTAGTAAAATAAAAACTCAAGTGTAGGGATGCTCTTATAAATCCCTTTATATTGATGTTATCTTAGAGGATGGTAGGGTAAGAGTGTATGAAAAAAAAAATCAAAAAAAGAGAGGAGTAAAAAAAAATAAGGACTACCATCGTACATCTATCTTTTATGTTTTATGTTTATTTAAAGTTATTATTTAGTGTTAGTGAGTCGAGTCTTTCCTTAGCAACGCCTTGTTTTACATGCAAGTAACTTAGATTTTTGACTTGCCACCACTAAAAATTCCCCACATCCAACAAAACCCTTTTATTCCCGACCCGAAGCCTAACGTTATAACACTTTGTAAAGACCTCTTAGATAGTTATTCCTAGGTGCTTACGCCAAAGCGGTGGAGGTTTGATCTATCAAGCCTATGGTAATCTATGTGCTATTACAGGTAGAGAGTGTTTATCTTCCATTTCTCTAAATCGCTACATTTTATATCCGTTACTACTTAAAATCGTTCTTTTTCACATTTTAGGTCTTTTGGAAGCAAATTGCTGGAATGAAGCATATTTGGACGAAAAGGAGCGAAAACATGAAGAAAACGACAAAGTCAAGACAACAAGGCATTTTCAGAAGCCTGAAGGCGTCCCAACTCCAAGGGTGATGCCATTACTCAGATGGTATTCTAAAAACTCTCAAGCAACGGCTCAGAACATATTTTGGTCTTTACAAGTGACGGCGTCACGCCTTATTACAGAAGCCCTTCACTATTTCCTTTTACATCAGACGACCAAGACTTTCCCTAGACGACATCCAGAAGCAACCCAGACGGTGTCACTACTTCCTACCCGACGCCGTCCCACTTATGATTTGGCCAAGACGAAACCCTAATGACGGCGATCAGACGGCGTCACCATCAAAAGGAGACGCCGTCGCGAGTGTAAATTCTATATATATACTTCGAATTTTCTGTATTTTGTGCGCATTATTTTGGAGAGCAAACCCTAGTTCGTTTGAGGTCCAACTTGGACAGTATTTTAGGGTTCCAAACCCTCTTTTACACTTAAAGATAAGTTTGTTTATCCAATCTATCACCATGTTTCATCTATGTTTGATTGTTTGTTTGTGTTCTTTCTTATCTATTGTGCGTAACTAAATTAATTAGTGTTTGCTTAGATCCATTGAAACCTAGTTATTGATTATTGTTAGCTTGTCTCTTGTTCTAACTGGTAGACTTTAGAGTACGGAAAACTGGCTTCTTCTTTAATCATTGCGAGCTTTAACGTCCTAAATAGCAAAAAGCCTTAGAGTGCACTTTAGTCTCTTGTTGTGTTTATTGCGTGAGTTGTAGCTTAAGGATAATAGGATATTCGAGGGAGATACCTCGGTACTTGGCGATCCCAGATGTTCTAGAGGAGAGTTACGATTCATAGAATTGGGGAATTAGGCACCACCCTATGACTAACATGGAATACAACGCATCAATTAGGATAAGGATGTAACAATTCAATTGACCAATAAAAGATAACTAGGGAGTAAGAAAATCTAAGTGAACACGCTTTTAATTATAATAAGAAACATACTCATGCAATCCATAGTTTTTACTTTTATTTAGTTTTAATTAGTTTTAATTTAAATTGTTAAGTAGTTTAATTGGTAAAATTACCAAATCCCCACTCTTCAAACCCCGAGATTTTACTTGCTTTCATAAAAAATATAAAAGACCAAAAAGAATCATCCTCACCTCACCTTTTCGTCATATATCTCTACTAGAATCTCTATTCCCTTAGAGAACGATCAACCCCCTAGGCTTGCCTATACTACACTACAACGATTAGGTACACTACCTAGTGGGTTGTAAAGCTTGCTTGCGGAAAAGGAAGTCTTTCGACCCCGAACCACGGATCAGATGCTCCAACTTGCCATGATGTATAACATGTCGGATGTTGCGTGTGTTTAGAGACAATTATGGCTCGAGTTGTCTAGCGTTAGTTTCATGCCTTAGCCTGCGTAATAGATAAGCTTGTTGACACTATATTCGTGGTAGTGTTTACATTTTTGATATGGTCCAAGTTACTGTTTTATGATCTATTTTGCGAATATTGGTTTTGATAGTGTGAGCCTAAGCTAAATTTTTGACTTGTTTGGGGACGATTATATGCATTTTAAAACCTTGTGCTCCAAATTACTATTTTATGAAAGGTAAACTCCATTTTCACGACATTGTGGGCGTCACAATGATCACATAACTCTCTTTTGAACTCACGGTACTTTTATGCAAACTGTTAATACAAATAAATCATAAAAACGTTTATTTATATTTTACGATCTTCTAATGTTTTGTCGATAACAAGCGTAAAATCATTTTAACGAAATTAATAAAATACGTAAAAGCTTTGAGCCAATAGTTTACTAACATACTTTTACTAAACATATTAAAACCATCAAAACACATTTAGTAAATAAGTTATATAAAACTAAAGACATTTTTATAAAACACTAACAAGTAATATTGTTTGTTTACATCTTATACAAATGTATATGTACTTTGTATATGTTGTAATGGGTAAAAACCAAAGTCCATAACCCATGACCCATGACCTATGACCCATGATCCATTGACTAGGTACAATAAATCTTGTTGGGTAAGAACCAAAGTCCATAACCCATACCTATGGAGCATGATCCATAACCCATGACCCATTGCATGACATCATGCATGAAGTCATGTTGGATATTATCCATGATACATTACCCAAAGTCCATGACCCATGACCCAAGATCCATAACCCATTGACTAGGTACATTGCATCTTGTTGGGTATCCATGATCCATAGTTAACGACCCATGGTCCATAACCCATAACCCATAGCCCAATTTGCAACCCAAAATCCGGACTAAACTGACCTAGTAGCCGGATCCTAATATTTGCACTAGCCGGATCCCTTTGGTAAGGGATCCGCCGGAACCGTGGGACAGTAGGCACATTTTTCCTATAAACATTGAGCCATTTCTCTCTTGCTCACCACCAATCTTAGATATACTTTCTCTCAGTATTCTAACCTCTCTAACCACAAATCCAAAGGATCATTGTATGTAGTTTCATCTTTGTGTGATTCTCTAGGTTCCTCTTAAAGGCGATATCACCACCTCTTGAAGACGTGCAAGCTCAAGGTCATGAGTTGCTAAGCTTCGTCATCATCAAGACCACTGAAGTGCATCTCGTTGATAGTTTTTCCTCCCTCCATAGAAGTGTCGTGTTGAAGGCATTAGTGAATGGTGTCGAAGGTGTACAATCGATATGGTGCGTCGATATACAAGTTGTGTTGTTTGGGTTAAAGGATGTTGATATCCTTTCTAGTGTTGTAAAAAGGAGTGTGTCTCCTTTGGGTAGTTGTTTTGTGGTGTAGTGTTGGGTAGTAGTTCCTCCATTGTAATGGAACTCGGTATCTAGCCTTGTATCGGATAAAGTGTAGGTAACATTGTGATAGGTTTGGTTTTACCTCGTAGAAGAACTCGGTGTCTAGCCTTGTACCGGATAAAGAGTAGGCGATGTTGTGAAGGCTTCTCCGCCACATTAAGGAGCTTGTGTTGTGTAGTGCTTAGAAACTCTCGAGTGGGGTACTCAGGGAGTGGAGTAGGGCAAGGAAGGTGTCCTTGTAGCTGAACCACTATAAATACTCATGCCGTGGTTTTGTGTTCCTTTACTCTTTATCTCTTGCATTACTTACTTATATGTTCATCTATCAATATCCAACACACAATCTAAATAGATTGACATAAGTCGATCTAAATACTTTAAAATGAAGTTTTAATCAATAAAACTATTCAACCCCCCCCCCCATTCTAGTTTTCCATAATTGGCATCAGAGCTTCGTTACCAAGTTTCTTAGAGTATATTGTACTTCAAAAACTTGATACAATCCGTGTATGTTTGAAAACTACAAAGAAGGAAATTTCTAAAAACAAAAATTCATGTGGAAAACTAGAAGGGGGGGGGGGGGTTGAATAGTTTTACCAATTTAAAACTTCCTTTTAAATATTTAGATCGAATTATGTCAATCTATTTGATTGTTTATGTTGGACGTTGATAGATAGATATATAAACGTGTAGTGAAAGATAAAGAGTAAGAAGCACATCACCACGACACAAGTATTTATAGTGGTTCGGCTACAAGGACACCTTCCTTGCCCTACTCCACTCCCCGAGTCACCTACTCGAGAGTTTGTAAACACTACACCAACTTCTTATGGCGGAGAAGCCTTCACAACGTCGCTTAACATTTTTCCGGTACAAAGCTAAATACCGAGTTCCTTCACACCAAGGCGAACCACACCTAACACAACGTCGCCTACCCTTTATACGGTGCTAGGCTAACCACAGAGTTCTTTCACACAAAGGAGAACTAATCCTATCACAACGTCGCCTACCCTTTATTAGGTACTAGGCTAAGCACCTAGTTCCATTACTATGGAGGAACTACTACCGTTCACAACACAACACCTAATATCAAGAAGATCCACTCCTTGTTACAACACCATCAAGGATATCACCATCCTTGGAAGTAAACAAATACTTATATGTATAACGATGCACCTCATCGATTATACGACCTAGGCATTCTTCCCAAATGCCACTTGATTTGATTCTTAGGCATCCTTCACTAATGCCTTTGACACAACGCTTGGCACCCTTCACTAATGCCTTCGTCTTGACACCTTTAGCATTCTTCACTAATGCTTTTGACACGGACGATAAGCACCTTTCACTAATGCTTTCATCTTGACACTTTCGGCATCCTTCACTAATGCCTTCAACCCAACATCTACGGAGGAAGAAAGAACTATCAACAAGAGAACCTTAGTTGTCTTGATGATGACGAAGCATGGCAACTCATGGACTTGAGCTTGCTCGTCTTCAAGAAGTGGTGATCTCGCCTTTAAGAGGAACCTAGAGAATCACACAAAAACAAAAGACAAACTACATAGATCACATGGATCTGACGTTAGAGGGTTATAATACTTGGGGAAGTATATGTGTAAAGTGATGAGTAGAAATGAAGAAATGGCTCTCTATTTATAGAGAAAATTATCTATTGTTCCCCGGATCCCGCGGATCCCACCCACAAGGGATCCGGCTAGCACAAAGCCAGGGATCCGTGGGACGCTCCTCTTTGCCCATGGGTATTTTTGTTTATGGGTCATGGGTCATGGGTTATGGGTTGATCCATGGTTTTCTCTAGATACAATGTATCTCAAGGATACAATGAACTTGGTTAAGTGGTATATATAAAACCATGGGTTATGGGTCAATACCATTTGCTAGTTTTTACCCATTTTAGTATATACTTGTTTTTACCCATTTTAGTATACTTAGTTTAAGTATATGCTAACCCAATATGTAAACATTAGTTGTTGTACATATGTATCTAAATCATAAAATCACTTATACTTGTTTTAGTGTTTTATGTGAAAACGTAAGTGTGTTAGGAAACTATTGACTCAAACTATTTACGTATTCTATTTGTTTCGTTAAAATGATTTTACGTTTGTTATCGACAAAGCATTAGAAGATCGTAAAATATAAATAAACATTTTTACGGCTTATTTGTATTAACAATCTCCCCTTTTTTGTTGATGATAAAATATGAAATTATTTTAAGAAAAACTAAAATTCGTAGCAAATTTGAATTAGTAGTTTTTACTTTCTTCTCCCCCTTTTTGTCGAAACAAAAAGTGTTAAAAAGAAACTAACATAATTTTTATAAGAAAAATATGTAAAAATGTAAAGAGAACAAGTGACGGGAATGGTACTCGTCTTAACTCCCCCTTGACGAGTCCATCCCTTTGAGAGGGCGTCAAGGACATGACATAAAGTAAACTAATTGTGTTTGCAAATATGTTTGCAAATGGTTCGTCTAAGTGACGAAAACGTGCTCCCCCTTGAAGATTGAAAAGTTGCAATGGGGTGTCATGAAGTATAATCCAAAATCGTATTAAGTTGCAAATGTTTTTGCAATATCGTTTGACACAAAGCTCCCCCTTGCTTTATGGTGTCAAAATCTTCATACGTATTTTGAAAATCTACAAAGTAAGGGTTAGAAAAACAAGAGTATAATGCATAATTTCTTGCAAATAAAACTCAAGTTATTAGAAATTTGTGCTTCTGTACCACGGATCCCACGGTTCCCTTCTTGGAGGGATCCGGCTAGGCATTTTGGAGGGATCCGGCTATCTGGTGACAGTTTCTTCAGCAGTGAAGATGTGTCAAACAATGCTAATGAAGAGATGATATATGTGTGCAATAACAAGCACAACGCACAAAGTAATCATAGCATATAAATATTCATTCAATAAAACAAGAGATAACGAAACAAATCTCTAAAACTAAGAGAATGAACTAGGACATACAAGTACCACTTAATACTAACTAGTTGCTAGACTTAAAATGCTACAATCTGCTTGAGTCTAGGGATGAGTGGACTTGATGATTTGATCCAACTTTGCAAGAAGATGATTAAACATGAAATGTATCTCATTTCGTGCTTCTTGAACAAGTCCTAGAGAGTTTAGACAATTTGGACAATTATTGTCTTGGTTTGGACCCGGAGGAAAATGGATATTTTGAAGAGGCTCTATGTGTGATTGTGGGTCTTCATTTTGAGAAGTAGAATGAGGTTCTAAAAATGAGGGTGGTAATGGAACTTCTTCCATATGATCAAGGTTATTCCTTGTCTCCCATGATGGGCTAGCTGGCATTGTTGGTGGTTCCCTATTCAATGAAAAGGTTGGTGAATGGGAGTTTCTTGGTGGTGAATGATTCAATGAGTAGATGTTTGGGTGAGGGAGAGGCTCATTTAAGGAGTGTAGTCCATGCTCAATAAATGAGGGTTTTGATGGCTTGCTAGAACTAGTCAAGTTTGGTTTTGAACTAGAAGATCCTTTTTCTAGTCCGAAAGGTTTGATGCTAATCCTTGCGGTTCTCTTAGCATTTGTTAGATGAGTTTGATGAAATGGGGTTCTAGTATCATTATCTCTAATGGGGGGTGTTTTGGTGGAAGAGATTTCATGGATCATTTAACCCTTTCTTTTGGATGATCCTAAGGTTGAAGAGTTGTTGCTAAGAGCCTTAGTCATGATGATGATGATGCTAATGTAAGCTTCTAATTGCTGATTTTTGAGAGGTAAGTGAGGATGGTGCCTTAACCCTAAGGTTGTTTGGTTTATAAAGGATAATTTGAATCAGGAAATTAAATTCTTGGCCACTTAGAGGACTAAGCATGCTCTTAAGGTTTTGATCAGATCTAGGAGGATAATAAATGAATGCTAAAAGTGGTTTGAGAACCAAAAGGTGACTTAAAATTGAATATGGAAGCTGATTGAGGCTTTCTGTAGCTACGGATCCCGCGGATCCCTCTCAGCAGGGATCCGTCTGGTTAAAGACCAGGGATCCGGCTGTCAGGCAGGTTTTTAGGTGAAATGATTATGCTTTTTTAAGGTTTATTATCAATGGATTTCGAGGTTTTGACTTAATTTTGAAGTCTTTAGCTTTTGGATATCTCAAATCCTCAACCATAATAGGTGATGGTGCTTAATGATGGTTTTGGACAAGAAAATTGACTTTGGATAGTCTAACTATGTGTTTGACAAGGATACCCTTTAATTTGATATGGAGAAATGGTGGTAACAAGTCCTAGAAGTCAGATAATGACCTAAGAAGAATTTACTAAAATCTTTAAAAATAAAGAAAAAATGAAAGAACTATTTTTGAGCCTAATTTTGAGTCAAAGATGATTAAGATCAATTTGCTAAAATTGAAGGATAGACCAAGCTAAGTTCTATCAGACGTGATAGATAATGTGTGAGTGTTGGAGCGGAATTATGGTGACTTTTGACGAGTTGATAAATCAAAAATATTTCAAAATATATCCTAGGTAAGCCATTGATGAGAGTGAGGTTTTCAACTATTTGAGGAAGACTTAGTTGACTTTAGTATCTTATGTTTAACTCGTGTGAGGTGATCTAGTAGACTATTTAGATGTGAGCAAATCTGTATTGCATATCAGATGCCACGGATCCCGCGGTTCCCTTCTGGGAGGGATCCGGCTAGTTCAAATGCTGGGATCTGCCTACTGCAGATCAGAAGGCTTTCAGCAAATGTGCAAATTTGCACTTTATAGTAAATGCTTCTCCTAGTTGTTTCTATGGGAACTAAATGCAAGAACACAACTAATATAATGTATAGCAAAGTAGGAAGAGCTAAAATTCCTAGAATGAGTGACGACGACCACTAAAGGGGTCGTAAAATCTCATTTTCCAAATACCTAAGTTAGGATTGTTTAGTGCCAAGATATGGCGATACCTACATACTACGAGCATAGTTTAAAGTGTTACAAACCATTGTTTGAGATTTTTCATCATACATTTGGGTCCTAAGACCTTACCTCTCTTCTCCTTCCCATCTTGTCTTCACCCGTCTTCCACTCTTTTTCATACCATTTCTACCTCTTTTTCTTCAAGAAATTGGCAAAGCACTTGAAGATTCCCTTGGTTTGTTGCCATTCGGGTGATGCACCAGGAACGTCCGGAAATTGGTTGATATACTCCAAGGGGTCGAGTTCGGTATTTCCGAGTGGGTTGCTACTTCCTTCACCTTCTCTTTGTCTCTCCCTTTCTTCCGAGGAATCCGTGGGTGGGTGAGGCCTCTTGCCATCTACCATAAACCTTGTGGTTCTTCCCTCGGTCAATGGTATCATAACCTTGTTGCAAAATCTATGGTCATAGGTTTGTGGAGAAGGATCTAATGCAAAGATGAATTTAGCAAGACGGGTTAGGAGCATTGCATACGGGAGCACCATCTTGTCCATGCTTCTTACACTTGCCATTCTCTTGACCATGTAGTAGGCAATGTTGAAGCGAGTCTCAATCACTAGACAATAGATCATGAAGCTTAGACATGCGTTGGGGTGATCCTTGTTTCCTACTAGACACACCACATTCTCCCTTATCACATCTTCCCATTTTCTATACAATGGGTACATCTCCGAGAGCTCCATTTGGAAAGGATCCCTATAGATCACTTTCGACTTCCTAGTAACCCTTGATGGGGATGCTCTTGGTATAAACACGGTGTCCCTTACCGTGGTTGCTTCCGGGATTGTCATGTGATAAATTTCGTGATGATCAACCATAGAGTGTATCTCCTCCAACGACCACTCATTAGAATACATGCAAACCCCGTCATATGGAACCCCTATTATTCTTTCAAACTCCTCAAGTGAAAGAGTGTACTCATGTCCATTTATGGTGAATTCAATTGAGATGGACCCATCATCATTTCTAATTATACCCATTGTTTTGTAGAACTCAAGCACAAAGACCGGGCAAATTTGCTCGTTTATATCCAATAAACAATGAAACCCAATAATTCCAAATACTTCTCTTATGTTGGTATTTGCAATAAATGATGGATCAACAACTCTACCTTCATGAAAGAGTCTCATTTCAAGCAACTTAAAGGCTTTCCTATCGTCCGGACTTAATCCATCTTTCCTATGGTACATGGGTATGTAGTGAGCGGTGTCTTCGTAATCTTGTTGCTTGTTGCTTGGCATGATTGTTCCTAAACAAAACAACCACAATGTGGTGTTAATTGTGAATTAACAATGTAGTGAAGATTGTACTTACACAAGTGATTGTTAAACTTGAGAGGAATGATCAAATTGCTCCTATGAACAGTACCAGAGTTTTAGTTCGTGAGTCTTTGAGGTGAGTATAATTGTGGAACATCCACAGTGATCATTCTTTAGCTTATACTGTCTTCTGTTGCACGGATCCCGCGGATCCCTCTTATTTGGGATCCGGCTAGTATAAACGAAGGGATTCGACATGACAGCAAAAGTCAGCTCAAACATTCTTTGATAACTTTGGTTTGGGAGATCTAAAACGCCTAGTGTTTTGATGTTAAGGCTCTAAAACTTTGTGGTTTGAGGTTTGGAAGATTTAATACTATTCCTATTAGACGAGGTTTCCTTTTTAAGAATTAGTCATAATTCTTGGGAAGCTTTTTCAAACATTATAATAAAATCCCATTTTATCATAATATAAGAAGTTTCACATGGATATTTATTGACATAGATGAAGTGTCAATAAGTCCTTTGTGATGAATAATGATTGAGATTATCGAATAACCAGGATATCATAATTACGAGTTGGTAGTGTAGTCTATACAAATTAGTCGAAGAATACTATTTTGATGATGACTATAATATGAATAACTAGTTAAGTAATTATTAATAGATATAAATCATGCGACTAAGATTTTAATAATAGTAGAATCAAAAGGTAAATTATTAGCGATCATACCTTTTCTAAATATTCTTTTTAAGAAAAGAAATATTTAGATGAAATGTTTTGTGATTTTCTTGGAATCTCCAGATTCATGTTGTGAGAAGGACAACACTAAACATTATTTTTGCGAAAAGAAATATTTAGATAGATTCTTCATGATCTTCTGGGTGACTCCGAATCCAAGTATGAAAAATGCTTAACAAGGAAAATGTTAGAGCATTCTATCATTGTCCAACAATAAACATTATAATGATTTTTAAAATATGAGAAAAAAATCCTTCTTTGTAGTTTTCAAACATACATGGATCGTATCAAGTTTTTAAAGTACAACATACTCTAAGAAACTTGGTAACGAAGCTCTGATGCCAATTGTGGAAAACTAGAAGGGGGGTTGAATAGTTTTACCAATTTAAAACTTCCTTTTAAATATTTAGATCGACTTATGTCAATCTATTTGGTTGTTTATGTTGGACGTTGATAGATAGATATATAAACGTGTAGTGAAAGATAAAGAGTAAGAAGCACATCACCATGACACAAGTATTTATAGTGGTTCGGCTACAAGGATACCTTCCTTGCCCTACTCCACTCCCCGAGTCACCTACTCGAGAGTTTGTAAACACTACACCAACTCCTTATGGCGGAGAAGCCTTCACAATGTCGCTTAACCTTTTTCCGGTACAAAGCTAAATACCGAGTTCCTTCACACCAAGGCGAACCATACCTAACACAACGTCGCCTACCCTTTATACGGTGCTAGGCTAACCACCGAGTTCTTTCACACCAAGGAGAACTAATCCTATCACAACGTCGCCTACCCTTTATTAGGTACTAGGCTAAGCACCTAGTTCCATTACTATGGAGGAACTACTACCCTTCACAACACAACACCTAATATCAAGAAGATCCACTCCTTGTTACAACACCATCAAGGATATCACCATCCTTGGAAGTAAACAAATACTTATATGTATAACGATGCACCTCATCGATTATACGACCTAGGCATTCTTCCCAAATGCCACTTGATTTGACTCTTAGGCATCCTTTACTAATGCCTTTGACACAACGCTTGGCACCCTTCACTAATGCCTTCATCTTGACACCTTTAGCATTCTTCACTAATGCTTTTAACACGGACGATAAGCACCTTTCACTAATGCTTTCATCTTAACACTTTCGGCATCCTTCACTAATGCCTTCAACCCAACATCGACGGAGGAAGAAAGAACTATCAACAAGAGAACCTTAGTTGTCTTGATGATGACGAAGCATGGCAACTCATGGACTTGAGCTTGCTCGTCTTCAAGAAGTGGTGATCTCTCCTTTAATAGGAACCTAGAGAATCACACAAAAACAAAAGACAAACTACATAGATCACTTGGATCTGAGGTTAAAGGGTTATAATTCTTGGGGAAGTATGTATGTAAAGTGATGAGTAGAAAGGAAGAAATGGCTCTCTATTTATAGAGGAAATTATCTATTGTTCCCCGGATCCCGCAGATCCCTCCCACAAGGGATCCGGCTAGCACAAAGCCAGGGATCCGTGGGACGCTCCTCTTTGCCCATGGGTATTTTTGGTTATGGGTCATGGGTCAATGGTTATGGGTTGATCCATGGTTTTCTTTCTATATACAATGTATCTCAAGGATACAATGAACTTGGTTAAGTGGTATATATAAAACCATGGGTTATGGGTCAATACCATTTGCTAGTTTTTACCCATTTTAGTATATACTTGTTTTTACCCATTTTAGTATACTTAGTTTAAGTATATGCTAACCCAATATGTAAACATTAGTTGTTGTACATATGTATCTAAATCATAAAATCACTTATACTTGTTTTAGTGTTTTATGTGAAAACGTAAGTGTGTTAGGAAACTATTGACTCAAACTATTTACGTATTTTATTTGTTTCGTTAAAATGATTTTACGTTTGTTATCGACAAAACATTAGAAGATCGTAAAATATAAATAAACGTTTTTACGGCTTATTTGTATTAACAATTCATGTTTTAGATATTTTTATATTTTAACAAATGTTGGATAGTGATAGATCATTATAACATTTTCTTATGAGAAATCTTCATGATAGGATTCTTTCAATACTTCGTTCTATCCAAAGAAAACTGAAGTCAACACCTAAAGAAGAATCCAAAGTATTCAGAACTTGCTTTTACAAAATACGATTAAGTATTTTAAAAGCTCATGAAGTAATTCGCGTCTATGATTTTCAAAAATCATAAAAAGAGTAGATAGCAAAGGTATGTTCTCCTAAATACAATTAGTTAATCTAAAAACATGCTAATTGCTTATAGATAAAATAATGGTATATGCTTCTATATTATGTTAAGTAGTATTATAATGTCCTTGCATATATTTAATAGAGTAAATTGCATTTTTTGTCCCTTAGGTATGGCCAAATTGCAGGTTTCATCCCTAACATTTCAAAAGTGCAGCGGTAGTCCCCACTTTGAAGGTTTTGTTACATGTTTGGTCCCTAAATTGCATATTTAGTCCTTAAAACTTTGAAATTTCTGTTGTATGTTTGGTCCCTAAATTGCAGATTAGGGCCAAACATGCAACAAAACCTTCAAAATGGGGACTATCGCTGCATTTTCGAAATTATAGGGATGAAACCTGCAATTTAGCCATACCTTAGGGACCAAAAAATGCAATTTAATCTATTTAATATTATGTAAAGACTCGCAGATTTGATGTTTAACTTCAATGTCACAAATTCTCCAAAACGTTGCTCTTCATCTTAAAGACATCATCCGGAATAGTATTCCTCCTTAATTTCCCTAAACACTATAAACTAGTCAATATACATCTTTACCTCGAAAAGAAATATTGCTAACCAAAAGTTTTGATCCATCGTTCCTCGCATAGAGATATTGTTGTTGCATTAGTAATCTACGTCAATATCATCTATTTAAATTACCTATATCATGTTAAAATAGAATTTGACATGATTCTTATCTTTTTTCTCGAATCATGGTTTACTCATAAAAATAACCTCGTTAAATGTGTTTAGTAAACACGAAGACTCATTGGCAAAAATTGAAATAGAAAACTCCCGCGTCAAAATTATCAAAACCACTGAAACTATTTTCTTACTGAATAGCAGGATCCCTCAACTATAACTAGCTGGATCCCTTTTTCAAGGGATCCGTGGGAACCGGCACATCAGCAAACAGAATAAGTCTTTGATAATTCACTATACACTTCCATCCTCCACATTACTCTTTCATACACGACCCTAAACACAAAACTACTGTTCCTAGGAGCTTTTCCTTCATCAATCCAAGCAATCCAATCACTTGTGTAAGTCTTATATTCACTACATTGTGATTTCCATTCTCAAGTTCTTAGTTATACAATTTTTACATCTTTAGAATTTTGATTCAAGTGGGTTTGTCACAATTTGCTATTACATTGTTTTTAATTAGCTATCTAATATAACTAATCAAAGAACAAACATTGTTAATACAAATTAGAACTCATAATGAATTCAAAACGGATGTTTTGAGCAAAATTGTAATGAACCTCAAAAGAAACTCTTCTCAAAATTAACACCACATTGTGGTTTTATTGTTTAGGATCAATCATGCCTAGTTCCAAACAACAATATTATCAAGACACCGCTTACTATATACCGATGCATCACCGAAAGGATGGTCTTAACTCTAAGGATTGAAAAACCTTCAAAATTCTCCAAAAATGGTTATTTCATGAAGGTCGTGTGGTTGATCAATCTTTTCTCAATGGTACCGATATTCCCGAAGTCTTTTATAGGATCAACTTTGAGTGTCTCATCTATATCAATGAACAAATATGTCCTGTGTTTGTCCTCGAGTTTTACAAGAGCGTTCGCATCATTAGAAATGATGATGGAACCATCTTTATTGCCTTTGTCATCAACGATCACAACTACACCTTAACTCTTTTCGAGCATGCTCGAATTCTCCGCATCCCATACCATGGTGTGTGTATGTATTCCAATGATTGGTCACTCGCAAAAATCCATGATATTGTTGATGATCACGAGGTCTATTTCACCCCTCTTCATGAACCTGCCACGGTAAGAGATGCGTATTCATCTAAAGAACCTCTCAAACCCGAGTCACTAGGAATTCAAAAGTCATCCACCGAGATCCTTTTCAAATAGAGCTTTTTGAGATGTTCCCACTTTACAAAAAATGGGAACAAATTCTTAGAGAAAATGTTCTTTGCTTGGTTGGAAATAACGATCATCCGAATGCATGTCTTGTGTTCATGATTTATTGCCTTGTCAACAAAACTCCGTTTAACGTTGCATATTACATGGTCAAAAGGATGGCTAGTGTCTTTAGGATGGAGAAAATGGTTCTTCCATATGCTATGCTTCTAACCCGCCTAGCAAACTTTGTCTTTGCTTTGGAATCCTCTCCCTTGACGGATGATCATTTCTTTTGCAATCGGGTCATGGTACCACTCACCAAGGAAAGAACATTAAGGTTCATGGTTGATGGGAAAATGCCTCATTCACATACCGACTCATCCAAGGAAACGGAAGGAGAAGCAAGCAACCCCGTCAACAACTACCATCTAGACCCCATCTCATACATTGATCAATTGCCTGACATTCCAAGTCATTCCCAAGAGTTTCAAAAAACCAAAGGAATGTTTAAATGCATTGCTCATTTCCTCATGGGGAAGAAGAAAAGGTGAAGATGAGATGGAAGTTGGAAGGTGATTGGAGGCGATTTGTATGATCCCTATTTGAAACATGTGATGTATGTCTTAAACAATGTTACTTTTATTTGGTAGAACTAAGTAGTATGTCGTAGTATGTTGAAAAACATGGATATCTTAACTTGGAACAACTTAATAGGAATTTTACCACTTTTGATCTCGTATCAAAAGTTGGTCGTCATTCTAGTTACATGCCCATATATTGCTTTTACATGCCATGCTTGCTATGCTTTACTTACATACTTGAATGCTTGCTGTGGAAATCATTAGTTTCAAAATTCGATACCTAGTGCAAAATCTTACAGGTATTTTGTTAAGGAAACTGTCCCAGATGCCAGATCCCTAGGCTATAACTAGCCGGATCCCTCAAATGAAGGATCCGTGGGATCCGGGTGGACAAAAGTGCTATTTTAGTATCCTTGCATCAATCCAACCTTCCAGGCCTTATTAGACCAGTTAAACATGATACATTAGGATCACTTAAGTCTTCCTTAGGCTCAGTTGATCCCACGTTCACTCATGGATGACTTAGGATCACATTCAAGGTGTTTTTGATTTATCATTACTTCAAAACTCACCATATTTACGCTCCAATGTTTACACATTGTTTCTCTTATCTCAAAACACCTAGTTTGATATTTCTCTTAATTTTAGCAAATTCATCTTAGTCACGTTTATCTTAAAATGGTCTAAAAACTAGATTTTTATTTTTTGTGATTTTTTAAGGAATTTTCTATACTTCCTTTGATCACCATCTGGTCTCTATGATCATTTACCATCCTTAAAACTCTTAGTGTCATCCTTGATCTCTCATTGGTACTCATAAAAATTCCATATCTTTTCATAAAAGTCATCATTAGCTATCCTCACTCATTATGCTTGAACACTTAAGTCCCATACCATTTAAGACACCTGAGGAAACTTAAACACTCAAGATATGTAGGTACTAGACCTTGCTAGAACCTCATCACTCTTTTTCTTGGCTTCTGAGAGCCGAATCCCTTAAATACAACTAGCCGGATCCCTAAAGTCAGGGTTTCGTAGGAACCGGCTGTACAGAATGTCTAAATTTCACTTGATAAATTCATTTCAAACTCTCTTTAGTAATTTAAACACTTCACTTTGTCTCAAATGACTCCCTAGAACAGAACAACACTATAGTTGACTTTAGTGCATGCAATTTGAAGAACCTTAGTGGTTTAGGCTTTAATTCACTCACCTAATTTCTTACTTTATAAACCACTTGTGTTTATGTTCCCAAATCACCATTCAAACACTTATTCTCAGTAGCTAAAACATTCTTTACCTCCTACCTTTCACAATGACAAAAGCATCTAGTAGAACCTCATCAACCAAAGGATCTTCCATGAAAAATGCTTGTGTTGTTCATGAAATTTCCTCAACCGAGTCATCACCCATCAAAGCCTCAAACACTAGAGTTACTCCCCAACAAACTCAATCAACCAAAGCTAGGAAAACAACTCGAATTAGTATCCGACCTTGTAGCTTGGAGAAACCTTCGCCAAACAATACAATACCCTCTAAACCAATGATAACGCTCAAATTGTGCATGTTTTTAGTAGCGTTGTCCATGATTTTATGTAAGTTATTTGGTTATAATTATATGCTTTTGTTACTTAATCGCATAAAAGTGCGTATGCTAGTTCATTTGTAGCCAAGTACTGGAAAGTGGAGGAAAAGACGGAAAAAGTAGTAAAATTCGAAGATTTATCCACGTACGAAGAATTCCCGACAAAAGCAAGACTTGTAGAGTATATTCGAGAAGATAAAGTCATCAAGATAGTGGTCTAAAGACTCAATAATGAAGTTCAAGAAGGAAAACGAGAAATAAATGAAGAAAATAAGCTAAAACGAAGAAATGTTGGAAGCCTCGTTGTTCCCGACACAGCTTCACCATTTTAGCCATATATTTTGCATTCGAACTCCAATTTAGTTGGTTCAAAAGGCCACGGAAAGCTAAGAGAAAGATCTACAACTTTGGTGTTTATCATTTTCTGTCAACTTGCTCCAGTCGATCGGTCGGGCCCCGCAACCGATTTGGCCAGAGGTCAGTCGAGAAGACCAGCCGATCGGCTGGAGCCTAAACCGATCGGCTGGGAAGCCTTGGACAGCCATTTCTTCATCACTAAGACTCCAAACTTGTTCCAACAATTCTAGGTCCTTTCTACATGTATTCTAGTCCCTTCCAAGCTCCTTGGTGACCAAGAAATGCATTTATAATCCCAAGGGCTTGAGAGTAGTATAAATAGACCCATTTGGCACCTCATTTCATCATCCCTCTCATCCCTTTCCACCACCACTCCTCTCCAGGTGTAAAATTTGAGCCTCCACCCTTAAGGACGAATTTCCACCAACTAATCCAACCCCCAACTTGAGAGAACACACCCACTCTCAATCTCGTCCCCCCAAAGGTGTGAAATTTGAGCCTCCACCCTTAAGGATGAATTTCCACCAATTACACCATCTCTTTCCACCACCACTCCATCTCTAGGTGTGATATTCGATCCTCCACCCTTAAGGACGATTTTTCACCAACTTATCTTCCCCAAAAGACCTTAAACCTCTGCCAAATTCATGTAGTGTGCTCAAAGGCTGATGAAGGCGTTTGGATATGATTTTCCGGCTTGGTAGAACTATTATAGTCATTGGAGGCTTGAAGGTTGCTATAATCCTTCATCTTTGCCTATTGTAATTCATACTTTGGGTAAACCTTGTTACTTTTATATTTCCATATGTTTGTTATTGATATGATTGTTGAAGCTTTGTGTTTGATTGAAATAACCATGAAGGTCTTGATACTTGCTTGTTCTTATATTACTTTTCTTGTTGGTTTGATACGTGACAATCATAACCATAAACTTGCTACTTGCTTAGACAAACAAACGACACTTAAAGTGCAACCAAGTCTCTTGCGACGACCTTGATTTACAAAAACCTATACTACAACTTGACTAGGGTATACTTGCCCAAATGTGTTCCTAGTTAACCGGTAATTCTTGCATACAAATTTAAAGCTCGGTGGAACCCATCAAGTTTTTGGCGCCGTTGCCGGGAATTTGGTTTTTCACTTTTATGTTCGTTTGATTGTTTTCCTGTTTGATAGATTGTTTTTTGCTTTCATGATAATTCCGGCATCGTCACCATCAAGTTTTTGGCGCCGCTGCCGGGGATTTGGTTTTGCATTCTTTTGTTTGTTTGCTTGTTTGTTCGTTTGCTTGAAATATTGATTCCTTGCTTGATCATGATTCCTTGTTGAATTGCTTGCTTGAAATGTTTGCTTGTTTGCTATTGCTCTTGTTTGTTACTTATGATGTTTGCTTAATTGCTCCCTTGCATTTTCTGTCAAAAAATCTCTCGTTTTCTCATAATTGCTCAATTGATCTTGGCATCAAAATCAAGTGTTTGATGTTGGGATTTTGTTTCATGTGATCTAAAAATACTCGTTTCAATGATTGCTTTCAAAGCGTGCTAAAAATCGTTTGCAAAAAAAACACTAAAACTGACCAGAAACATCTAGCCGATCGGCTGGCCATCCAGCCGAACGTTTGGACCACCCAAATCAATCTAACCAAATCGGTTGGAATCCCAACCGATCGGTTGGAGCTCTCGGTAAATAATTTTCAAAAGTCATTTTAGAGTCGCAAAAAAAATAAATAAATAAAATAAAAATTAATAGAAATCCCTTTCAACCGATCGGTCACCGCCCGTAACCGATTCGGCTGGAAGGTTGGTTACATTTTGGTTCATCCCCAACCGATCGGTTAGAATCCCTGACCGATCGGCTGGACCAATCGTTAAAAAGAATGTTTTTCGTATTTTCTTTTTGTGTGTTCGTGTTTAGATCAAATAAGTTTAAGTGTCTTGTGGGATCATTCCTAAGATACTTGAGCATTAGTATTTTTATTATTGTTCATCATTTTGCCATTTTTAAGTTTTCTTAATTTTTAGTACATTGTGAATAAATAACTACATGTGTTTTTAAAAATAAAAGTATTTTGAACTTTGTGGGTATGTTCACTGGAAACTCTCACGAGACTACAACTCGTCCACTCGGGCCATCGAGGGGTTTAAAGGCTTGTTGCACACGCTAAATGCAACCGTGATGCCTACAAAAGTGAGTTTTAGAATTTTACATGATTTTGTAGTTTAGTCTATTTTTGCAGATTTAATAAGCTCTTGGAGGATGGATTGGTTGGATTGTAACCTTACACTCTTGATTGGACATGTTTGGTTGAAAGGAAAATCGGTTGATCTCACACGCTTATGCTAGCATTTTCTTAGCACCTTATCATATGGAGTTCGATCGTGATGTTTAGCCTGGGAAGTTTCGTTTCTCTTAGTCTTATAGTTTTATTTTTACCTATCTTACATGCTTCGTAGTTTATTTTTCACAATTGTTTTATTTTGTTTCCTTGTTATTTTTGCCTTGTTTGTTTTTTTTTTGTTTGGTAAATTATTTTATAAATTGACTTCTTTTAGTCACTCAAAAGTAAGGCTCACCCATTGTAAACAAACTATGTGAGAGGTATATGGGTCTCCCGATTCCCTGAAGTTGGGTTTTAATATACCGTGACCTGCTTTTCCTCTTTTTTGTGCGTTTCAATGGAGCTACTGAGAACTCGTGGGACAAGAATAAGTCATGTTTTTTTTTTTTTTTTTTTTTTTAAATAAAAAAAAATTGAAAAAAAAAGAAAAAAAAATCGTAACTAGTTTATTTTTAAAAGTTTTCTTGTAGTAATAGTAATAAACTAATAAATAATAATAGCATTTTTTTCCGTTATGTTTTTCCTCTTTTGTGCTTAACTTAAGTGTGGGGGGAAATATTATTGTGAAAAACGAAACTCATTTTTAAATTTCGAAAACTTTTGGGCCAATTTTAGGATTTTGTATACTTGTTTTCCCTCATGATCTAGTTGTTTTCACGCTTATAGGTTAATATATTAGAATAACTGGATCAATCCATTGGTAAAATACAGTAAATTTTGAAAAACTTGAGATGTGTCCTGATTAATTATGCAATCCATTCTGGGATCGATGACATTTGTTAGCACATATTATAGCCCTTCCACTAAATTGTGAGGATTTGAGCCCGTTTCATATATAGCATACATCTTTTATGCTTGAATTCTTTTGCTATGAGTATGCTGGTGATTTTATTTATTCTAGAACTTGTATTTGTAAATCATTACCAGACCGCAGTAAGATCACATTCGTATGATATAAGTGTATTCGTGTGATAAAGAGGCGCCCTTAGGAATAAAACCAAATGGCCTTCCATTTTACATCTAATGATATATTAGCTAACCACATCGGTTAATTATCCACCCACATGGACCCATTTGTTAGTGCTCATTCTTTAGCGCTAAATACCCTTAGTACACCCTTTGAGCCATCCCTTTCTTTTTGTTACATCCAAAAAAATACACTTTAAACCTTAGCCTAACACTTGTCGATGTCTAAATGGTTGGTTGCTAGTTGCTTGGTTGTTGGATTGTTTTTGATGATTATGAGTTAGCCACACTTTGCCATTCGTGTGTGCCATTCCAACGAAGATGAAGGTGCGCAACTTCATATTTGTATTTTTGTGGTGTATACTTATACGAAGTGTGGGGGAGATATGATGTATGTGAAAAAAAATGAATTAAAAAAAAGAAAAAAAATAGTGAAAAAAAAGAATAAGTCATCAAAAAAAATGAAAAAAAAAATATGTGTGATGACAATTATAGCCAATGTGCTATATTATTAAGAAGATGAAGGAAGATGAAGTATGTTTGAGTTATCTATTAGCCAATGTGCTAAGACGTGATATATATATTTGGTGATCGATATGTGAAGAGAAGCTTGTAACTATAATCATTTTCGGATTCGCGGATTGTTTGGTAACTAGCAACATGGGTATTAGACTTGACTTTATTTTTCTTTTAACACCAATTTCATTAATATTCCCATGCCTTATCCCTTCCCTTTTAGCTTTGTGAAAATATGAAGTGCGTGAATATTTTTAGTGACCATCCGGTTCTTAAAGGATCGAATGACGCGCCCGCGATTTAGTGCATATTTTTTGTGACTATCCATTATGCGAATAACGCGCCAACGATCCAAAGTATAATCAGTTATTTGACTTAATCAAGATTTTGCGCCAGCCCGATAAACCCTTTAGCCTAAAACCCAAATAAAAGCCCTATTTAGATGTGGGGGAATTTGATAACGCTCAAATTATGCATGTTTTTAGTAGCGTTATCCGTGCTTTTATGTATGTTATTTGGTTATAATTATATGCTTTTGTTACTTAATCGCATAAAAGTTCGTATGCTAGTTCATTTGTAGCCAAGTACAGGAAAGTGGAGGAAAAGACGGAAAAAGTAGTAAAATTCGAAGATTTATCCACGTACGAAGAATTCACGACAAAAGCAAGACTTGTGGAGTATATTCGAGAAGATAAAGTCATCAAGATAGTGGTCCAAAGACTCAATAATGAAGTTCAAGAAGGAAAAAGAGAAAGAAATGAAGAAAAGAAGCTAAAATGAAGAAATGTTGGAAGCCTCGTTGTTCCCGACACACCTTCACCATTTTAGCCATATCTTTTGCATTCGAACACCGATTTAGTTGATTCAAAAGGCCACGGAATGCTAAGAGAAAGATCTACAACTTTGGTGCTTATCATTTTCTGTCAACTTGCTCCATCCGATCGGTCGGGCCCCGCAATCGATTCGGCTGGAGGTTAGTCGAGAAGACCAGCCGATCGGCTGGAGCCTAAACCGATCGGCTGGGAAGCCTTGGACAGCCATTTCTTCATCACTAAGAATCCAAACGTGTTCCAAACGATTCTAAGTCCTTCCTACATGTATTCTAGTCCCTTCCAAGCTCCTTGGTGACCAAGAAATGCATTTATAACCCCAAGGGCATGAGATTAGTATAAATAGACCCATTTGGCACCTCATTTCATCATCCCTCTCATCCCTTTCCACCACCACTCCTCTCTAGGGGTGAAATTCGAGCCTCCACCCTTAAGGACGAATTTTCACCAACTAATCCAACCCCTAACTTGAGAGAACACATCCACTCTCAACCTCTTCACCCCAAATGTGTGAAATTCGAGCCTCCACCCTTAAGGATGAATTTCCACCAATTACACCATCCTTTTCCACCACCACTCCATCTCTAGGTGTGTAATTTGATCCTCCACCCTTAAGGACGAATTTCCACCAACTTATCTTCCCCAAAAGACCTCAAACCTCTGCCAAATTCGTGTAGTGTGCTGAAAGGCTGATGAAGGCGTTTGGATATGATTTTTCGGGTTGGTAGAACTATTTTAGTCAATTGGAGGCTTGAAGGTTGCTATAATCCTTCATATTTGCCTATTGTAATTCATACTTTGGGTAAACCTTGTTACTTTTATATTTCCATATGTTTGTCATTGATATGATTGTTGAAGCTTTGTGTTTGATTGAAATAACCATGAATGTCTTGATACTTGCATGTTCTTATATTGCTTTTCTTGTTGGTTTGATATGTGGCAATCATAACCATCAAGTTGCTACTTGCTTAAACAAACAAACGACACTTAAAGTGCAACCAAGTCTCTTTGGACGACCTTGATTTACCAAAACCTATACTATAACTTGACTAGGGTATACTTGCCCGAATGTGTTCCTAGTTAACCGGTAATTCTTGTTTACAAATTTAAAACCTCGTGCGAACGCATCAACCAAACACACCTATCTCTATTAAAGCAACTAAACCCTCACTTCTAGAGCCTAAATTACTCTCCTTCACCACACCTCTTTTACATCCAAACCTTTACTCCTTGGAAGACTCACCACCTAGGCCTTCTCATCCATCACCATTCTCATCAATTAAGAAAATGGCACCACAACAACCTTCTCACCAAAACCTTGATGTTGGAACGTCACCAACACCCGTGTCGTATCCATCTTCACCATCAAATGGTCCTTTTTTGAGTAAAAGGAATCACCAATCTCAACAACCGGGCCATATGGAAGTAGATACTTCTTTACCTCCACCACCAACTCATATATCACCACCTTCATCCTTAGTTGAACCACATCCTACTTCATCAAACTTACTTCCACAAATCCCTCCATCCTTTGTGGAACCTCCACCATCCTCATCAAATGTTCCACCTCAAACCACTCCATCCTCACCACCGCTATTTCCTAGTCATGACAATAATTGCTCTAGTTGTCAACATATCCAAGGGTTAGTCCTTGAAGTACGCGAGGAGTTACGTTTCACGTTCTATCACCTTCTTGAATGACTTGATGAAGTCAACAAATCTAATCGTCCCTAAACATAGGAATACAAGCACAAGTGATGTGATTTCCTCAAGTCTTAGGCACAACCTAGAATTATTACGATTTTTTACTTAATTCATGTTTGTATCATTTTCTTATTTTGAGAGATATGTGTATCATTTCTCTTGTTTTATTAAATGAAACTACATGTTTGTATGCTATATAGTTATGTGAATATGTTTGGTGCAACAATACATAACTCATTTGGACGTTTACATCACTATTTATATCTACATTGCTGCCAATAAGCTGCAGGTACATGGTTCCCAAGAATTTGCCTGGACGGATCCCTCATATGAAGGATCCAGTACAACCGTTTGACAGAAACATATTTTTGAGCTTATTTGAAGCTCATTGGCAGGAAACAATGCCCCATATACTTGTTTTCTAACCTTTGTTTTGTATATTTTCAAAATACACATGAAGACTTTGGCACCCTCAACAAGGGGGAGCTTTTTCGTCAAATCAAAGCATTGCAAAATACTTGCAATACATTCACTTAGGCTTTTTAACTACTTGACGCTAAGGGTGTGCACGGTCGGAAAACCGGACCGGACCGGCCAAGACCGACGGACCAAAACCAGTTCGGCGAAGCCAAGACCGACCGACCAATGTGGTCGGTCCGTTCGGTCCGTGTTCGGCCCGGTCGGTCCTTCGTCGGTCCGGCCCAACAAGGCCAATTGCTCGGTTTTGGTCCGGACCGACCGGGAGGACCATTGCAAAAAGCCGAGACCGCGGATCGGACCAATGGTCGGTCCGTCTCGCCGTCCGGTCCGGTCGGTCCTTCGGTCGGTCCGGTCCGGCCGGTCCGTTTGCTCACCCTTACTTGACGCCCTCATCAAAAGGGTGCACTCATCAAGGGGGAGCATTTCATCAAAGACAAAACCATTGCAAAAATATTTGAAATACACTTGTTTAGCCATCCTAATTACTTGACGCCCTCAACAAAGGGAAGCATCCGTCAATGGGGAGCTAAGACGAGAATCTTTCTCTCATCTTACTACTTCTCTTTTCTTTTCTTTTTCTAACTATTTCTCATTTCGTTACTTTTCATAAGTTTTTCTCAAAACCATTTTGCACTATGTGTTAGTTTCTTTTCGACGCTCTTTTTGTTACGACAAAAAAGGAGAGAAGAGAGTAAAAACTCCAATTCAAATTTTTACGAATTTTATTTTCTTCTTAAAATAATCTTATTTTTTGTCATCAACAAAAATGGGAGATTGTTAATACAAATAAACCATAAAAACGTTTATTTATATTTTACGATCTTCTAATGTGTTGTCGATAACAAACGTAAAATCATTTTAACGAAATAAATAAAATACATAAAAGCTTTGAGCCAATAGTTTACTAACACACTTTTACTAAACATATTAAAACAATCAAAACATGTTTAGTAAATAAGTTATATAAAACCAAAGACATTTTTATAAAATACTAACAAGTAATATTGTTTGTTTACATCTTATAGAAATGTATATGTACTTTGTATATGTTGTAATGGGTAACTAATGGGTAAAAACCAAAGTCCATAACCTATTACCAATGACCGATGATCCATTGACTAGGTACAATGAATCTTGTTGGGTAAGAACCAAAGTCCATAACCCATACCCATGGAGCATGATCCATAACCCATGACCCATTGCATGACATCATGCATGAAGTCATGTTGGATATTATCCATGTTCCATGACCCATGACCCAAGATCCATAACCCATTGACTAGGTACATTGCATCTTGTTGGGTATCCATGATCCAAAGTTCATGACCCATGGTCCATAACCCATAACCCATAACCTGGTTTGCAACCCAAAATCCGTAATAAAATGACCCAGTACCCGGATCCCAGTATTTGCACTAGCCGGATCCCTTTGGTGAGGGATCCGTCAGAACCGTGGGACAGTAGACACATTTTGCTTATAAATAGTGAGCCATTTCTCTCTTGATCACCACCACTCTTAGATATACTTTCTCTCAGTATTCTAACCTCTCTAACCATATATCTAAAGGATCATTCTATGTAGTTTTATTTTTGTGTGATTCTCTAGGTTCCTCTTAAAGGCGAGATCACCACCTCTTGAAGACGTGCAAGCTCAAGGTCATGAGTTGCTAAGCTTCGTCATCATCAAGACCACTAAAGTGCATCTCATTAATAGTTCTTTCCTCCCTCCATAGAAGTGTTGTGTTGAAGGCATTAGTGAATGGTGCCGAAGGTGTACAATCGATATGGTGCGTCGATATACAAGTTGTGTAATTTGGGTTAAAGGATGTTGATATCCTTTCTAGTGTTGTAAAAATGAGTGTGTCTCATTTGGGTAGTTGTGTTGTGGTATAGTGTTGGGTAGTAGTTCCTCCTTTGTAATGGAACTTGGTAACTAGCCTTGTACTGGATAAACTGTAGGCGACGTTGTGATAGGTTTGGTTCTACCTCGTGGAAGAACTCGGTGTCTAGCCCTGTACCAGATAAAGAGTAGGCGACGTTGTGAAGGCTTCTCCGCCACATTAAGGAGCTTGTGTTATGTAGTGCTTAGAAACTCTCGAGCGGGGTACTCGGGGAGTGGAGTAGGGCAACGAAGGTATCCTTGTAGCCGAACCACTATAAATACTGGTGTCTTGATTTTGTGTTTCTTTACTCTTTATCTCTTGCATTACTTACCTATATGTTCATCTATCAATATCCAACACACAGTCTAAATAGATTGACATAAGTCGATCTAAATACTTTAAAACAAAGTTTTAATCGATAAAACTATTCAACCCCCCCCCCCCTTCTAGTTTTCCACACAAACCTATGAACTCACCAATCCCGTATTGACATGTTTAGCATGTATTTTCAGGTATTGAAGCGATACATTACTTTTTGGAGGCACTTGGTAATGGCATAGCATGATTATAGGCTACTATGATATTTACATTTGGGAACGCTTTATTATTATTGCCCTGTATTTCCGCACTATTTTTGAATATTGTAAACTTTATACCTTTGATTATGAAGTTTTTAATGTAAAACCGTTTTTCTATACTTTGTGTTGTGATACCAATTTAGTAGCACCCGCGACATAATTTGTAACATCCCCAAAATATGGTCTAGCGGAAGCCTACAAACCTTGGGGTGCTACTATCTTGGTATCACAACATAAGGTATAAAGAATGGTTTTTATTTCAGTTATTTAGAATAAATACATTATTGAAACCGTTAAGTTTTCATTATATGAAAATAGTGGAAATAGGCCCAATAAAGAAGTTTAAAGCGGTCCCGATTATTCATCAGAGTTGCCTATGACCATGCCCCTTGCCAAGCGTCTTCCATTAGTGAGCTATCGCCTTAAATCTGAGAACACATGCTAAAATGGGTCAGCTTACGCCGGTGAGTTCATAGAGTTTAGTTACAAAATTAGTAGTGGACCTGATAAAGTTTAATTGCTATGTGAGACTAAGGCAGATATATAATAAACATTCCAATCAACAATTAATCCATAATAATCCAACAACACAATCGAGATCTCGGCAGGGCCCCAAGCAACTCTAGACAGACATAGTTGTAGCAAGGCCTAGAACAATGCTACCCTGGTCTAGGTCGGATAAAGATGTCTATTCTTAGCTAGGCATCGCGTTATAGCAAAGGAATGCTACCCTAGTCTAATTCAACATCTGTCTCGTGTCTAACCTTTCCTAGTCAACACATTAGCAATTCAAAAGAATAGTGGTAGGTCCAAGAAATAGTTTGACTCGCATATACTTATAATAAACACGTAAAGCATTAAATCACCAAATCAAATATTACAATCAACAATCATTCTCAAATAATGTTCACATATCCAATTATGATTAGTTGAAAGCAGCATGTATTCTCCCCAAAAATAGTTATGAAAACCTTTGAAAAGAGGGGCTATGAAACTCACCTTAGCCACATAAATGCACTATTTACAACTAACACAACTGGCATCTAAAGTTAATCTCCCCAAAGATCCGGAAGAATGTACGACGAGTACAATAGAATAGGAATGCCGCAACCTAATGCGTACATGATTATCTTAAAATACGGCTCATACGATAAAGAAGTCGATAGAAGATAAAGTGTCGTAGTTTTCTTGGATTTATTCGTGTCATTACTTTCAAAAGTCCATTATCAATATCTCAAAAGTTTAGTTTTAACGTTTTGTGCGGTGGTAAGAAACATAGACGCGATTTACAACTCACACGAAAGAGGAGAAGAAGTCGACATAGTTGAGACATACTAACTAGAACGCACTCCAAAAGGAAAAGACATCGACAAAGTCAAGAATACTGACAATACTCAAGCTAGTCAAAGAAGACTAGGAAATGACGACGACTATTTATGTAATATGAATAGGTTAACTTTCGGTAATTTCCTCATAATCCCAAACGTACATGTTTATAATAAAATATAATTTTCCATTTATCGCTTAATTAATAAGGGCTTCACAATCATTACTCGTACTTAGGCGAGTTTATAATAAAGTATAACTATGTAGTGTTTTATAAATGACACGTTTGTTTATACAACGTTCCCAAACCATTACGACTTTAATAAATTGTCTTATCAATATAACCCAGTTAACTTGTATTTATAAAACACGAGATTCTATCTTAATTAATAAGGATTTATAATTAAATAAAACCATATCCATCGATAATATATAGCTAAATATCTCGTTATTAGTTAAAATGTGAAAATTGAATATTTAGGCTTATCGTGAATCAAATATATTAAACTCACTTTGAATCTAATATATTGTATTTGGTTAATCCAAAACGTTTAATATGATACAACTTATAACCAATATAACTCGTTATCAAGTGTTATTCTAAATTTATAATTCGTATTGAACTTTATAACATATACGTACTATCCAATATCAATTATTAGTTACATAATTAGTTCTTAATGTTTATCACACCATCTTATAAATAACTTGTTCCTTATTCGATCAAGTCTAATATCGTGTATCCCGATAGTTTTATTCTAGTTTCGTCGTATAACTACTTTGTTAAGTTTTCCCAAGTTTGCACATCGACTAGTTACAAGTTACCCGTTTAACTTACATATTTAACCATTTCCTTAGTTTCCGTTATTGATATATCCTTAGTTTCCGTTATTGATACATATTTAACCATTTCCTTAGTTTCCGTTATTGATATATATAATTAATTCGTTACATGTTTCGAATTCGCCCATTGTCTTATACCGGATACAAAATTATTTGTTTCAATATACCACGTTAACAACATTTTACGACTTATTAACAATTATCGAGTCTAATTCGAGTAATACCCGTAACCCATATTGACTTATATCATGATTAATTATACACTTAGACAACACGAATGTTAACGCGAGCATTCGGGTCAAACCCGACCCGCACGACTGACCCGAAACTCTAGATGGGTTCAAAGACCAAATCCGAGCAAAACATACCACAACATCAAAATCTGAAACAAGCTTAAATCAGTTACGCTCTCAACTTAGAAATCAACATAAACTAAATAACTTTTTAACATAAGTGATCGATAACCAAATCGAGACCGAGACCAAACAACTAATCGAACCCATGCCCTAACCGGTTACACTTGACCTATTACCACAAAAACCAAATGAGGTTATGATCGAATTAAACTGTGAACTCAGAAATGGGTCCGACACGACCCATACGGGTTGACCCGACTCCTATACGCAAATTGATTTAATAAAACGCACATTTATATCACTTCTTACCACACTAATCATTTGTAAAAACATTTTTAATCCGTTTATCAACTTTTATATCCACGAAAATAAACACATAACAATATATATGGTCGGTTCTAAAATCAGAAAAGTAATAATCTATATATATCTTGGCTTACCATAAGAACGACGAGAAATATGAGAGAGAGAGAGACGAGACAGAGTTTAGGAGACGGAGCAGGTGCGGTGGTGATAGCCATTATGGCTGTGGTGGCTCACGGACACAACCTAAACAAACCATAACTATGAAACCCTAATATTCGAATATTGAAACTTAGATCTAGGACGTGTTGTTGGGTTTTAAGGCGTGTGTGTTACATAAACGGAGTCACAAGGACCCGATCTATCATTTGGAAGTGGCGGCGTAACAAATGGAGGTGGCCGGAAGTTGGCCGGAATCCGGTGACGGTGTCGGAACCGTAGATGGTGGTGGCCAGAGTCTTAGTGAGAGAGAGGAGAGTGTTATGTGTGTTTTTAAGAGAGAGAAAGAAAGGTGTAAAATGAGAGAGTGTGGGAAGGAGTGGGGTATTTATATACCCAGGAGGGACTAAACATGTGCAAATGGAACCACAAGGGCGGTGGGGTAATTTACTAAAGGGGCCATAGTTTTAACTTTCTAAATCTTTTGTAATATTAGATTCGGGACTCGTTTAGACCAGTAGACAAAGGATTGATGACCCGGGAATTACGCCAACGTTCTCAGAATAATATTTCCAATAAAAATGATTATAAATACGACTCGTATCTCAAATTAGAGGGAACGATCACTCTAATTGTCGTTTTTCCATATAAGGCGCATCGGGAAAATTACGGGTTGTCACAGCCTCACCTCCTTAAAAGGAATCGCATCCTCACGATTCAATTCAAGTTACCCGTTAAGGTCTAAAAGAGATGAGTGCACACACTCGAGGATTTTTCTTCACGTTCCCTACGTGAAGTTAGGATCTCTCCGAGAGTTTTGAAGAACTTCGTCGATAGGTATGCGACTTTACTAAAGTCGTCCGACTTAATGGTCTACGATTTCTATAGGTCAACAAAGTTTAAATGCTCAAAGATTTAGATTTCCCAGAGGAATAATAACTGCCTCATCGGCGAGTCATTTCTTCGTATTACGCACGAAATGTCAAGAATACTGTTGAGTCTTGGCGGTAGCTCAAGGCTCTGAGCTACTGGTCTAACTACAGCAAGGATTTCGAAAAGATCAATATAGCGAGGATTAAGCTTTCACGTTTACTAAACGCTTCACACATTTTCATGGTGAATCTTTAAGCTTAACTTAGGCCATATTCGGGGAGTCAAGAGATTTACGTCATCTGTGTTTAATAAAGAATCGCGAGCAGCTTGCATATCCGTCTCGTCTTTGAACGATCTCCTCGGCAGCTTCTTGAGTAGGTTCGGGGTCGGTAAGTTGGGTATTTCCATTTCTACCCAACAATCGGGATCGGCACTTACGACCATAGAGTGTTGGGAATTATGCTAAGTATGAACTATGCTGATGTTACTGCTGAAGGATTCTGCTGAAGTGTGTTGGAGTCTACTGAAGATATAATTCTACTAAAGTTATATAGTTCGTAGTTTGTTTCTGCGGAGATAGTATTCCGCGTATCCTATAGTTAGTTAGGATATGCATGAGCTTTATTAGGAAGTGATTATGTATATCTTATTTAGTTTTATGTTTATACGTTTCTTAGGAAACAAGTTAGGGTTCCTTGTCTATAAAAGGAACACAATAGTATGAATTATGTACGAGTTGAAAAACAAAGTTTTAGTATCAATATAAAGATCCATAGAGGATCAACGAGTTCTTAGTTATCTGTGTTTGTACTTGTGTTTGATTTCCGCTAAAGAATACAAGTTGTAGAGATTTTCTATTAGTTTGTTTGTGATTACATAAGCAATACTAACGATCTACGAGTGCTAAAGATCTATCAAGGTCTAACGTTTCAAAAAGTGGTATCAGAGCCTCGGGAGAGTCTCTACGATACTCAGAATAGTCTTTTCTAAACACCCATACAACCAACACAACATTTACCATGCCTGGATCAGAAGATGATATCAAAGTCACCAACAACCAAAACACCACCCATCTCAAACAACTAAGTCTGCTCGAACGACCATGCTAAGTTTCCATATCTCAAGAAGGAGGAGTACGATTTATGGGCAATGAAGATGCGAAGCTGGATCTCCAACATTGATTGGAATCTATAGGAGATTGTAAGGAAGGGGAACAGTTTGAAGAGAACTACCACAGATCCTGATGGTAATCTTATTTATATTCCTCCCAAATCTGCGAAGAGTTACTGCGCCAGAGAGAAACCAAAGTTAAAACGATTCTTCTTCAAGCTATTCCTGAGGATCACTTGAGTGATTTTCACTTCATGCAGGATGCTAAGGATATATGGTTGGAAATTAAGGCCAAGTTTGGAGGGAATGAAGAGTCGAGGTGAATGAGAAAATCGATGCTGAGACAACAGTTTGAAAATTTTCAAATCTTTGAAGAGGAAGGAATTCACAAAGGCTATGACAGGTTTCACAAGATTTTAAGTCAGTTGAATCAGCTTAAGGCAAAGCCAGATAATGATGATTGCAATTCCAAGTTTTAGCAATCTTTACCTCAATCCTGGTTACAAGTAAGCATTGCCTTCAAAACTAAAGGTGGGCTTGATATGATTACATTTGATGAACTGTACAACAAGCTTAAAGCTCTTGAGGATGATGTACGAAGTCCCTTTCATTCATCATCCACTGCTAGTCACACAGCATTTGTTGGGGCCTCCACCCCAAAGATGATCCATGCTCCAAGTCCAACTTACTCATCATCATCTTACACTACCACTCCATCAAGTTCTCAATCTAAAACCGGTGGTATAATGGAAGATGTACTTGGATCCTTCTTTGCCGATTATGACCCTCAGCAACTTGCATATCGGGATTTCAAATGTGGACCCATGGATATGGAAGAGATGAAGTTGAAGTGGCAACTGGAAATGCTCTTTATGGACATCAAGAGATTTGAGCGTAAGGCTAGGAGGAAGTTTGGTTTCCAGGGAAGAGATCCAGCAAGATTTGACAAAAAGAAGGTCAAGTGCTTTACATGTCATCAGATGGGTCACTTCCGAGAATGTAAGGATAGGAAATCTGGTGATGAGGTGAGATACTCTTTATATCAGCAGAATCAAAGGGAAGCTAGAACTTCAAAGACTGGATCCTCATCTGCTCTGGTCAGTATGGATGCCAATGTCGACTGGAAGTTACATGAGCAAGAGAATGATGAAAGTTCCGTGTGATAATATTGGGTTGCTGGCAAGCTGTACTTCAGAGGATAAGCATGATCAAATTGCCTTGATGGGCATCTCGTGTACAAAATTGTTTGTTTGGTTGTAGTGAACGTTATAATGAACTTAAGGAAGCCTATGATATTTTGAAACCTAAATATAATGAATGTTATGTTGAAGTTGAACATTATTAACAGGCTTTAAAAACATTAGAAAGACAAAAGGTTTGGTTTCAGAAGAATCAAATAGCTTATGATGAGAAGATTAGGGTGTTAGAAAGTGATCTAGAATGTACTAAAAATGACTTAAAAAAGACTGAGAAGGAAAAAGCAGGTGTAATTTCAGAAAATCTTGTGTTGAAAGAGAAATTAGATGAAGAAATAGCTAGGCATAAAGAATGGTTACTGAATGGAAATAAGTTAGATAGTCACATCTATGCTAGTCAAACTCCTAATACTTCAATAGGTTTAGGCTTTAAGAAATATGTAGGATTAGAAGCTAGAGATGACACACGTAAATCTACACCAGCAGGATTAGCTAACTTTGTAAAAGAAGGTGATTTACATGTTGTACGTGGACCTATTAGAGGTGAACACATGCCCATTGACCTCATTCCACAGTTGACTTCGATGGATCACACCATCTATATGGCAAAAGTCAAGGGACTTTCCACCTCGATACTTCATCTAGTGACTTTGTCTCTTGTGTTGACAAGTGACAAGTCCTCGACCAAAGTCTACTTCTACTGGGTGTGATTCAAATGACAAGTCGACCTTCCCAAGACCTCACCCTGCCTCGCACCCAAGCCTACCTTCAAGCCCATTAGAGTTTCTTGCTAAGGAATCATCTTCCAAGACAGCTTCCTATGAAGACTTGTTTTTAATTCTTTTGCCTAATAATGTTGTTAAAAACAATTGCTTATGGTTTTGGTTTGAATGCTTCGCTTGTAATAGAACATCTTTTGGTTTGAATAAATCTTCTAAACAGAAGACATGTTTTGTTTGTGGAAGTAAATTTCATTTAATTAAGGATTGTGATTTTCATGAGCAAAGAATGGGTGCATGTGCTAGGAAATCTAGACCAATGTGGACAAATGTTAATTGTATACCACCTTATGTTCCACATGCTACTCATAACAAACCTTTTCCTTGGAGAAGATCTGTAGCTAGACCATATGTGCAACCAACTAGTTCATACTTTAAAATGGTTATTGGCCTGGATATGTTGACTCTTTGAATGTTGGGAAGGGTTATAGGATACTGAAGCCCTCAGAAGTTGTTCTTGGACTCAAAAGGGACCCAAACATCAATGGCAACCCAAGAACAATAGTGGATCTTATAAATCTGCATGGCCTAAATCTTATGATCCAAAGGCATTCAAGTCAGTGATGACTTGAGCCTCAATAGTGTTCTAATATTTTGTATATATTTTGTTGTTGTTGTAGGATCATCCTCTTAAGCACAAGGAAGTAGGCATTGTTGATGTGGTTGTTCGGAGCATGTCGGGAAACAGATATGATGCATAATTTCATACCCATAGATGGAGGAGGCAATGTGACTTTTGGTGGAAGTGATGGTAGAATCACTGGGAAAGGCACCATCAAAACACCTCAACTAGACTTTGAGAATGTGTACTATGTAAAGGAACTGCAACACTTCAATTTGTTCTCAGTCTCACAAATATGTGACACCAAGAACAAAGTATTCTTCTCTGAGGATGAATGTCTTGTTCTATCTAAAGACTTCAAACTACCAGAAGATACATCAATTCTGCTGAGAGTTCCTCGTTCTCACAATCTTTACACATTCAACTTAAATGATGTTCAACCAGAAGGTGACCTAACTTGTTTGGTGGCTAAAGCATCCCGGATGAGTATCTACAAAATGGAATAGAAGGATGGCTCATGTGAACTTCAAGACCATAAACAAGCTTTCTAACCGAGTCTTGTTGAAGGGCTTCCTTCAAAGGTTTTCACCAATGAACATAACTGTGTTGCCTGCAACAAAGGAAAGCAAAGAGAGCCTCTTACAAAGCTATTACTGCGTGAGTGTTATCTCAACCTCTTCAGCTTGCTGATATGGATATTTTTGGTCCTACACAAGTCCGCAGATTGATCACAAGTACTTTTGTCGGTAATCACCGATGGATTCAGAGGTTTTGTGGGTGTTCTTTCGAGAACAAAAGATGAAACATCTCCAGTTTTAAGAGAGTTTACCCTTGTTGAAAATCAGCTGAACAAAAAGGTTAAAGGAATCTGGTGTGATAATGGGACAGAGTTCAAGAATTATGTACTGATAGAACTCTGTAAGTCTAAGGGGATAAAACGGGACTATAGCACTCCAAGAACCCCACAACAAAATGGGGTAGCTGAAAGGAAGAATTGGACCCTAATAGAGGTAGCAAGATCCATGCTTGCAGACTCTAAGTTACCCACTATGTTTTGATCAGCTTGGCACAACTTGTTATGTTCTGAACAGGGTATCTATCACTAGACCTCATTTCAAGACACCTTATGAACTTCTCTATGGGAGAGTTCCTGCTATTCACTACCTCAAACCTTTTGGATGTCAAGTGACTATTCTGAATACTAGTGATCCACTAAATTTGATGAGAGAAGGTGATGAGGGATATTGTGGGTTATTCGGATCATAGTAAGGCTCATAGGGTATACAATTTATCTGCTAAGAAGATTGAGGAGACATTGAACTTGAGATTTCTAGAAGATAAGCCTAATGTTCAAGGACAAGGTCATGTTTGGTCTTTTGACCTTGATTATTTAACTGATTATTTGGGTTATTCTAGATATGTGGCTAACCAAACTGCAGGTTCACAAGAGACTCCCACCCTGAGCGATACCATGAATGCTTGATTCCGAGTGAGTTTGAGGATGATGAACATCCTATTATTGTACCTTCTTTCTCCCTAATAATTTTTGGTGACACTTCCAAAGTTACTACATGAGAGTGAAGATGAGTCCAACTATGCACGAGGACCTTGCTAGGCTTCGAAAGCAGGAGTATGCAAATCTAGAAGCCGAAAGGATTTGTGGAGGTTGCAAAGAAGCACCTGTGGAAACCTTGATTCTGCTAACAGTGATTCTGTTTCTCCTATCCTCACAAAATCTGCTGATGGTCATGCTGTTTCTACTCCTATTTCTACTAGAGTCTCCATAGACTTTGGGGAACCTTATACACGCTTTCCAAGTCCTTCAGATCTTGGTAATTATCAACCCAAAACTGGCATCTTCACCTCACCTTCCTATGACAGTGATTTTGAGCCAACTGTGACTAATCTTGATACCTCCATTGATGTCAACACCACTGCTACTAAAAGGATCAACATTGCTAATCCACGGACCAATATTATTGGTGATCCTCATGCACCTGTTAGAACTAGGGGTACAGTAACAAGTTCTAAATTTGGTCAAGTAGCTTTTATCTCATATGTCTCAAACCAACAAAGGGACAATCACACAGATTTTGAGCATTGTCTGTTTTCCTGTTTTCTCTCTCAAGTGGAAACAACCAGTGTTACTCAAGCCCTAGAAGATTCAAGTTGGCTTGAAGCAATGCAAGAAGAGATGCAACAGTTCCAAAATCAGCAGGTTTGAATATTGGTCCCACTACCGAGGGAAGTATGCAATTGGGACAAAATGGATTTTGAAGAATAAAAGAGATGCAAGGGGTGTTGTGATTAAAAACAAAGCAAGATTAGTGGCTTAGGGATTCAGATAAGAGGAGGGGATTGATTATGATGAGGTGTTTGCACCTGTTGCTAGAGTTGAGGCCATTCGTATTTTCTTGGCCTATGCATCTTACATGGGTTTCATGGTATATCAAATGGATGTTAAAGGTGCATTTCTGTATGGTGAAATAGAAGAGGAGGTTTATGTCACTCAACCTAAAGGATTTGAAGACCCAGATCATCCAAATCATGTTTACAAGGTAGTTAAAGCTCTCTATGGACTACATCGTGCACCAAGAACTTGGTATGCTAGGCTTTCAAGATTTCGCTAAGAATGGTTATCAAGGGTATTGATAAAACTCTTTTCCTAAAGAAGAATTCCACAGACATCATTCTTGTGCAAGTTTATGTGGATGATATTATATTTGGCGCCACTAAAGAAGCTTTGGTGGGGAGTTTGAGGATGAAGGGAGAGTTTGATGAGTGCTATGGGGAGCTTACTTTCTTTTTGGGTCTCCAAGTTCAGCAGAAACCTGATGGTATCTTTATCAATCAGGATAAATATGTGAGGGACATTTTGAAGAAATTTGGTATGGAGAGTGTCAGGACTGCCACAACACCTTATAAAGCTCCAAAAACAAAGAACAACACTGAACCAGATCTACCTGTGAATGTTCATTTATACAGATCTATGATTGGTTCCTTAATGTATCTAACAGCTTCTAGACCTGATATTACATTTGCTGTGAGTGCTTGTTCTAGACATCAAGTCACTCCACTTGCTTCCCATCTGAATGCAGTCAAGAAGATCTTTAAGTATTTGAAAGGTCAACCTCATTTAGGCCTTTGGTACCCAAAAGAGTCTCCTTTTAAGCTGGAAGCATATAGTGACAGTGATTATGTTGGTGCAAATCTGGATAGGAGATCCACAACCGAGGTTGCCAATTCCTTGAAAGAGATTGATTTCTTGGCGGCAAGAAACAAACTATTGTGGCTACCCATCTCTGAAGGAGTATGTTCTGCTGCAAATTGTTGTGGTCAGGTACTATGGATACATAATCAATTGTTGGATTATGGGTTTAACTTCATGAATACAACAATTTTTATTGATAATCAGAGTACCATATGCATAGTTAAAAATCCAGTTTTTCACAGTAGAACTAAGCATATTGAAATCAGGCACCACTTTATAAGAGATGCATATGAAAAATATTTGATCAAAGTGGCTAAAATTCACATTGATGATAATGTGGCAGATTTGTTAACTAAGGCTTTTGATGGACCAAGGTTTCAACACATGGTAGTCCATATTGGAATGCTTAACCCTTAACTGCAAAGTTTAAGGGGAGGCATAGGCCTAAGGGGAGGCATATGCCTCAGGGGAGGATTTATGTTGTAAACTTTGTATATTTATTTATATATTTGCTTTCACTAACCCACTAATGTTCTTTTAGTTTGTATTAGTTTGGTTTGTGTGTTTCTCTGTGTCTGTTTTGCAGTTTGCATATGTCAGTTCAAGTTCATCAAGTTTGGTTCATTGGAAGAATAGTCAAGTTAGCTAGATGCATGTTTGGTTCATTGGAAGAATAGTCAAGTTAGCTAGATGCATATTTTCTACTGAAGAAAAGTACTGAAGTAAGCAAATTGTTTCCACTGAAGATAAAGTACTGAAGTTAAATTGCTCATTCATTTAAGAAACAGTTTACAGGTTACAGCTTACAACTTACAATGCTTACAATCAACTTCAAATGGAAATACAAGATTCATATCTACATGATCTACTAAATCTATTCTAACTCCTATCATCGACTAGCTCATATCATCTATTCCAAACGCTGGATATGCATGACCAGTACGACGAAGAAGCTAAGGATCAAAATGGGAAGTATGGATTGATGAAAACGAAGATGATGAAGATGAATACGAGATGGATGTGTGATATGCCAATGTCCTTGTACTTCATCTACGGTTTCACCAAAAGCAATCAATCCATCTTCCTTTTGCCCTTCCCCTTACGATATGTGATGAAGCACCGCACCATGGCGCAGAAGAGCAAACACCACCTCTCTTTGGCTCGTGGCCTTGGTTGACGAGGCAGTGAACGTTGAGGGTTTGATGTACTCTCCTTGTTGGAGTCATCAGAGTCACTAGGAGATTCACGTGGATCCACTACACTACCATCTTCAGAAGAAGAGAGAAAAGGGGACCTCAAAGGTAGAGGTTTAGATTGATAAGAAGCTCGTAAAAACTGGCGAAAATCATCACTTGATGATGATGATGATGATGTGGATGATGGAGAAGAGGTTGGATCAATAACCTCTGGTTTGGTATTCATGGTTGATTATGGTTGATTGTGGTTTGTGGTGAAATTAGGGTTTGTGATGAAAATTGGTGGTAAATGATATGTGTTAAGTGTGCATTGGGATTGTTATATAGATGGATTTGAGGTTTAATGTAATTTAATGCGAGTTGGGTGGCACAGTAACGCTCCAAGAGATTTACTGATGATATCTTTTATCTTGGGTTGTTTTTGCTGATTGAATTACTTCAGCAGATTGACCGTGTTTCTGCGAAGTTACTTTGTCTTTGGTTAAAGTTGAAATACACGTAAGATATGGTCAATAAAAGTTCCGATATTTTTGACTATAATTTGGGCAACTTCTACCAATCCATTATTCGCATATCTTTACTTCAAATTAATCGATTCCCTCTACATTTACGTTCAAAACACTTCCAGTTGTGTGATTCTTAACCCTAACTTACAATTTTATACATGGCGCTTCTAATTAAGAAGGATCATAACAAAGTTGCTTATCTGGGAAAAGCAAAAGGTCATGAAATCTATGAACCAATGGTGGAGTTCTTGAAGAGATCAAAGATTCATTATGCTTTGACGCATTCTCCGGAAGTAATTTATGAATCATTGGTTACACAATTTTGGGCTTCTGCTGTGAAAAGAAGTGACACAGAGATTGTAGCTTCGATTGACGGAACAGCGTATGTTGTGACAGAGGAGTTGATAAGAAGAAAGCTTCACTTGGACGATGTTAATGGGGTTTATCATTCTAATGCTGTGGATATTCTTGCTGGGCTAAGGGCTTTTGGATACCAGGGTACAAGGACTGATATATGGTTCAAGAATCAGCTTTGTCCTATGTGGAGGTTTTTGGTTCACACGTTGCTTCAAAGGCATAAGCAATAAATCATGAGGATGGGACCAATTTTCTACTCAATTGGGATGTGGTATTGTATGTCTTTCTCATGGGTTAACTTATAACTTTTCTAGGTTTATTTTTGATAATATGGTTGAAAATATTCAAAGGAAAAAGCATAAGTTTTAATGTACCCTAGGTTTTTGCAAATGATTTTGGACATTACTACCCAAGCCCAAGCTTTTTGTCCCATAGGATCTTTAACTTCTAAACTCGTTGTTTCTATGAAAACTCATTATGAGGGAGAACATCATCCTTGCTAGCAGCTATGTTGCCTGGCAATGAGGCCGATGATGGGGAATGTTGTTGGTTCTCCACCCTCTACCATCTGTTGCCGCTGATGGTAATCCATCCGCTATGGCGGGATGAGGCTTCTAATGTTGCTGGGCTACACATGTTTCTCCACCAACCACCATCTATACCTTTGCCCATGCCTACATCTAGTCCATATCACATACCAGTTGCTTCGATGAATTTGAGACCGCTTTGATAGAATGCCTACACCCAAATTCAATGAGAGCCTGTTGTTGAAAGCTCTCCTATATTTGAGCAAGACTATATTGCTACTGAAAGGTCCAATGAAGCTCCCATTACCACAGAAAGCAATCAGTGGAGCCGAGGATCCTATTACTCTTACTGCCTATGATTTGCTCAACAGACCGTCCAAGAGGTGGGTTGCAGATCTAAAAAGGAGCTTGTGAAACTAGATCTACACTTGGTGGTGATTGTGGACTGAAGAGAAAGGTTCAGATTTGGAAAAACAACTTGGGTATAGTAGTAAATTATGTGTTGTTTCTAATGAGGATCAAGTGGATGCTAATTGGACTCACTTGATATTTTTTGGTCGATGTGAACAATCTAATGCTTCACCCAATGGTCGCTAAATCAAGAAGCAAAAGGAGCCAATTTTGTTTACTAGAAGGAGGAGAAGGCAATCTTTGAGAAAGGATACATTGCAAAGTAAGGATGTTGCAACCACTGGGTTAGCATATTGTTGTTCTATGATGGATATTGCTCTAGTTGGTCAAGCTTCATCTCAGTGCAAGCACAACCTGCTTCTACACCTCTTAAGATCCTAATGATGTGTTTTGTTGCTGGAAGAAGTTTTACCGGATCCTAATGTGTCGATATATTTTCTACAATGTTGAAGATTTGTCTCAAACATGTTTCTTCTTAAGCTAATCCGATGTTTTCTCCAAGTTCCTATTAGTGATACTTCCGCTTGATGTTGTTCATATGTTCACATCATGGGAAAGGAGTAATGATTAAGATGTGCTTGGTCCGTGACCGATAAGGAATGAAAGGCAAGCACAAGAAAGAATGTTAGCTGAATGTGCAGAGTTGAAGAAAAGTGATGACTTGGCTAAAAGCTGCAATGAGTCTACTTTAATTTACCCCGAGAGACAAAGAGAAATTGATGAATTGTCTACCACCGATGATCAATGGATGCTCTACTCATCAAGTCGCCTCGGATCCTACACTGTCAGAAAGTATCTTAGGTGTGACTTTAATGTAATTTTGTTACAAATGGTGGCCCTGGACAAAAAACGAAAGCAAGTCGGTACCGACAAAAAGAAAGCTCTTACTGCACAAAAAGCTAAAGCTAAAAGAGAAAGACCTCCTACTGCTTCCCAAATGAAAGCATACATGAGAACTATAGTGCTTCATCAGAGTTCTACTATCTTTAATTCCCGTTTGAAACGAAGCAAGTCCGGGCTTTACCTCGATGATGATTTGCAGAGAATGTATCAAAGGATTATGAAGCAGAATGCACCATCTTCTAAAAAGAGAATTGATGATACATTGGATGCTCCACGTGCAAAGAGGCCTAAGATGTTTGAGATTGTAGATAATTTTGATGATGTTCTACCAATGGATGATTTCTACTAGTGTTCCTTCCAAGATTCACCAAAGTGTACATTCAAATTTAAAGGGTTCAACTGCCGAACTCAATAATCGGGTTCTTCTATCGCATTTCCTAGTGTTGCACTGATGAGTGTGTAAATACTCATCATTTTTTGGTCAATCTGAACTGCAAAACACTTAAAAATGCTCAGAAATGCATCAAAATACTGAAAATATCTCAAAATTGCATTTTATATATTTTAGATGCAAAATGTTTAAAATCAGATGAAAAATGAGCAAAGTTTGCATAATTGGCGCTTTCCCCAAGTTTCAAAAATTTTCAGAAATAGTCCCTGAGTACTTAAATTCAAAAGAAAAATCACCAAAGGTCCTTTTAAAATCATAAGTTGTCAAAATTAGTCCTTTGGTGAAAAATGTCAAAATTTTTGAGAAATTACAAGTTTGGTCCTCCAAGTTTAAAAATTGGCAAAATGGCCCTTGGAAATTTGAAAATGTCAAGTTTGGTCCTTGTACTATTGGAGCTTGTCACTTTTAGTCCCTTGGAGCAACTTTGCATAATTGGCAGCATTGGTCCTCCATTTTTCTAAATTACACAAAAGGTCCCTATGTTATTATTAAGCCTAAAAACCTTTTGGACCTGCCATCAACCATGACCCCCTCATATAAGCCATTTGGACCCTGCCTTCCAATTTGACCCCCCTTAAATATAAAACACCCCGGTCAAATAAATAAGTCAAACACCCCTAGCGCCTTTGATATAGCCTGCAACACACCATCTCCCACACCTCCAGCTCATTATCCACTCCCCTTGTTCCCCCCACCTCAACAAACCTCCAAGAAGCATTTAATGCACCTTCAACCTTTTGCACTCAACCTCCAACTGGCATAAACCCATTTCCCGCCAAAAATCAATCCTATGGCTAAAAACTCTCCAAGCCATCCAATGGTCTCAAAACAATGTGGGATTAGCTCAGAGAGAGAAAAGATGCAGAGTTGGTGTATAAAAGAGGAGGAAGAGAGAAGAAAGAGGAGTAGTTAGTTTTTATATTAAAATGTATGTCGTTTTTAAGTTAAAAGTTTTAGTTTAAGTCAAATGTTGTAATTTCAAGTTAAATTGTATCAAAGTAAGATATTCTAGTGTATTAAGACTATTTTCAAGTGTTAATTTAAGTTGTGTTAAAGTTTCATGCCTTTGTGTTTACTGTTGAAAATATCAGTTTCAATTTCCTACCTTCAAGTTTCAAAAAGCTTCTTTCCAAGTTCTAATAAGCTTATAAAAGTGCTTATAGCTTTTATAAGCTTACAATTAAGTTTCAATCAACTTTGTCACATGGTCAACAAAAGTCAACTGTGAGCTCAAATGGAATTGGAAATGGTTAGGGGTGTTGCGATCCTTGATTTGGGTTGGAATAGTTTCATTTAGTGTAGTTATAGTTCTGGTCTTAGCCTGCAAATAAGCTGGACCCATGTGAGTTTGTATTTCACTTTTCAATTTCAATCCATTTTGCATATTATGCTTGTATCTTTCTCGTGGTCACCATTAGTGTAAACTTGTTTATATAGTTGTATTTAAGTCATGTAAACTCAATTTGATCTATAGCATTGGCTAGTTTTGTAGTTGGTTGAGTTTTTATTTACAAATCTATAGAAACAAGGGTGTTTGGATTTCTTGTTTAAACCTTAGAGGTTTAGTCGGTAGTCTTGTTGTGTTAAGCTTGTGTAGCTCATTTGATCTAATATTCGCATGATTTTGTGCCTCGACACTCTCAAAGTCAATTTCACCTTAGATCTGTCTTAAAAGTTTAACTGTTGAGATTTTAAATAACCAAGTACTTGTTTTATGTTTAAAACTCATAGATATAGCTTGCATTAGGTTTAATTCATCTTATAACATCATTCTCAGTCCACAAAGTTGGATCAAAACTCATGAAAGTCAAAGTTCCATATCTTTCAAAAGTCAAAAGAGTAAAATTTCGGCCACCAAACTCAGATGAATTTTCCTTGATTCATTTCTAGGCCAAATCATGTGAATCTTGTGGTTTTAAAAACTTCCATTGGTCTAATTTCTTATGGTGATTTTTGCAGATTTTTGTAAATTTTTTATAAGTTCTAAAACTGCTTATCAACTTGTGCTTATTTGCTTCGCGGTAATCGGACGGCGATACCGAATGCCATGGGTTTATGAGCTTGTCACAAGCTCACAAGAGCTTGTATAGGTCTGGTTTTGGATTATGAGGTCTTGGCCGTCTACTTTAGGTCACCACTTTTGGTTTTAGTTCTAGCTTATCTAAGTGCTTATTTTAATCATCAAAGTAGTGCCTCAAATTTGTTAGCTCCTTAGCTCAAATCATTCAAATCTGTTTCATTTGCATTTCAGTAGTTTAAGCTAGTTATTATAAGTTGCTTTTGAGTTATTTTAGCATAGTGTAGCCTCGCTTCATTGGGTGGCCTTGGGTGTTCATTTGCTTATTTCAAAGTGCTTATTTCTAAGCACTTTGCCATGTTTCAATTCCTTCACACAAGCCCTCGATTTTATTTTTCCTAGATTCAGTATTTTATTTTAAGCTTATCTTGAATTTTTCATATTTTTCCAGATCGTTTGGTATTTTTCTTTATTTAAATTAGTTTTTAAGCATTTTTAATTAGCATTTAATACAATTAATTAAGAAAAGTTTCAAAAATAATTTTTCATTTTTCTTAAGTTAAGATAAATATAAAAAGCCAAAAAATATTTTTCCAGATTTTTCTTAGTTAAATATGTAATTTTAAGTAATTTAAGTAGTTTTAAATAGTTTTTAATTAATAGAAAATACAAAATATTCTAAAAATACAAAAATAGTTTTGAAAATTCTATTTTGATATTTTAGATTTTTCTAAGTCATAATTTTATTTATCTAGCTTTATTTCATATTTTCTTATATTTTAGGTTATTATTTAAATAGTTAAAAATAGTTTTTAATTAATAATAATTAGATAAATAGTTTTAAAAATAATTTTCTTTTTCTAAAATTTTCTTTTATCATTAGGTTTGTAAAAATATCATTTTCATATTTTTAGGGTTAATACTGCTCAGCACATTTTCAGACGCTAATGTAGTTTTTAATTCCAGTTTTATAAAAACATAAAAATCAAAAAAATCATTTTGCAAATAGTGATAGCGTTTATTTAATATTTTTTATCTTTTTAATTCTCTTTAATTTGCATTTAAGCCCTTTAGTTTATGAGCTTTTTCTATAGTTATAATATTTCAAAACTCTTTTCCGTTCAAATCTCTCGATACTATCCGTTTGGTGATTCTTCGCATAGCTCGCGGGACATAACCAACGGGAAACACTACTCCCCTCGATCTTCATTGCATCGCTTTCAACCGTTTTAAGTTTTACTTACGGCCATTCACAAGTGCCGGTTTGTGTGAGAAAACTTGACGGTTTGGGAGCAGATCAAATTTTACGCCACGCCGGAGTCAGGCTGATTATTCCGTTTAGCAGATTAGTGATTTGAATATTCACTCCTTGTTCATACCATCTATATATTTATATTTTCTTATAAAATCAAAACCCAAAAACATCTCAAAACATATAAAGCACAAAATATTTTTCTTTTGTTTCTACATAAAACCCAAAAGATTTTCATTCTTATTTTACAAAATGTTTTCAAAAATCCAAAAATATCCATCCTTTATCCTCTAATCTGTTTAATTCTCCATTCCTTATCCTCTATAACCGTTTAATTCTTCATCTCTTATCCCTCTTATCCGTTTAATTCTTTATGTCATGGTTTTCGACATGTTCCTGTTGTGGAGGTCCATTTAACGGTGGAAATTGTCGGCGATGTACCAATGTGAGTTTCGAGACAAGTTTGTCGGTAATCCCATCCCATTTCAAATAATGAAACACCGATTTTTCCTACCTACCCACGCCCCAATACGAATCCTACTCATGCAAGTTTTGTGGGAATGATTCTCATTACGGTTTTGATTGTCCACCACGGGTCCCGCTTGTCTATGAGCCGGAACCATGTTACAATCAGAACTTTGGTGAAAGTTATTTTCCTAATTATCTCTGTTGTGAGAATTGTGGGTCCTCATATGACTTTTGAATGTCAACCGATGAATCAAAATTTTCACAATTCCATTCTCCGGTTTTGACAATTTCCAACCCCCACAGTATTCCATCATTCATCAATATCCTTATGATAAAACTATTGGAGAATTACTAGCTGAAGAACGAACGGCTAATCCTAGTACTCAAACTTCGAGCCTTCACAAAGCATTTCAATGATTACGAGTGTAATCTTCCACAAAGTTCAAGAAATATGCATTCGAAAGCAACTACAAATGACAAGAATGGTATGTAAGCTTTAAAGTGGATGAATATAAGAATCGATATGATGACGATGATGATGATGATGAGGATACTATTCAGATAGTGCTATTCAATTGAACGATATTATTTCTCAACTCCCTCAGGCTATTGCTATCACACCTATCTTACCTATTATTGCTTCCAAAGACTCTCTCACCATGGGGATAAGCATCTCAGCACTATTTCGAAAGCTGAATCATCGAGTGTTGAGGATCTTGTCCCAATCCCAAGTGAGTCTGAGGATATATCCGATAGTGATTGTGATTTGCATGTTTGTGATTCTCTCGACATTTCGAGGTTACTTAGGATTTTCTCAAATCCTCTTTTTGAATTTAATAATGACTACACTTTTGGGAAAGTAAATCCTCTTTTCTATGAAATGTCTGAGGCGATCTGAGACCATCACCGGAAGTGGTGGAAATTGCTAGCTCTCAGAGCACACCACTTGTCCCACCTCCGTATTCTAACTTATCTCTTCCATCATGTGATGACGATTCTATCCTCACTGATGAGATGTCTTTCGAGTATCCCGTTGAGCCATCTGCGGCAAAAATTTTAATCCAGGGGATACCGTTGGAAGAAAAATGCACATGGATGAAAATTTTAATGAGATGTTTGAGCTTGAAACGTACATCATCCGAACCTTTCTTCCTTTCGTCACATACGGTGTGACTTCTCCATGTCTTAACTCCACGGAGTGAAGATACTATCTTTGACCTCGGCATTTTCATTTATCATTTGTAAGCGGGTCTTTCTCTACATATATCTCGTCGGTTGTGGAACTTTCACGTACTTCAATGTTTATAAAAACATCTTGAATGAAAGTCCGATGGAGATTGTCTCTTCCACTTATTTCCCCAAGAACCAATGAATTCGGGGTCGAGTCAAGCTAGCGACTCGGGAATCAAAAACAATAGCATGCCATATGGGTTTTCACCCATATTTCTGACTTCTTTCTATCTTTCTATCACCCTAGTGTGGGGGTTGCCCACAAGTTGTGTATATATATAAGTTTTCTCTAAAAAAAAAAAAAAAAAAAATCATCAATCAATCTTTCTAAATAATGGCCATAGTATTTCCCTTTTCGTTCTTTGTTTAAGAAATAACAAAGCCGTACTTTGAATATTGAGGGCAATATTCATTTCTAAGTGTGGGGGAATTCTCACGAATTTTATCATGTAATTATACCACCTAATTCCCCGTTTTGGCCAAATTTTTTGGAGTAAGTGTTCTACACTTACTCAATTGGTTATCAGTCCGCCTTGTCTAATAAACAAAAGGATTGGCTAATCCAGAAGCAAACGGCTCTTGGTAAAGATATCTCAAATCCGTTGACGGCTTGCAATTTGCCCAAAATTGTATGGTATTCAACTCACCATATCCTAAAAGTGAAGAGTTGGCTAGCCCGCAAGTTTATGGCTTGTGGTAAAGGCGGTTGGAAAACCATAATTGGTAATCGACTCACCAAAGATAATTTATCTAAGAGTTGGCTAGTCGAGCAAGCGGCTTACGGTAAAGACAAATCAAATCCGTTGAAGGCTGGTGGTTTGCTCAAAATCACATGGTTATCGGTGTACCATGGTTCTTACTTGAACTAAAACATTTGGCTACTCCCGAAGTAATGGCTTTTGGTAAAGAGATTCAAATCCATTAAGTTTTTCTCAAAAGATTGCTAGGGACTAGCAATAGTTTAGTGTGGGGATTGATGAGTGTGTAAATACTCATCATTTTTAAGTCAATCTGAGCTATCAAAACACTTAAAATGCTCGAAATGCATCAAAATACTGAAAATATCTCAAAATTGCATTTTATATGTTTTAGATGCAAAATGTTTAAAATCGGATGAAAAATGAGCTAAGTTTGCATAATTGGCGTTCAGCCCCCAGTTTCAAAATTGTCGAAATAGTCCCACGAGTACTTAAATTCAAAAGAAAAATCACCAAAGGTCCTTTTAAAATCATAAGTTGTCAAAATTAGTCCTTTGGTGAAAAATGTCAAAATTTTTGAGAAATTACAAGTTTGGTCCTCCAAGTTTAAAAATTGGCAAAAATGGCCCTTGGAAATTTGAAAATGTCAAGTTTGGTCCTTGTACTATTGGAGCTTGTCACTTTTAGTCCCTTGGAGCAACTTTGCATAATTGGCAGCATTGGTCCTCCATTTTTCAGAAATTACACAAAAGGTCCCTATGTTATTATTAAGCCTAAAACCTTTTGGACACGCCATCAACCATTGACCCCTGCCATATAAGCCATTTGGACCCTCGCCGCCCAATTTGACCCCCTTCAATATAAAACACCGGTCAAACAAATAAGTCAAACACCCCATGCTTTCTCTCCCAACATATAGCACTGCAACACACCATCTCACACCTTTCCAGCTCATTATCCACTCCCTTGTTCCCCACCTCAACAAACCTCCAAGAAGCATTTAATGCACCTTCAACCTTTTGCACTCAACCTCCAACTGGCATAAACCCATTTCCCGCCAAAAATCAATCCTATGGCTAAAAACTCTCCAAGCCATCCAATGGTCTCAAAACAATGTGGGATTAGCTTAGAGAGAGAAAAGATGCAGAGTTGGTATAAAAAGAGGAGGAGAGAGAAGAAAGAGGAGTAGTTAGTTTTTATATTAAAATGTATGTCGTTTTTAAGTTAAAAGTTTTAGTTTAAGTCAAATGTTGTAATTTCAAGTTAAATTGTATCAAAGTAAGATATTCTAGTGTATTAAGACTATTTTCAAGTGTTAATTTAAGTTGTGTTAAAGTTTCATGCCTTTGTGTTTCTTGTTGAAAATATCGGTTTCAATTTCCTACCTTCAAGCTTCAAAAAGCTTCTTTCCAAGTTCTAATAAGCTTATAAAAGCTGCTTATAGCTTTATAAACTTACAATTAAGTTTCAATCAACTTTGTCACATGGTCAACAAAAGTCAACTGTGAGCTCAAATGGAATTGGAAATGGTTTGGGGTGTTGCAGATCCTTGATTTGGGTTGGAATAGTTTCATTTAGTGTAGTTATAGTTCTGGTCTTAGCCTGCAAATAAAATTTGGACCCATGTGAGTTTGTATTTCACTTTTCAATTTCAATCCATTTTGCATATTATGCTTGTATCATTTCTATGGTCACCATTAGTGTAAACTTGTTTATATAGTTGTATTTAAGTCATGTAAACTCAATTTGATCTATAGCATTGGCTAGTTTAGTAGTTGGTTGAGTTTTTATTTGCAAATCTATAGAAACAAGGGTGTTTGGATTTTACCGCTTAAAACTGTCTTAGAGGTTTAGTCGGTGGTAGAGTCTTGTTGTGTTAAGCTTGTGTAGCTCATTTGATCTAATATCTGTCATGATTTTGTGCCGGCACACTCTCAAAGTCAATTTCACCTTAGATCTGTCTTAAAAGTTTAACTGTTGAGATTTTAAATAACCAAGTACTTGTTTTATGTTTAAAACTCATAGATATAGCTTGCATTAGGTTTAATTCATCTTATAACATCATTCTCAGTCCACAAAGTTGGATCAAAACTCATGAAAGTCAAAGTTCCATATCTTTCAAAAAAGTCAAAAGAGTAAAAGTTTTCACCAAAGCTGAGATGAATTTTCCTTGATTCATTTCTGGGCCAAATCATGTGAATCTTGTGGTTTTAAAAACTTCCATTGGTCTAATTTCTTATGGTGATTTTTGCAGATTTTTTTAAATTTTTTATAAGTTCTAAAGCTTATCAACTTGTGCTTATTTGCTTACAGGTAACTCGACTCCGTCAGCTTATCTTGAGTGCACATTGTGGGTTTATGTGACTTGTCACAAGCTCACAAGAGCTTGTATAGGTCTGGTTTTTGGATTATGAGGTCTTGGCCAGGTCTACTTTAGGTCACCACTTTTGGTTTTTAGTTCTAGCTTATCTAAGTGCTTATTTTTAATCATCAAAGTAGTGCCTCAAACTGTTGTTAGCTCCTTAGCTCAAATCATTCAAATCTGTTTCATTTGCATTTCAGTAGTTTAAGCTAGTTATTATAAGTTGCTTTTGAGTTATTTTAGCATAGTGTAGCCTGTTTCGAGTTGGGTGGCCTTGGGTGTTCATTTGCTTATTTCAAAGTGCTTATTTCTAAGCACTTTGCTTGGCGCTTTCAATTCCTTCACACAAGCCCCTGATTTTATATTTTTCCTAGATTCAGTATATTATTTTAAGCTTATCTTGAATTTTTCATATTTTTCCAGTCTTGTTTGGTATTTTTCTTTATTTTAATTAGTTTTTAAGCATTTTTAATTAGCATTTAATACAATTAATTAATAAAAGTTTCAAAAAAATAATTTTTCATTTTTCTTAAGTTAAGATAAACATAAAAAGCCAAAAAAATATTTTTCCAGATTTTTCTTAGTTAAATATGTAATTTTAAGTAATTTAAGTAGTTTTAAATAGTTTTTAATTAATAGAAAATACAAAATATTCAGAAAAATACAAAAATAGTTTTGAAAATTCTATTTTGATATTTTAGATTTTTCTAAGTCATAATTTTATTTATCTAGCTTTATTTCATATTTTCTTATATTTTAGGTTATTATTTAAATAGTTAAAAATAGTTTTTAATTAATAATAATTAGATAAATAGTTTTAAAAATAATTTTCTTTTTCTAAAAATTTTCTTTTATCATTAGGTTTGTAAAAATATCATTTTCATATTTTTAGGGTTAATACTGCTTCAGTTTCACATTTTCTTTTGTACGTTACGTAGTTTTTAATTCCAGTTTTATAAAAACATAAAAATCAAAAACATCATTTTGCAAATAGTGATAGCGTTTATTTAATATTTTTTTATCTTTTTAATTCTCTTTAATTTGCATTTAAGCCCTTTAGTTTATGAGCTTTTTCTGTAGTTATAATATTTCAAAAACTCTTTTCCGTTCAAATCTCTCGATCACTATCCGTTTGGTGATTCTTCGCATAGCTTCGGCGGGACATAACGACACCGGGAAACACTATACTCCCCGATCTTCATTGCATTCGTTTCGAACCGTTTAAGTTTCTTCACGTTGGCCATTCACAAGTGGCCGGTTTGTGTGAGAAAACTTGACGGTTTGGAGCAGATCAAATTTTGGCGCCGCTGCCGGGGAGCTGTGCTGATTATCTTCCGTTTAGCAGATTAGTGATTTGAATGTTCACTCCTTGTTCATACCATCTATATATATCTATATTTTCTTATAAAAATCAAAAACCCAAAAAACATCTCAAAACATATAAAGCACAAAAATATTTTTCTTTTGTTTCTACATAAAACAAAAACCCAAAAAGATTTTCTTTCTTATTTTTACAAAATGTTTTCAAAAATCCAAAAATATCCATCCTTTATCCTCTAATCTGTTTAATTCTCCATTCCTTATCCTCTATAACCGTTTAATTCTTCATCTCTTATCCCTCTTATCCGTTTAATTCTTTATGTCATGGTTTTCGACATGTTCCTGGTGTGGAGGTCCATTTAACGGTGGAAATTGTCGACGATGTACCAATGTGAGTTTCGGAGACAAGTTTGTCGGTAATCCGATCCCATTTCAAATAATGAAACACCCGATTTTTCCTACCTACCTCCACAAGCCCCATACGCCCCAATCCTACTCATGCGAGTTTTGTGGGAATGATTCTCATTACGGTTATGATTGTCCACCACGGGTCCCGCTTGTCTATGAGCCAGAACCATGTTACAATCGAACTTTGGTGAAAATTATTTTCCCAATTATCTCTGTTGTAGAATTGTGGGGTCCTCATGCGACTTTGAATGTCAACCGATGAATCAAAATTTTCACAATTCCAATTCTCCCGGTTTTGACAATTTCCAACCCCCACAATATTCCATCATTCATCAATATCCTTATGATAAAACTATTGGAGAATTACTAGCTGAAGAACGAACGGCTAATCCTAGTACTCAAACTTCCGAGCCTTCACAGCATTTCAATGATTACGAGGAGTGTAATCTTCCACAAAGTTCTGAAGAAATATGCATTCGAAAGCAACTACAAATGAAAAGAATGGTATGTAAGCTTTAGGTGATGAATATAAGAATCCGATATGATGACGATGATGATGAGGATACTATTCAAATGATGGAATATTATGATTATGGAACGAGGAGAGTGCTATTCAATTGAACGATATTATTTCTCAACTCCCTCGGTCTATTGCTATCACACCTATCTTACCTATTATTGCTTCCAAAGACTCTCTCACCATGGGGATAAGCATCTCAAGCACTATTTCGGAAGCGAAATCATCGAGTGTTGAGGATCTTGTCCCAATCCCAAGTGAGTCTGAGGATATATCCGATAGTGATTGTGATTTGCATGTTTGTGATTCTCTCGACATTTCGAGGTTACTTCCCGGGATTTTCTCAAATCCTCTTTTTGAATTTAATAATGACTACACTTTTGGGAAAGTAAATCCTCTTTTCGATGAAATGTCCGAGGCGATCTGAGACCATCAGGAAGTGGTGGAAATTGCTAGCTCTCAGAGCACACCACTTGTCCCACCTCCGTATTCTAACTTATCTCTTCCATCATGTGATGACGATTCTATCCTCACTGATGAAATGTCTTTCGAATATCCGTTGAGCCATCCGGCGAGACAAAATTTTAATCCTGTGGATACTGGTTGGAAGAAAAATGCACATGGATGAAAATTTTAATGAGATGTTTGAGCTTGAAACGTACATCATCCGAACCTTTCTTCCTTTCGTCACATACGGTGTGACTTCTCCATGTCTTAACTCCACTGGAGTGAAGATACTATCTTTGACCTCGGCATTTTCATTTATCATTTGTAAGCGGGTCTTTCTCTCTGTATATCTCGTCGGTGTGGAACTTTCACGTACTTCAATGTTTATAAAAACATCTTGAATGAAAGTCCGATGGAGATTGTCTCTTCCACTTATTTCCCCAAGAACCAATGAATTCGGGGTCGAGTCAAGCTAGCGACTCGAGAATCAAAACGATAGCATGCCATATGGGTTTTCACCCATATTTCTGACTTCTTTCTATCTTTCTACCCCCCTAGTGTGGGGGGGGTTGCCCACATGTTTGTGTATATATATAAGTTTTCTCTAAAAAAAAAAAAAAAAAATCATCAATCAATCTTTCTAAATAATGTCCATAGTATTTCCCTTTTACGTTCTTTGTTTCGGCATAACAGCCGGTACTTTGAATATTGAGGGCAATATTCATTTCTAAGTGTGGGGGGGAATTCTCACGAATTTTATCATGTAATTATACCACCTAATTCCCCTGTTTTTGGCCAAAATTTTTTTGGAGTAAGTGTTCTACACTTACTCAATTGGTTATCATCCGCTTGTCTAATAAACAAAAGGATTGGCTAATCCAGAGCAAGCGGCTCTTGGTAAAGATATCTCAAAATCGTTGACGGCTTGCAATTTGCCCAAAATTGTATGGTATTCAGCTCACCATATCCTAAAAAGTGAAGAGTTGGCTAGCCTGCAAGTTTATGGCTTGTGGTAAAGGCAGTTGGAAAACCATAATTGGTAATCGACTCACCAAAGATAATTTATCTAAGAGTTGGCTAGTCGAGCAAACGGCTTCGGTAAAGACAAATCAAATCCGTTGGAAGCCGGTGGTTTGCTCAAAATCACATGGTTATCGGTGTACCATGGTTCTTACTTGAACTAAAACATTTGGCTACTCCAGTAGTAATGGCTTTTGGTAAAGAGATTCAAATCCATTAAGTTTTTCTCAAAAGATTGCTAGGGACTAGCAATAGTTTAGTGTGGGGGATTGATGAGTGTGTAAATACTCATCATTTTTGGGTCAATCTGAACTGCAAAACACTTAAAATGCTCGAAATGCATCAAAATACTGAAAATATCTCAAAATTGCATTTTATATGTTTTAGATGCAAAATGTTTAAAATCATATGAAAAATGAGCAAAGTTTGCATAATTGGCAGTTTCAGTCCCCCAAGTTTCAAAATTGTCAGAAATAGTCCCTGAGTACTTAAATTCAAAAGAAAAATCACCAAAGGTCCTTTTAAAATCATAAGTTGTCAAAATTAGTCCTTTGGTGAAAAATGTCAAAAGTTTTGAGAAATTACAAGTTTGGTCCTCCAAGTTTAAAAATTGGCAAAAATGGCCCTTGGAAATTTGAAAATGTCAAGTTTGGTCCTTGTACTATTGGAGCTTGTCACTTTTAGTCCCTTGGAGTAACTTTGCATAATTGGCAGCAGTGGTCCTCTATTTTTCAGAAATTACACAAAAGGTCCCTATGTTATTATTAAGCCTAAAAACCTTTTGGACCTGCCATCAACCATTGACCCCCTGCCATATAAGCCATTTGGACCCTGCCTTCCAATTTGACCCCCCCTTCAATATAAAACACCCCGGTCAAACAAATAAGTCAAACACCCTTAGCGCCTTTTTCCTGTCTTCCCCAACATATAGCCTGCAACACACCATCTCCCACACCTCCAGCTCATTATCCACTCCCCTTGTTCCCCCCACCTCAACAAACCTCCAAGAAGCATTTAATGCACCTTCAACCTTTTGCACTCAACCTCCAACTGGCATAAACCCATTTCCCGCCAAAAATCAATCCTATGGCTAAAAACTCTCCAAGCCATCCAATGGTCTCAAAACAATGTGGGATTAGCTCAGAGAGAGAAAAGATGCAGAGTTGGTGTATAAAAGAGGAGGAAGAAAGAGAAGAAAGGAAGTAGTTAGTTTTTATATTAAAATGTATGTCGTTTTTAAGTTAAAAGTTTTAGTTTAAGTCAAATGTTGTAATTTCAAGTTAAATTGTATCAAAGTAAGATATTCTAGTGTATTAAGACTATTTTCAAGTGTTAATTTAAGTTGTGTTAAAGTTTCATGCCTTTGTGTTTACTGTTGAAAATATCAGTTTCAATTTCCTACCTTCAAGCTTCAAAAAGCTTCTTTCCAAGTTCTAAGAAGCTTATAAAAGGCGCTATAGCTTTTATAAGCTTACAATTAAGTTTCAATCAACTTTGTCACATGGTCAACAAAAGTCAACTGTGAGCTCAAATGGAATTGGAAATGGTTTGGGGTGTTGCAGATCCTTGATTTGGGTTGGAATAGTTTCATTTAGTGTAGTTATAGTTCTGGTCTTAGCCTGCAAATAAGCTGGACCCATGTGAGTTTGTATTTCACTTTTCAATTTCAATCCATTTTGCATATTATGCTTGTATCTGTTTCTGTGGTCACCATTAGTGTAAACTTGTTTATATAGTTGTATTTAAGTCATGTAAACTCAATTTGATCTATAGCATTGGCTAGTTTAGTAGTTGGTTGAGTTTTTATTTGCAAATCTATAGAAACAAGGGTGTTTGGATTTCTTGTTTAAACTGTCTTAGAGGTTTAGTCAGTGGTAGAGTCTTGTTGTGTTAAGCTTGTGTAGCTCATTTGATCTAATATCTGTCATGATTTTGTGCCTGCACACTCTCAAAGTCAATTTCACCTTAGATCTGTCTTAAAAGTTTAACTGTTGAGATTTTAAATAACCAAGTACTTGTTTTATGTTTAAAACTCATAGATATAGCTTGCATTAGGTTTAATTCATCTTATAACATCATTCTCAGTCCACAAAGTTGGATCAAAACTCATGAAAGTCAAAGTTCCATATCTTTCAAAAGTCAAAGAGTAAAATTCTCAGTTTTCACCAAACTGAGATGAATTTTCCTTGATTCATTTCTGGGCCAAATCATGTGAATCTTGTGGTTTTAAAAACTTCCATTGGTCTAATTTCTTGTGGTGATTTTTGCAGATTTTTGTAAATTTTTTATAAGTTCTAAACGCTTATCAACTTGTGCTTATTTGCCGTGCAACAGTGACTCGGTTTATCTTGAGTGCACTGAAGGCATTTATCAGAGCTTGTCACAAGCTCACAAGAGCTTGTATAGGTCTGGTTTTTGGATTATGAGGTCTTGGCCAGGTCTACTTTAGGTCACCACTTTTGGTTTTTAGTTCTAGCTTATCTAAGTGCTTATTTTTAATCATCAAAGTAGTGCCTCAAACTGTTGTTAGCTCCTTAGCTCAAATCATTCAAATCTGTTTCATTTGCATTTCAGTAGTTTAAGCTAGTTATTATAAGTTGCTTTTGAGTTATTTTAGCATAGTGTAGCCTCTGTTTCAGTTGGGTGGCCTTGGGTGTTCATTTGCTTATTTCAAAGTGCTTATTTCTAAGCACTTTGCTTGGCAGTTTCAATTCCTTCACACAAGCCCCTGATTTTATATTTTTCCTAGATTCAGTATTTTATTTTAAGCTTATCTTGAATTTTTCATATTTTTCCAGTACTGTTTGGTATTTTTCTTTATTTAAATTAGTTTTTAAGCATTTTTTAATTAGCATTTAATACAATTAATTAAGAAAAGTTTCAAAAAAATAATTTTTCATTTTTCTTAAGTTAAGATAAATATAAAAAGCCAAAAAAATATTTTTCCAGATTTTTCTTAGTTAAATATGTAATTTTAAGTAATTTAAGTAGTTTTAAATAGTTTTTAATTAATAGAAAATACAAAAATATTCAGAAAAATACAAAAATAGTTTTGAAAATTCTATTTTGATATTTTAGATTTTTCTAAGTCATAATTTTATTTATCTAGCTTTATTTCATATTTTCTTATATTTTAGGTTATTATTTAAATAGTTAAAAATAGTTTTTAATTAATAATAATTAGATAAATAGTTTTAAAAATAATTTTCTTTTTCTAAAAATTTTCTTTTATCATTAGGTTTGTAAAAATATCATTTTCATATTTTTAGGGTTAATACTGCTTCAGTTTCACATTTTCTTTTGTACGTTACGTAGTTTTTAATTCCAGTTTTATAAAAACATAAAAATCAAAAACATCATTTTGCAAATAGTGATAGCGTTTATTTAATATTTTTTATCTTTTTAATTCTCTTTAATTTGCATTTAAGCCCTTTAGTTTATGAGCTTTTTCTGTAGTTATAATATTTCAAAAACTCTTTTCCGTTCAAATCTCTCGATCACTATCCGTTTGGTGATTCTTCGCATAGCTCGCTGGGACATAACGACCCGGGGAAACACTATACTCCCCTGATCTTCATTGCATTCGTTTCTGAACCGTTTTAAGTTTCTTACGGTCGGCCATTCACAAGTGGCCGGTTTGTGTGAGAAAACTTGACGGTTTGGAGCAGATCAAATTTTGGCGCCGCTGCCGGGGAGCTGTGCTGATTATCTTCCATTTAGCAGATTAGTGATTTGAATGTTCACTCCTTGTTCATACCATCTATATATATCTATATTTTCTTATAAAAATCAAAAACCCAAAAAACATCTCAAAACATATAAAGCACAAAAATATTTTTCTTTTGTTTCTACATAAAACAAAAACCCAAAAAGATTTTCTTTCTTATTTTTACAAAATGTTTTTCAAAAATCCAAAAATATCCATCCTTTATCCTCTAATCTGTTTAATTCTCCATTCCTTATCCTCTATAACCGTTTAATTCTTCATCTCTTATCCCTCTTATCTGTTTAATTCTTTATGTCATGGTTTTCGACATGTTCCTGGTGTGGAGGTCCATTTAACGGTGGAAATTGTCGGCGATGTACCAATGTGAGTTTCGGAGACAAGTTTGTCGGTAATCCCGATCCCATTTCAAATAATGAAACACCCAATTTTTCCTACCTACCTCGCAGCCCCAATACGAATCCTACTCATGCGAGTTTTGTGGGAATGATTCTCATTACGGTTTTGATTGTCCTCCACGGGTCCCGCTTGTCTATGAGCCAGAACCATGTTACAATCAGAACTTTGGTGAAAATTATTTTCCCAATTATCTCTGTTGTGAGAATTGTGGGGGTCCTCATGCGACTTTTGAATGTCAACCAATGAATCAAAATTTTCACAATTCCAATTCTCCCGGTTTTGACAATTTCCAACCCCCATAGTATTCCATCATTCATCAATATCCTTATGATAAAACTATTGGAGAATTACTAGCTGAAGAACGAACGGCTAATCCTAGTACTCAAACTTCCGAGCCTTCACAGCATTTCAATGATTACGAGGAGTGTAATCTTCCACAAAGTTCTGAAGAAATACGCATTCGAAAGCAACTACAAATGACAAGAATGGTATGTAAGCTTTAGCAGATGAATATAAGAATCCGATATGATGACGATGATGATGAGGATACTATTCAAATGAGGGAATATTATGATTATGACGAGGAGAGTGCTATTCAATTGAACGATATTATTTCTCAACTCCCTCAGTCTATTGCTATCACACCTATCTTACCTATTATTGCTTCCAAAGACTCTCTCACCATGGGGGATAAGCATCTCAGCACTATTTCGGAAACGGAATCATCGAGTGTTGAGGATCTTGTCCCAATCCCAAGTGAGTCTGAGGATATATCCGATAGTGATTGTGATTTGCATGTTTGTGATTCTCTCGACATTTCGAGGTTACTTCCGGATTTTCGCAAATCCTCTTTTTGAATTTAATAATGACTACACTTTTGGGAAAGTAAATCCTCTTGTCGATGAAATGTCTGAAGGCCGATCTGAGAGACCATCACGGAAGTGGTGGAAATTGCTAGCTCTCAGAGCACACCACTTGTCCCACCTCCGTATTCTAACTTATCTCTTCCATCATGTGATGACGATTCTATCCTCACTATTGAGATGTCTTTCGAGTATCCCTTTGAGCCCTCTGGCGAAGACAAAAATTTTAATCCAGAGATACTCGTTGGAAGAAAAATGCACATGGATGAAAATTTTAATGAGATGTTTGAGCTTGAAACGTACATCATTCGAACCTTTCTTCCTTTCGTCACATACGGTGTGACTTCTCCATGTCTTAACTCCCACGGGAGTGAAGATACTATCTTTGACCTCGGCATTTTCATTTATCATTTGTAAGCGGGTCTTTCTCGTATATCTCGTCGGTTGTGGAACTTTCCGTACTTCAATGTTTATAAAAACATCTTGAATGAAAGTCCGATGGAGATTGTCTCTTCCACTTATTTCCCCAAGAACCAATGAATTCGGGGTCGAGTCAAGCTAGCGACTCGAGAATCAAAAACAGTAGCATGCCATATGGGTTTTCACCCATATTTCTGACTTCTTTCTATCTTTCTACCACCCTAGTGTGGGGGGTTGCCCCCATGTTGTATATATATAAGTTTTCTCTAAAAAAAAAAAAAAAAAATCATCAATCAATCTTTCTAAATAATGTCCATAGTATTTTCCTTTTACGTTCTTTGTTTCGGCATAACAGCCGGTACTTTGAATATTGAGGGCAATATTCATTTCTAAGTGTGGGGGGGAATTCTCACGAATTTTAGCATGTAATTATACCACTAATTCCCCGTTTTTGGCCAAATTTTTTTTGGAGTAAGTGTTCTACATTTACTCAATTGGTTATCGTCTTGTCTAATAAACAAAAGGATTGGCTAATCCAGGAGCAAACGGCTCTTGGTAAAGATATCTCAAATCCGTTGACGGCTTGCAATTTGCCCAAAATTGTATGGTATTCAGCTCACCATATCCTAAAAAGTGAAGAGTTGGCTAGCCTGCAAGTTTATGGCTTGTGGTAAAGGCAGTTGGAAAACCATAATTGGTAATCGACTCACCAAAGATAATTTATCTAAGAGTTGGCTAGTCCAGAGCAAACGGCTTCTGGTAAAGACAAATCAAATCCGTTGGAAGCTGGTGGTTTGATCAAAATCACATGGTTATTATCTGTACCATGGTTCTTACTTGAACTAAAACATTTGGCTACTCCAGCAGTAATGGCTTTTGGTAAAGAGATTCAAATCCATTAAGTTTTCTCAAAAGATTGCTAGGGACTAGCAATAGTTTGGGGGATTGATGAGTGTGTAAATACTCATCATTTTTGGTCAATCTGACTGCAAAACACTTAAAATGCTCGAAATGCATCAAAATACTGAAAATATCTCAAAATTGCATTTTATATGTTTTAGATGCAAAATGTTTAAAATCGGATGAAAAATGAGCTAAGTTTGCATAATTGGCAGTTCAGGTCCCCAAGTTTCAAAATTGTCAGAAATAGTCCCTGAGTACTTAAATTCAAAAGAAAAATCACCAAAGGTCCTTTTAAAATCATAAGTTGTCAAAATTAGTCCTTTGGTGAAAAATTTCAAAATGTTTGAGAAATTACAAGTTTGGTCCTCCAAGTTTAAAAATTGGCAAAAATGGCCCTTGGAAATTTGAAAATGTCAAGTTTGGTCCTTGTATTATTAGAGCTTGTCACTTTTAGTCCCTTGGAGCAACTTTGCATAATTGGCAGCATTGGTCCTCCATTTTTCAGAAATTACACAAAAGGTCCCTATGTTATTATTAAGCCTAAAAACCTTTTGGACCTGCCATCAACCATTGACCCCCTGCCATATAAGCCATTTGGACCCTGCCTTCCAATTTGACCCCCCTTCAATATAAAACACCCCGGTCAAACAAATAAGTCAAACACCCCTAGCGCCTTTTTCCTGTCTTCCCCAACATATAGCCTGCAACACACCATCTCCCACACCTCCAGCTCATTATCCACTCCCCTTGTTCCCCCCACCTCAACAAACCTCCAAGAAGCATTTAATGCACCTTCAACCTTTTGCACTCAACCTCCAACTGGCATAAACCCATTTCCCGCCAAAAATCAATCCTATGGCTAAAAACTCTCCAGCCATTATTGGTCCAAAACAATGTGGATTACTCAGAGAAAAGATTGGTGTATAAAAAGGAGGAAGAGAGGTGTAGCCTTCTATTTCAAAGAATGGTAATATCAAAACTAGAAATAAGAAAGATTAGATGGATGGTGACTTAGAATGAATGTGGATGATTTGCTCAAAGCACATGATGGTCCTATGAGTCAAAGGGACTTGATGCTAAAAGAGGCTTTGCTTACAAGAGGTGTAGCTTAGAGAAGACTAAATATCTAGAGATATTATCATGAAAGTATAAGTAGTTATTTTTATATTAAAATGTATGTCGTTTTAAGTTAAAGTTTTAGTTTAAGTCAAATGTTGTAATTTCAAGTTAAATTGTATCAAAGTAAGATATTCTAGTGTATTAAGACTATTTTCAAGTGTTAATTTAAGTTGTGTTAAAGTTTCATGCCTTTGTGTTTACTGTTGAAAATATCAGTTTCAATTTCCTACCTTCAAGCTTCAAAAAGCTTCTTTCCAAGTTCTAATAAGCTTATAAAAGCTGCTTATAGCTTTTTATAAGCTTACAATTAAGTTTCAATCAACTTTGTCACATGGTCAACAAAAGTCAACTGTGAGCTCAAATGGAATTGGAAATGGTTTGGGGTGTTGCAGATCCTTGATTTGGGTTGGAATAGTTTCATTTAGTGTAGTTATAGTTCTGGTCTTAGCCTGCAAATAAGCTGGACCCATGTGAGTTTGTATTTCACTTTTCAATTTCAATCCATTTTGCATATTATGCTTGTATCTGTTTCTGTGGTCACCATTAGTGTAAACTTGTTTATATAGTTGTATTTAAGTCATGTAAACTCAATTTGATCTATAGCATTGGCTAGTTTAGTAGTTGGTTGAGTTTTTATTTGCAAATCTATAGAAACAAGGGTGTTTGGATTTACTGTTTAAACTGTCTTAGAGGTTTAGTCAGTGGTAGAGTCTTGTTGTGTTAAGCTTGTGTAGCTCATTTGATCTAATATCTGTCATGATTTTGTGCCTGCACACTCTCAAAGTCAATTTCACCTTAGATCTGTCTTAAAAGTTTAACTGTTGAGATTTTAAATAACCAAGTACTTGTTTTATGTTTAAAACTCATAGATATAGCTTGCATTAGGTTTAATTCATCTTATAACATCATTCTCAGTCCACAAAGTTGGATCAAAACTCATGAAAGTCAAAGTTCCATATCTTTCAAAAAAGTCAAAAGAGTAAAATTCTCAGTTTTCACCAAACTGAGATGAATTTTCCTTGATTCATTTCTGGGCCAAATCATGTGAATCTTGTGGTTTTAAAAACTTCCATTGGTCTAATTTCTTGTGGTGATTTTTGCAGATTTTTGTAAATTTTTTATAAGTTCTAAAACTGCTTATCAACTTGTGCTTATTTGCCTCTGTGCAATGACTCATTTTATCTTGAGTCTTGCACAGTTTATCAGCTTGTCACAAGCTCACAAGAGCTTGTATAGGTCTGGTTTTTGGATTATGAGGTCTTGGCCAGGTCTACTTTAGGTCACCACTTTTGGTTTTTAGTTCTAGCTTATCTAAGTGCTTATTTTTAATCATCAAAGTAGTGCCTCAAACTGTTGTTAGCTCCTTAGCTCAAATCATTCAAATCTGTTTCATTTGCATTTCAGTAGTTTAAGCTAGTTATTATAAGTTGCTTTTGAGTTATTTTAGCATAGTGTAGCCTCTCTTTTGGGTGGCCTTGGGTGTTCATTTGCTTATTTCAAAGTGCTTATTTCTAAGCACTTTGCTTGGCAGTTTCAATTCCTTCACACAAGCCCCTGATTTTATATTTTTCCTAGATTCAGTATTTTATTTTAAGCTTATCTTGAATTTTTCATATTTTTCCAGTACTGTTTGGTATTTTTCTTTATTTAAATTAGTTTTAAGCATTTTTTAATTAGCATTTAATACAATTAATTAAGAAAAGTTTCAAAAAAATAATTTTTCATTTTTCTTAAGTTAAGATAAATATAAAAAGCCAAAAAAATATTTTTCCAGATTTTTCTTAGTTAAATATGTAATTTTAAGTAATTTAAGTAGTTTTAAATAGTTTTTAATTAATAGAAAATACAAAAATATTCAGAAAAATACAAAAATAGTTTTGAAAATTCTATTTTGATATTTTAGATTTTTCTAAGTCATAATTTTATTTATCTAGCTTTATTTCATATTTTCTTATATTTTAGGTTATTATTTAAATAGTTAAAAATAGTTTTTAATTAATAATAATTAGATAAATAGTTTTAAAAATAATTTTATTTTTCTAAAAATTTTCTTTTATCATTAGGTTTGTAAAAATATCATTTTCATATTTTTAGGGTTAATACTGCTTCAGTTTCACATTTTCTTTTTACGTTCACGTAGTTTTAATTCCAGTTTTATAAAAACATAAAAATCAAAAACATCATTTTGCAAATAGTGATAGCGTTTATTTAATATTTTTTATCTTTTTAATTCTCTTTAATTTGCATTTAAGCCCTTTAGTTTATGAGCTTTTTCTGTAGTTATAATATTTCAAAACTCTTTTCGTTCAAATCTCTCGATCACTATCCGTTTGGTGATTCTTCGCATAGCTATTTGGGACATAACGACCCGGGGAAACACTATACTCCCCTGATCTTCATTGCATTCGTTTCTGAACCGTTTTAATTTTCTTACGGTCGGCCATTCACAAGTGGCCGGTTTGTGTGAGAAAACTTGACGGTTTGGAGCAGATCAAATTTTGGACCAATTGATATAGAAGGAGAAGAGATGGGTAGGAAAGCTGAAATTGTAGCTGCTAAAGCTAAGAAGGCCAGAGTGATGCTTGAGAGAATGTATGAATTGAGAGGTGCTGTTCCAGTTAAGTCTACTTCTTCCATTCACCTACAGATGTCAATGATGACTCTGAGGAGCTACCATGTATGGGAATTTATATACCAGGAAGGAGGAAGAAAAGGATGTCTAAATGGAGACCTATTTCTTTATGGAGATATGTGAAAACATCTGGGACACACACATCTAAGGTTAAGAAATCTCCTCAGGATGATTCTTTGGATCTTAAAGCTGATGATTCAACTTTCATTAGAGTAGGATCTGCTGATGTTTTTCCTGAAGGATCACATGATGTGTTGACTGCTTGGACTCTGAGTGAAGGACAGCTTAATACTATTTTTAGGCTGGACAAATCTTCTATGCAGTTTAACTTCTTAAAGGAAATATTTCATCTGGTGGATAGGCAAGATTTGAATACTTTGTATGATCTTGTTACTAAGCATTATACTATACATTCACCACAGAGTTCTGGTTTATACTTGTTGGGTGATCTTCAAGTTCTGTTTGATTCTCAATCTCCAACTGGTAAAGGGTATCATATTTGGAAGAATTCTCATAAGTGGAAGGTTAAGACTTGGAGATTTTATCCTTTGCCTTGTGTGCATGTGGTGGAGACAAAGGGTAGGATTACTGTTTGTATGTTTGCTGATAAGATTTATCCCTTGTCTATGAGACTGATGGAAAGAATGCTTAGACAGAGGTTGGAAGTTCCTCCAGATCCAGTTGGTAATTATAAGTTGCATGCTCAACAATGTGTTGGATTGATTAAGACTCAGCTTCTGCAACATAAAGCATCATCTTGATTGTGGTAGTTTGTATAGTTTGTAATATTTGTTTTCTTTGCTTATTTGTTTTGTTATTAGTTAAAAAAAAAAAAAAAAAAAAAACATATACTATGTATCTTGTTTATTTGTCTAACTTTTATTGCAGGTTTGTTGTATACTATTGATGGTTATTAACTCACCAGATATGCCTTGCGTATATCAAAGAGTTGGCTAGTCTAAAGGGTACAACTTTGGTAAAGACACATCAAATATGTTGATAGCTATAATGGTTTGCTCAAAATCATAGGGTATGCAACTACCCATGCTTAATTGCTGAGGGTTGTATGGTCATCAATTCACCATGGTTTATTCCTTTTTGGAATCCAAGAATTGGCTAGCCCACATGTATATGGCTTGTGGTAAAGGCAGTGGAATACCATATTTGGTACTCAGTTCACCAATCCTAAGAATTGGCTAGTCCTGAGAAAACGGCTACAGGTAAAGACATTTCAAATCCGTTTATATGGTTGTTGATTTGCTAATAAATCAGATGGTTATCAGTGTACCATAGTTTTCGAACTGAAACATTTGGCTACTCCAGTAGTAATGGCTATTGGTAAAGAGACATCAAATCCATTATTTTCAATGATTCACCTCTCACAGGAGTTTACACACCTGGATGTGATGAGAATAGTATGAAACTAATATGTTTTGATGTACATGTTGTCATTTGTTGCTGCAAAGATCTGGAATTTAAATGTTTATCATCATAGAGATGTAATTGATGGTTCTTTGTTGCTGATGTTTGCGTACAATCCTCTGAAGCATTGAAGATCTATCAAGAAACTGGAACTTAACCAAGTCAAATTCCAGTTTAGGGGAGGATTGTTGGGAATTATGCTAAGTATGAATTATGCTGATGTTACTGCTGAAGGATTCTGCTGAAGTGTGCTGGAGTCTACTGAATATATAATTCTACTGAAGTTATATAGTTCGTAGTTTTTTTCTTCGGAGATAGTATTTCGCGTATTCTATAGTTAATTAGGATATGCATGAGCTTTATTAGGAAGTGATTATGTATATCTTATTTAGTTTTATGTTTATACGTTTCTTAGGAAACAAGTTAGGGTTCCTTGTCTATAAAAGGAACACAATAGTATGAATTATGTACGAGTTGAAAAACAAAGTTTTAGTATCAATATAAAGATCCATAGAGGATCAATGAGTTCTTAGTTATCTGTGTTTGTACTTGTGTTTGATTTCCGGTAAAGAATACAAGTTGTAGAGATTTTCTATTAGTTTGTTTGTGATTACATAAGCAATACTAACGATCTACGAGTGCTAAAGATCTATCAAGGTCTAACGTTTCAACATCTCGAGTCTGGCAATGGTTGGGATAGACACCTTCCGTTGGCCAAATTCTCCTATAACCCTACCTATCACTTTAGTACCTCAAAGGCACCGTAGGAGACCCTCTATGTTGAAACGTTAGACCTTGATAGATCTTTAGCACTCGTAGATTGTTAGTATTGCTTATGTAATCACAAACAAACTAATAGAAAATCTCTACAACTTGTATTCTTTAGCAGAAATCAAACACAAGTACAAACACAGATAACTAAGAACCTCTATGGATCTTTATATTGATACTAAAACTTTGTTTTTCAACTCGTACATAATTCATACTATTGTGTTCTTTTTATAGACAAGGAACCCTAACTTGTTTCCTAAGCGTATAAACATAAAACTAAATAAGATATACATAATCACTTCAATTCATGCATATCCTAACTAACTATAGAATATGCGGAAATCCTCTCATCTAAACTACAAACTATATAACTTGAGAATTATATCTTCGACTCCAGCACTAAGCAAATCCTTCAACATCATAATTCATACTTAGCATAATTCCCAACACGAGAGATGCCTATAAGAGAATTTGGCCAACCTAAGGTGTCTATCCCAACCATTGCCAAACTCGACAGGAATCCGACGTGTCTACTAATCCTCGGATAGTTTCTTCACTTCGGCCATCAGTCTGGAGATGATACACTGTAAGCTTATACAGATATGTTCTCTCGGCTCTAGGAAGTGATAGACGAAACGTGGGTGTGAGGTGATTGCCACGATCAGAAAAGGATAGAAATCAGAACATCCTGATGCACACGATCTTCTTTATGTATGAAGAAATCTAATTGCTTAACTCAGGCTTCCAGATCGCACTTCCTCCTTAAAGAGGATCGGAAGGAGTTGAGGGTTGAGGAAGAAGGATCAGATTTGTATGAACAGACTGAATCTCAGATAGAGAAAGCGTAGCAAGGGGAAATTCCCCTTTCGATTGAAGTACTACAGTGGGAAAGAAAGTAAAGAGCTAGAGTTTGAAAGTGAGGACTAGCTCATAGGAGCGAAGCCACTCTACCAGAGGGAGAGGAATGAGTACTCTCTCACCTCCTTAAAAGAATATATAGGGATTCCCCAGTACTGCTATAACTATAGAGGAGAGACGAGCAAGGTCGTCTATACTTTCCATCTTGCTGAATAGCGGGAGGCGAACAGGTTGGGTAGGACTACCAACAACCACTCAAGTAAAGACGCGGGATCTTCTTCCAAGGTTTCGTCTATGGCGTAGTTTATTGATCGGTAAGAGGGTAGTAAGGATAACATGTATTTCTCGAAGGACGAGAGAAAGATTAGGTGGTTGTCCCAAGGAACGCGGTTCAGGTTACTCCTTAAGATTTCAAGATTTCCGTTGAGCACAGAATCTCTACTGGACGAGAAGTTAGCAAGTTTAGAGTACGACTCGGTTAGGAAGTGTTGATTGCTACTAGCAATCAATCGGTTGACTTAGCATGATATTTAGGTTATAGGCGGAAAGTACGACTCAGAAGGAGAGTATTAATTACTAACAACAATCAATCGATTGACTTATTAGTGCACTTAATATTTAACGAAGAAAGGTACAATATTCGAATCTAAAGTCATAATTTCCAAAAGAAATTCAACTACCAATCGATATCAATCAATTTCTAAATACGAGTAAACGTCAACGGCTCTAAGTAGGTATACTAAAGAATTTCGCATCGATGGAGTGTAAGGTACAACACCGATAGGACGGAATAGGTAGTACAGCAATCGGGAGTATGACGTCAGCAGACTAACATTGATAAAACAACGTCAAGAGTTCAACGTTGTTAGAGAAACATCGATGGAATAACATTAGCAGGATAACCTCGGTGAACAACTTCAATAAAACAAGTCGTTAGAACGTTATCGATAGGAATACCTCACTAGAGGATAAGGTACAACACCAACAGCATGTAAGGTACAACCTTACCTGAAAGTTGTTGAAGAAGCAATGTCAAAAAAACATTATTGGTTTAGAAAAATCAACAACATCGACTAGATCACGTCGTTTGAATCAATATCGAGCGAATGGTAACGTTTTAGAAGATTGAACAACAATCGATTCGAGATGAGGCTTGAGGTGGAAGCGTCGGTAACAGGATTACCAACGAAGCAAGGTTGGATGACAAGTCCAACAAGATTGCCAACGAAACGAGGTGGAATGATAATTCCAACACGATTACTAAAAAAACGGGGAGGAATGATAATTCCAACAAGATTATTAACGAAACAAGGCCGAATGACAATTCAGGGCTGAATGTCGATTAGGGATCGAATGACGGTTCGAAGTCGAATGACGATTAGAGATCGAATGACGGTTCGAGGTCAAATGATGACTCAAAACTTGGAACGAGGTTCAAAATCACAAAATCAAACAATCCAAAAACAAAATCAAAGCCAAATCCAAAAATAGCCCAAAAAAAATCCAAAAGCTCCAATAAGATCGACGAGGCTTATGACGATAGGCAACTCGGTTTTAAACGGTTCCAATCAGGTCTAACCTGACTCAAGGTGAATTACACTTGGAGGGACAAACATGAATTCCATATATGTAGAGACGCATAGCGGCGCCAGAAGCATTACGATTCGTGAGGTGTTGTGATGCCAGTGTGTCGTGTGTGAGTGTAGGCTTTCGTGATATTTAGTGTGTGTGTGTGTCCATCTAAAGCTCATGATTCTTAAAGTCAATCTTTATCCCAGACATAATTTTGTTATAACTACTCCAGTATCACAAAATTCACCTCTGAGTCAGACATAGGTGATCATTCCATGTCCCACTCTCCCTAGCTGAATATATGTGATCAATCTATATTCACCCGAGGTTCAATGAATTTTGATATACTCAACTTAGTTATACTAGCACCATGTCCTCTACATCCCAAATCATTCCCAAGGCTACTACTAGTGTGCAAGCTCTAAGCTGGCTAATGAGATTATGCAAGGGAATTGCGTAACTATGTGAAAGGCATAGTACATACGCAAGCATGAGGACATGCTTACTGTGCATGCATAAGCATGAGGACATGATCATAGTGTATGCATAAGCATGTGGAAATGCTTATGGTGAACTACTAAGACAGGCATACTTAAATCGTCTACTAACAGGTCACACATTCGACAAGTATCCCATTAAACAGTTCATCAAATATACCATAAACATCTCATTAATTATCTCATCAATCAATTCGTCTAATGTGTACTCAATCATCTACATCCTTAAACAAGTCATACGTGAGGCGTCAGCTTGGCAGGCAGGCGCTTGGCGGTCATAGTGCTAAGTTTTTGTAAAAGTGGTTATAGTCTAGGTTTTGAAAATACCCAGTTCTCTATAACCTGGCTCTGATACCAATCTGTAACACCCCCAAAATATGGTCTAGCGGAAGCATACAAACCTTGGGGTGCTACTATCTTGGTATCACAACATAAGGTACAAAGAATGCTTCTTATTCCAGTTATTTAAAATAAAATACATTATTGAAAACGTTAAGTTTTCATTATATGAAAATAGTGCGGAAATAGGCCCAATAAAGAAGTTTAAAGCGGTCCCGATTATTCATCAGAGTCGCCTATGACCATGCCCCTTGCCAAGCGTCTTCCATTAGTGAGCTATCGCCTTAAACTTGAGAACACATGCTAAAACGGGTCAGCTTACGCTGGTGAGTTCATAGAGTTTAGTTCCAAAATTAGTAGTGGACCTGATAAATTTTAATTGCTATGTGCGACTAAATCAGATATATAATAAACATTCCAATCAACAATCAATCCAAAAATAATCCAACAACACAATCGAGATCTCGCCAAGGCCCTAAGCAACTCTAGACAGGCATAGTTGTAGTAAGGCCTAGAACAATGCTACCCTTGTCTAGGTCGAATATAGATGTCTATTCTTAGCTAGGCGTCGCGTTATAGCAAAGGAATGCTACCCTAGTCTAAGTCAACATCTGTCGCGTATCTAAGTTTTCCTAGTCAACACATTAGCAATTCAAAAGAGTAGTGGCAGGTCAAAGAAATAGTTTGACCCACATATACTTATAATAAACACGTAAAGCATTCAATCACCAAATCAAATATTACAATCAACAATCATTCTCAAATAATGTTCACATATCCAATTATGATTAGTTAAAAGCAGCATGTATTCTCCCCCAAAATAGTTATGAAAACCTTTGAAAAAAGGGGCTATGAAACTCACCTTAGCCACAAAAATGCACTATTCATAACTAACACGACTGGCATCTAAAGTTAATCTCCACAGCATCCGGAAGAATGTACGACGAGTACGATAGAATAGGAAAGGTGCAACCTAATGCGTATATGATTATCTTAAAATAAAGCTCATACGATAAATAAGTCGATTGAAGATAAAGTGTCGTAGCTTTCGTGGATTTATTCGTGGCATTACTTTCAAAAGTCCGTTATAAATATCTCAAAATTTTAGTTTTAACGTTTCGTGTGGTGGTAAGAAATATAGACGCGACGTACAACTCACGCGAAAGAGGATAAGACGTCGACATAGTCGAGACATACTATGTAGAACGCACTCCAAAAGGAAAAGACATTGACAAAGTCAAGAATACTGACAATACTCAAGCTAGTCAAAGAAGACTAGGAAATGACGACGACTATTTATGTAATATGAATAGGTTAACTTTCGGTAATTTCCCCATAATCCCAAACGTACATGTTTATAATAAAAGATAAGTTTCCATTTATCGCTTAATTAATAAAGGCTTCACAATCGTTACTCGTACTTAGGCGAGTTTATAATAAAGTATAACTATGTAGTTTTTTTATAAATGACGCGTTTGTTTATAAAACGTTCCCAAACCATTACGACTTTAATAAATTGTCTTATCAATATAACTGAGTTAGCTTGTATTTATAAAACACGAGATACTATCTTAATTAATAAGGATTTATAATTAAATAAAACGATATCCGTCGATAATATATAGCTAAATATCTCGTTATTAGTTAAAATATGAAAATTGAATATTTAGGCTTATAGTGAATCAAATATATTAAACTCACGTTGAGTCTAATATATTGTATTCGGTTAATCCAAAAAGTTTAATATGATACAACTTATAACCAATATAATTCGTTATCAAGCTTTATTCTAAATTTATAATTCGTATTGAACCTTATAATGTATACGTACTATCCGATATCAATTATTAGTTACATAATTAGTTCTTAATGTTTATCACACCTTCTTATAAATAACTTGTTCCTTATTCGATCAAGTCTAATATCGTGTATCCCGATAGTTTTATTCCGGTTTCGTCGTATAACTACTTTGTTTAGTTTTCCCAAGTTTGCTCATCGACTAGTTACAAGTTACCCGTTTAAATTACATCTTTAACCATTTCCTTAGTTTTCGATATTGATATATATAATTAATTCGTTACATGTTTCAAATTAGCCCATTGTCTTATACCGGTTACCATATTATTTGTTTCAATATTCCTAACAACATTTTACGACTTATAAACAATTATCGAGTCTAATTCGAGTATTACCCGTAACCCATATCGACTTATATCATGATTAATTATACACTTAGACCACACGAATGTTAACGCGAGCATTCGGGTCAAACCCGACCCGCACGACTGACCCGAAACTCTAGATGGGTTCAACACCAAATCCGAGCAAAACATACCACAACATCAAAATCTGAAACAAGCTTAAATCAGTTACACTCTCAACTTAGAAATCAACATAAACTAAATAACTTTTTATCATAAGTGATCGATAACCAAATCGAGACCGAGGCCAAACAACTAATCGAACCCATGCCCTAACCGGTTACAATTGACCTATTAGCACAGAAACCAAATGAGGTTATGATCGAATTAAACTGTGAACTCAAAAATGGGTCTGACACGACCCATACGGGTTGACCCGACTCGTATACGCAAATTGATTTAATTAAACGCACATTTATATCACTTCTTACCACACTAATCATTTGTAAAAATGTTTTTAATCCGTTTATCAACTTTTATATCCACGAAAATAAACACATAACAATATATATGGTCGGTTCTAAAATCAGGAAAGTAATAATCTATATATATCTTGGCTTACCATAAGAACGACGAGAAGAAGAGAGAGACGAGAGAGAGATTAGGAGACGGAGGAGGTGAGGTGGTGACAGCCATGGTGGTTGTGGTGGCTCACGGACACAACCCAAACAAACCCTAACACGAAACTCTAATATTCGAATCTTGAAACTTAGGTCTAGGACGCGTTGTTGGGTTTTAAGGCGGGTGTGTTACATAAACGGAGTCACAAGGACCCGATCTATCATTTGGAAGTGGCGGTGTAACAAAGGAGGTGGCCGGAAGTTGGTCGTAATCCGGCGACGGCACCGGAACCCTAGATGGGTGGTGGCCGGATTCTTAGTGAGAGAGAGGAGAGTATTATGTGTGTTTTTAAGAGAGGGAAAGAAAGGTTTAAAATGAGAGAGTGTGGGAAGGAGTGGGGTATTTATATTTCCAGGAGTGACTAAACATGTGCAAATGGAACCACAAGGGCGGCGGGGTAATTTACCAAAGGGGCCATAGTTGTAACTTTCTAAATATTTTGTAATATTAGATTCGGGACTCGTTTAGACCAGTAAACGAATGATTCATGACCCCGAGAATTACGGCAACATTCTCAGAATGATGTTTCCAATAAAAATGATTATAAATAGGACTCGTATCTCAAATTAGAGGGAAAGATCACTTTAATTGTCGTTTTTCCATTTAAGGCGCATCGGGGAAATTACGGGTTGTCACATATTTTTTCGCTGCGGCCCATTTTTCAGGGTGTTACACCCTCAAAATATGTTCCATTTTGATTTACAAAAAATCTAAATTAAGAGTGCTTGCATAAAAAAAACGTGTTTTGAAGTAATGAAGTTTGCACACAGAGAAAGACGATGTATGTTATGATTGTATTGTAATCTAGAATTTGAAGAACCTTATTTATTTATTTATTTATTTTTTGCGAAATGAAAGAAAATAATTTTGGCTTTTATATGATTTATATTTTTGTATTTTCTTTTTTGAGAAAATATTTACAAAAAAATGATTTGGTGTTTGACATTTTTTATGAAAGTTTGACTAAATTGTCCAGATCTTCTGGAGTCAAACACCGCATACCAATCTGATAGACAAGTTCAGCACACCTTGTGGGAGGTAATGCTTTGGTAAATAAGTCCTCCAATTGGTATTGACTACCCACAAAATAAAGTTCTATTTTACCCTTTTCAACATGCTCCTTGATGAAGTGATATCGGAGAGCAATATGCTTCAACTTGGAGTGTTGAACAGTGTTGCAGGAGATTGCAATTGAACTTTTGGAGTCGCAATACATCGGGATCTTGTCAAATACATAACCATAGTCCATCAGTTGTGGCCTCATCCAGATGACTTGAGCACAACATGTTGACATAACGACATATTCTGCTTCTGTGAAAGACAACGATGTGCAATCCTGTTTCTTTGAATGCCAAGACACTAGCTTATCACCTAGAAACTGAACACCACCAGAAGTACTTTTGCGAGTATCTAAGCAACATGTGGCATCAACGTTTGTGTTAATACAAATAAGCCGTAAAAACGTTTATTTATATTTTACGATCTTCTAATGTTTTGTCGATAACAAACGTAAAATCATTTTAAGGAAACAAATAAAATACGTAAATGGTTTGAGACAATAGTTTTCTAACACACTTACTTTTTCACATAAAACAATAAAACAAGTATAAGTGATTTTATGATTTAGTAATACATATGTACAACAACTAGTGTTTACATATTGGGCAAATATACACATAACTAGTATGTATTATAATGGGTAATACAATTGGGTAGAAACTTAAGTATTTGACCCATTGACCAAATACATTGAATGTAGTTGGGTACAACCCAAAGTCCTTGACCCATAACCCATTGCATGACATCATGCTTATGTCATATATGGATAATATCCATGACCCATGGTTTTAATCTATGGCCCATAGTTTTAACCCATGAACCATGGACTAGATGCATTGCATCTTATAGATACATTGTATCTACTTGGATACCCATGATCCATAACCCATGACCCATGACCCAAAACCCATGGGCAAAGGGAGCGTCCCACGGATCCCCATAATACCTGGGACGGATCCTCAAGTGAGGATCCGTGGGATCCGTGGAACGATGGTTGTTTTTCTTCTATAAATAGTGAGCCATTTCTTCCTTTTGGGTTACCACTCCCACACATACTTTCCCCAAGTATTGTAACCTTCTAACCACAGATCCTAAGGATCTTTCTATGTAGTTTGTCTTTTGTTTTTGTGTGATTCTCTAGGTTCCTCTTAAAGCGAGATCACCACTTCTTGAAGTCGAGCAAGCTCAAGTCCATGAGCTGCCATGCTTCGTCATCATCAAGACTACTGAGGTTCTCTTGTTGATACTTCTTTCTTTCTCCATGGAAGTGTTGTGTCCAAGGCATTAGTGAAGGATGCCGAAAGAGTCAAGACGAAAGAATTAGTGAAAGGTGCTTAACGTCCGTGTCAAAAGCATTAGTGAAGAATGCTAAAGGAGTCAAGACGAAGGAATTAGTGAAAGGTGCCAAGCGTTCGTGTCAAAGGCATTAGTGAAAGATGCCTAGATGTCAAATCAAGTGGCATTAGTGAAGGATGCCAAGGTCGTATAATCGATGAGGTGCATCATTATACAAATAGTGATAGTTTGTTTCCAAGGATATTGATATCCTTGATGGTGTTGTAATAAGGAGTGGGTCTCCTTTGGGGTTAGATGTTGTGTAGTGTTGGGTAGTAGTTCCTCCATTGTAATGGAACTCGGTACTTAGCCTAGTACCGAATAAAGGGTAGGCGACGTTGTGGTAGGTGTGGTTCACCTTGGTGAAAGAACCCGGTGGTTAACCTAGTACCAGAAAAAGAGTAGGCGACGTTGTGAAGGCTTCTCCGCCATAAGGAGTTGGTGTCGTGTAGTGATTAACCCGATAATGCTTGTAGAGTTCAAGTGGGGGGATATTTGATAACATCAAATAGTCCTGAATTTTAAGTGTCAATTTCCCCCGATAATGCTTGTAATTTATATCATTTATATGGATCTACGCTTGTTTTCCATTGTTTTCCACTTTCGGGTAAATTACGAGCATTGGAACTAAAGAGACGCGGAATTAGAGAAACATCAAAGATTTATCTTAGTATGCTGACTTTAAAGAAGTTACGGCATAACTAATCTCTCACATTACGCCGTAACTAAAGCGTGACTCAGAAAACCAACTCATTAGAAGATTACAGCGTAACTCCCCCTAAAGACTACGGCGTAACTATATTAGGTCAAACGAGGTTTCGCGCCGCTGATAACTACACCGTAACTATTCCACCAACTACGGCGTAACCAAGTAATATTGAAGATACGGCGTAACCACTCATAAGGTTACGCCGTAACCAGCAGATCTAGTGTAAATAACGAAGGAACTGAAGATTACGGCGTAACTCTTATATTAGTTACGCCGTAACCCAGATCTGGCCTATAAATACCCCACGATTTCCAGCACTTCAAAGCATCCCATTTCACACACCACAACCAAAGAACATGGAAAGAAGCCAAAGGCAGGTCTAGAGGAGCATATGGAGCTGTCTCCAAGGGAGAAATCACTCCCCTACGATAAGCATTAGCTTTTTATCTTTTCTTTACTTTTGATTCATGTATTTCGTAACTTTGAACATTGAATTGATTTGTATGGTTAATATGAGCGGCTAAGCACCTCTTGGTGCTGGCCTAGTTATGATTCCTTAATTGTTTTGTTTGCGTTTACATTACTTCCGTATAATTATTTCTAAGTGTATGTGATTGTACAATAAATCGTACGACCAGGCCTTCGATGGTGATCGAAGGGTCTGAGGGGTGATATGCTTGCGCCAAACTTGTAGCCAATCTGCAATAAGAAATAATAGACACTTCGTTAAGTGATTGCGTAGGGGTTGGGCCCAGCGAACCACCTCCGGCGTGAGAGTAAGTATATGATATGCGTTGTAAGTAATATGATGTATGTGAAAATACTGTGTCGAGTGAACATACCATTGAAATGACTCGTCCAACCTATTTATAGGTGATGAAAATAGCTTGGAAAGTGTTAACACACGTTCAGGAGATCATGGGGAGCGTCCCCTGATTTGTGGTAACCGCTAGGGCTTCATCCCCACTATCTCGGACTTGGCGGGGAAGCTAAGGACATAGTGGGAATGTGGGAGAAGACCAAGTCAGGGTTCTTCTTTGTCTTGGCATCTTCAAGGGAAGACACCGAAGGGCATAGGCCTTCGGCTGGCGGATTCCCAACTGGTAACCATGTCAATGATGAATGGTTTTACACCACCAATGACTTATGAAGAAAGACTTGGGTCTTCGTAAAGCAATTTCGGGACCGGCCGAAGGGGTCCTTCGACCGATCGGAGGGTACGTCATCAAGCCCCGGTGAAAGTGATATGTACGAACAAGAAATATTGCTTACGACTCAGAAATAAAAACGAAACCTCCCCTTCGTCACAAAAAACGAACGAAGATAAAAATTCTTGTAGTTATTGACCGTATTTAATGCAAGACTAATCCTAACTACTCCCCTTTCCTCGGTAAAAGTAAACATCATTTCAAAATTTAAAAATGGTTTGAAATCCGGTAGTAAGGGGATAAGTTCGGACACGTGTAGGGCTGAGATTTAACGTTTGTAGAGTATATAAAATGTAAAAAACAGTAAAACCCTAACAAAGTTTTATCTCTCGCCCAAGCTTTTCACCTACTAAAACCTCTTCCGATCAAGCCTTTGATCAAACAAGGTAAAGTGCTCCTTCTTCCCTGTATTTCAAATACATTGTTGTGTTCTTTAGAAGGTTCCATGTTGACCAATAAAAAATTCGTAATAAAACAACAAGGTTGTACACTAACGAGGGGGGAGCTTAAAGCGTTCCTCACTGATTACCCAATTCCAAAGGAACATAAAATCATACTACTAAGTAGAACTCAAGGGATATTTGATGCCCTTGAAAATTATGTAGGCCTGTATACCCATGCTTTTACTACTTCCAACCTTAGGATACCTTTGCATCCTTTGATCTTAGAGTTCCTCCGGTATTATGAGGTACACATTTCTAGGTTCAACCCTTTTGGCCTAGCAGAGCTTACAACATTCATCGTGATGTGTAAAGCTTATGGGTTCGAACCATCCTTGACTGTTCTTAGAGGTTTCCTGAATCTATACTCTGGAGGAGAATGGTTGACCTTAGCCAAAAGAGGTGAAAGGGATGTTCCCATTCTGATAGATAGACCTTTTACGAATATAAGGAACTGGAAAGGCAAATTCTTTTATATCCAAAATACCATTATCCCTCCAGCATACTCTGCATTGTTAAACCCAGACTTTCAATATGATGAGAAAAGATTCAACGATCCACTGCCCTATACTGTGAGAAGAAACCCTTTGTATCAGCGTTTGGCTCGTCATCCTGCTGATTGCCAAACATTCCCTGAGCCAATCCTGTTCATGGCTGGCATTTGAAAGATGGGAGGGATCTCCTTTGGTACCTGAGATAATTTGTGATGGAGAAAGTATGTACTTTTATGATTAACATAAGAAATTAAAACTTATCTCTCGATATTTATCTTATTTGCTTCTTTGTGCAGAGATGTCGTTCAGGAACTTTGTGGTAGCTGGTGGTGCAAAGGAGGTAAGCTTCCTTCCAAAGAATCCCCAAGAAACAAGCTATGGCGTGGGGTCCCCATCAGTGTCCATAAACAACAATGATGTGGGCCTTGCCCATCGAACTGTATCATCTGCTCCTCCATCAAAGGAACCCATAGATGTAGAAGATCAACTTGTGGAGAACGTTGACGACTCGATGAACCATCTCGAAGGACAGTTGGCCATCGTAGGACCCTCCGGCATAGGTGAGAGGGTTCGAAACAGGAAAGGTGGCGATGCTAAAGCGTGAAGTATGCTTGAAAAGAAAGCTCATCCTACCTACCCCTCCTCTCGAACTACCCGCAAAAAAGTGCCGGTAAGGCGTGGAATTTCCACTATCGAAGGGCCCGGTGATGACATCCATGGTAATGTTTCTTGCCTGTCAACAAAAATTAGGTACCAGTAATAATAAATTAACAAGTTTACCTATGTTGCAGGACTTCACGATACTGAAAGAACTTCCTTCTCCCCTAGCTTGTCACCAACTTGTGAGCCATGTAATCCCACCCAAGTGGAAGGGGTGATGGATAACATGTCTATAGAAAGGCTCTGCGACCTTCATGACAAAAGATATATCCGCCAGTGCATGCTAGACAATCAGCTCAATGCTAGGACAAGGGAAATGCTCGTCTGTCTCAAAAGCTCGAGAGAAATGGATGTTATCTTTGAGAAGGGAGAAGGCTAGGGATCAAGTATCTTGCGACCTGGAGAAGAAGTGTGAGGATGCCTTGGAAGATTTTTACAAGAACCCCTTGGTGCAAGATCTCAGAGCTGAGAATGAAAAGCTCAAAGGTCAGCTGGCAACGAGTGAAGCTGAGAGCAGCAGGTTAACTGTCGAGGGCTCAATGGTCGTTGGCTATAAGGAGAAGATATATGTTCTGTCATCCAAGTGTGGAGGCCTCGAAAAAGAGAGGGCAAAGTTGTTGGACCAAGAGATCAAGCTCCGAGAAAAGGTTGATGGTTTGAATCTTCATCTGAAGATGTTAAAGAAGGATAGGGTGGATTTGGAAACCAAGGTGATCCCCTATATTGCTATGGAACTTTACCATAGCGATGATGTGGGGGTTGCCATTGGGAATGTGGTGAATGCTGCCATTTTCCATGGCAAGTGTACTACCTTGGAGGAGATAGCCAAGACTGGGGAACTGGTGGAGCTGGAGAAAGTTCCTTACTACAGGGCAACTCATGAAAAAGAGTATGATGATGCAGGTAATCAACTAACTGCTTTAGAGTTCCCTTTACTTGGAGATGTGACGAAGGACCCAGCGGCCTCAATTGAAGACCTGCTTGCCAAGAAGCCAAGGACAATCTAGCCTCCGTCTTCCTCCAAGAAGACTCCGTCACCCAAAGTTCCCTCTCCAGGTTGAGCTGATCCTACTCATTCCAAGGTTTGAAGGCAACCATGTGGTTGTAATTTGATCCCCAGGGTGGTATGTACCCTGTTAAAACAATTTTCCATGTTCCTTTCCAGGCTTCATGCCTGATGAAACAATTATCATATGGTATGTGTGGTGTAGGCTACGGCCTAAGACAATATTTTATTTTGTTGGATCATGAAGGCTACGGCCTGTTTTAGACTATTTAGACTAGTAAGTAATCTACTTTGAAGCCACTAAGGATCGAATTTTGCTATGTGTGATTCTTCTCTTTTTATTTTTACTTGCGTAAAAATATTTTTTACAACCTAAGGCGTATGGTAGATGCATAGCCTCATAGTGTGTAGTTACTTCACCAAGAATATTAGCAATCGTATAATTTAACTGCTGACAGAGGGTCGCGACCCACTCCGTCTTGATCCTTTGGGCAGCGAAAGGCTTAAAATACCTTAAGGCCATATAGGAAAGTTAATGTGAAGTTGAGATGGATGTTATGCATATGAGCAAGACTTGTTGTTTAGTCTTTGTACATCCCTTCGACATTCAAACTTATAAATCGACTTGGTGGACAAATCTTTGTTGTATTGAACGAAACAAGAGATTTGAGGGAAATGTGTTATTATCATTAAGTGGGTAGGGAGGATTACATCATTTTAAGAAATGAATACTAGACGCCTACCATTAATGCTTCTTTCCCCAAGTGAGAAGAATGCAAATACATTGATTGAAAGCAAATAAAATTTGTCCTTAGACATTGTAAGTTTCATACGTAGAACTTATGAAGAGTAGTTCCATTCCAGGTTCTATCAATAGCGTCTCCTTCCAAGGTTTCCAGCTTGTAGGCTCCGTTTCCATATGCTTCCTTAATAACGTAGGGCCCTTCCCATGTAGGTCCTAGTTTACCCTGGTACTCGACTTTACTTGCCTTGTTGAGTCGGAGGACATATTCCCCTGGTTTGAAGGTCGAAGGCCGGACCCGTTTGTTATAGTACCTTTCAATCTTTTGCTTGTGAATAGCCTCTCTGATTGAGGCTATTTCCCTTCGTTCTTCGAGTAGGTCTAGGTTACTACGGAGTCTTTCTTCAGTTATCTGCGCTCGAAGTTCATGACCCTTTCTGTTTCGACACTTACTTCCGAAGGGATGACAGCTTCCGTGCCATACGTCAGGCTAAAGGTGTCTCTCCGTGACTTGACTTTGTATGCGTTCTGTGAGCCCAAAGTACTTGAGTTAGTTCATCTACCCAACCGTGATGACTGTATCCCATCCTTCGTTCTATTCCTTGTATGATGTCTCTGTTAGTAACTTCCACTTGCCCGTTACCTTGAGGATGGTAGACGGAAGTTAAGGATTGCTTGATGTTGAGCCTCTCGCAAAACACTGAATACCCTTCGGCGAATTGCTTCCCATTATCTGAAATGATGATGTGAGGTACTCCGAACTGACAGATAATATGCTCCCACACAAATTTTTCCATGTGCCTTCCTATAATGGATGCCAAAGGCTTTGCTTCCACCCATTTAGTGAAGTAATCGATGGCTACGAACAAGAACTTTACTCCTCCGAGCAAGCTGGCAGAGGGCCTACAATATCTATCCCCCATTGGTTGAAGGGCCATGCGGACGTTACAGAAGTCATATCTTGCTTTGGTAGCCTTGGGACTCTTGAGTGGACTTGACAGGTTTCACACTTCTGAATGATGTCGACAGCGTCCCTGTGAATCGAAGGCCAGTAACATCCTATCCTCATGACTTTGGAGACAACGGAACGGGGTCCTGCGTAAATTCCGCAGGATCCTTCATGTACTTCTTGAATGATGTTGGCGGCTTGCCTTGGTCCTACACAACGAAGCCATGGGGACAGAAAAGATCTTCTGTATAAGTAATTTCCCATGATTCTGTACTATGGTGCTTTGATGCGAACCTTTCGAGCTAACTTTTGATCTTCCGGCAGTATACCACTTATTAGATATTCTCTAATTGGAGTCATCCGATTCGAGTCTTCCTCTTGTATTACATCAGACACCTCCTTTCGGACGATGGACCTATCTGCTGACACTTCGACCAGAACTTCCTTAGTTAAATGGGCAAATGCCATTGATGCCAGTTTGCTAAGTGCATCCGCCTTTTTGTTTTGATTTCTTCGAACATGCTCTATGTTGTAGGATGCAAACCCTTCGAGCATTTCTTTGGCCTTATCTAGGTATTGCTTGATCACAGGTTGTCTTGCCTCGTAGGAGCCTTTTATCTGGTTGGCCACTAGTTGGGAGTCAACAAAAATATCTAAGTCTTCTACTTCCATGTCTTTGGCCAATCGGAGGCCTACTAACAAGGCTTCGTACTCCGCTTCATTGTTCGTGGCGTCGAATTCAAAACGGAGTGCATAAGTATACTCTTTCCCATTGGGATCAACGAGCATGAGACCTGCGCCAGAACCATCGGAGCTGGAGGCTCCGTCAGTATAAAGTTTCCACCCTTTGACCACTTTATCAAATTTCTTTTCAGCAACCGTTGTGCCATGTTTTGGTTCGGAGGGTGTTTCTGCTAAGAAGTCTGCCAATATTTGCCCTTTGATCGAGTTTCTACCCTTCTATTCAATTTCGTGCTCTCCTAGCTCAATAGCCCATTTAGCTATCCTTCCAGATTTCTCCGGCTTCGAAAGTATCTGCTTAATTGGTTTGTTAGTAAGTATGGTTATAGGGTGAGCTTGGAAGTACATTCGAAGGCGTCTCGCGGCATGGACCAAAGCCAAAATTAGCTTCTCTAATGCTGGATAATTTAGCTCAGCTCCCTGTAGAACCCTGCTAACGAAGTAGATAGGGATTTGCTTCTTCTTCCTTTCTGCCAATAACACAGCGCTGATGCTTTCGAAGGAGGCTGCGATATACATGAACAACACTTCGCCTTTGATTGGGGCTGTAAGTGTAGGTAGAATAGCCATGAAATCCTTTAGCTTTTGGAAGGCTGCCTCTGCGTCCATGCTCCATGGGAACGTCTTTTTGTCTATGCATCCTTTGAGTGTTTTTGAAGAACGACAAAGATCTGTCTGCACCCTTCGACAAGAATCTGCTGAGGGCTGCTAGCTTTCCATTCAGACTTTGCACTTCCTTTAGGGACTTAGGAGGCTGCAAATCTGTGATGGCCTTAACCTTCGAAGGATTGGCCTTAATACCTTGCTTGGTGATCAGATGCCCCAAGAATTGTCCTTCTTCCACACCGAAGGAGCATTTCTTGGGATTTAACTTCATGTTGATGGCGCGAAGCTGGTCGAAGGTTTCCTTGATGTCGGAGAGCATGTCTTCCTCCGATCTGCTCTTAATGACCATATCATCTACGTACGCCTCCAGATTCCTACCTATCTGCTTGTGAAAGGCTTTGTCCACTAAACGTTGGTAGGTGGCACCTGCATTCTTCAAACCAAAAGGCATCTTTTTGTAACAATAAACACCTTTTCCTGTAAAAAAGGTTGTCTTCTCTTCATCCTCTTCCGCCATTTGTATCTGATGGTAACCCTTATAAGCGTCTAGGAAATACTTCAGCCGAAACCCTGACAAGGATTCCACCTTCCAATCAATTTCTGGTAGAGGGTAGCAGTCCTTCGGGCAGGCTTTGTTAATGTCTGTGAAGTCCACGCACATTCGCCATCCTCCATCATGCTTTTTGACCATCACCGGATTAGCCACCCAAGTTTGGTACTTCACCTCTCTGAGTATGCCTGCTGTTACAAGTTCGTCTACTTCTTTGCATGCGGCAGCATTTCTTTCAGGAGCCAGGCTTCGACGCTTTTGTTTGATGGGTTCAATATGTTTGAACTCATTGAGCTTGTGATCAGTGCCGAAGGGCTTTCCGTCTATGATGAGAGTTCTGGGAACCCCCGTCATGTCAGAGTAGGTCCATGCAAAGACGTCTGCGTTAGCACGTAGTACCTTTTCCAATTCTGCTTTAAAGGAGGTTGGGAGTTGCTTTTCGATCACTACCGTCTGATCGGGGTAGAGACCATTTACCACAATGCGTTCTTCAGCGTCAGTACAACTAAGGACATCCTTCAGAGGCTCTTCCGAAACCTGTTTGATCCTTTTACCTACTTCCGTAGGCTCCTTCACCTTATAACTGGAGAAAACTGTTCCAATGCCGAAGGGTGTTTGGAATTTGATCGCGGCATGTATAGTTGAGACAACGATGCCCATCTTCTGCATTGTTGTTCTCCCTATCAATAGGTTGTAGGGAGATTCGGACCTTACGATCGTGAAAACCAGAGTTTCTGTCCTTTTTAGCCTCCCTTCTCCAATCGTAACCTCTAGAGGGACTTCTCCCAAGGGCCATGAGTGTTCCCCTGAGAATCCCACTAAGGGTACCTTCGAATCTACTCTCTTCGACCTTATCGAAGGTTTGAGCTTTAGAAAACAGCGTTCGTAGATAACTTCGCAGGAGCTACCGCAGTCAAGGTAGGCCCTGTTTACTTCTCTGTTGGAGATCAAGACCTTGATGACCACGGGGTCATTTGAAAGAACTTTCCCTGTGAGTGAAGGAAAAGTTACATCTCCTACTCCGCACAAAGCTTCCTCCATTTCTTTCCTTTTTCATCCTTGTACACCATGAGGATGGGTGCTTCCACCAAGTCGGAGATCCTTGTACACCAAGTGTCCCAGTTGGCCGGACTTCACGGCCTCTTCTATCTGTTTCTTGAGCTCTCTGCAGGTGTTGGTGTCGTGTCCGTAATCGTCATGGAAGTAGCAGAATTTGGAAGTATCTCTGGGCCTGCCTCTATTTGCTAAGAGAGGAGGAGGATCAAAGGCCTTCGCAGCCTTTTCCGTAGCAAGTATCTCTCTTGGAGACTTGGATAGATTAGCCAAGAGCCCATGGTTGATGTTTTTGTGGTATGGTGTAAACATGTCCCTGCTTTTGTGTTTGTTCTTCGACCCCTCCCACGAAGGATGCTTCGTGGCTTTGCTGTGACTTTCTTTATTTTCAACCGGAGCCCCATTGGTAGACACTTCTTTTGCTTCGATCCAGGTGTAAGCCTTTTCCACCAAACCCTTATAGGTTGCAGGGAGATCAGTGGAGAGGAATTCAACCAAACTTCTGTTTCGTAGGCCATGCACGAAACCTGAGATGCGTTGGTCCTCATGCAAGCCCATTATCTGTAACGTGTCATCGGTGTATCAGGTGATGAAAGCTCTGGTGCTTTCATTTTCCCTCTGCTTGATGTTGTGTACTCTTAGGTGCGTTCTTGTAAACTTTTTCTGTTGGCTGAAATGTGATCTGAACTTGGCCTTGAGATCATCCAAATTCACAATGCTACCTGGTTTTTGCCCGTTCCACCATATACGAGCAGAGTCTCATAGGGTGTATGAAAACATGTGACAAGCAACAGGCATAACCCGCTTCTGCATTCTAATAGCCCCTTCGAACAAGTGTAAAAAGTTATCCGGATCCCCTTTCCCATCGTAGGTACCAATATGCGCGGGCATTTTCAACCCATCAGGCAAAGGGTAGTCTTCTATCCACCTTACGAAAGTGTTGTGGAGCCCATGGGCTCCGAATAAAGGCAGTTATAAGGTGGCATGTAAGTAGGGGCAGCATTATACGGGTTATGATTTGGAGGTATTCCAACAGGGTTTTGGTTAACATATTGAGGGTAAGTAGTAGGTATATAAGGCGGGTGACTTCCGACAGGGTACGAAGGATATACCATAGGTTGCCCGTAGGGCATACTTCCGTATGTTTGAGTAAAACTGGGGTTACTAACCTGCCTATTAGGTGGGGGATAAACCCCTTGAGGGTAAGATTGAGCCTGAAAAGGAGGGTACATACCATGAGGAGGAAGATTTCCTCCCCCATTCATTTGAGATGGATTGCCTTCTACGCCAGATGCGTGAGAAGGCTGCAACGGAACCCCTGCCTCAGTTCTTCCCAGATGAGCTGCCAAAAGTAGTGGCAAATTAACCTCCGTAGCATCCCTTCGGTGACTCCTTCCATTGGAGCCTTCTATCGTCCCTTCCCGTCTAGTCGGAGCCCTCTCTAGGACGTCTTCAAAACCAACCGACCTTCCACTAGGCCTTCGACTTCTCGGAGACCCTATCCTTAGCACTGAGCGTGTAGCCCCAGGAGCCAAGGGCCTAGTCTCTATTTCCAACTCTTCGTCATACTCGTCGCTTGAGTATTCTAACTCCCTACGCATCTCTACATTCCGAGCTTGCCTTCTTCGAGCCCTCAGTAAAGATTCTAAGGCTTCGATGTTAGCTTCGACAAACGCTGGGCTAATTACCGGTTCAGGGTTAGCCGAGGTTGAAGCGTGGTTGTTGGGGGTTATTTCAGGGTGAGATCGTGTGGTAAAAGTGGATGCGGTTATATTGGGAAGGTTATTAGGATCATTGACTGGGATTGGTGTTAAGGTCGAGAAACCCGGAGGGGGTGTATCTTCTCTTCCTTGATTCATGCCGTAAAACTAGTGAGAGTGATTGACTGGGCGTAAGTTTGGAATAACGAGACCAATAGTAGCGGGTCCCACGGATGGCGCCACTGATTGTACAATAAATCATACGACCAGGCCTTCGATGGTGATCGAAGGGTATGAGGGGTGATATGCTTGCGCCAAACTTGTAGCCAATCTGCAATAAGAAATAATAGACACTTCGTTAAGTGATTGCGCAGGGGTTGGGCCCTGCGAACCACCTCCGGCGTGAGAGTAAGTATATGATATGCGTTGTAAGTAATATGATATATGTGAAAATACTGTGTCGAGTGAACATACCATTGAAATGACTCGTCCAACCTATTTATAGGTGATGAAAATAGCTGGGAGAGTGTTAACACACGTTTAGGAGATCATGGGGGGCGTCCCCTAATTTGTGGTAACCGCTAGGGCTTCATCCCCACTATCTCGGACTTGGCGGGGAAGCTAAGGACATAGTGGGAACGTGGGAGAAGACCAAGTCAAGGTTCTTCTTTGTCTTGGCATCTTCAAGGGAAGACACCGAAGGGTATAGGCCTTCGGATGGCGGATTCCCAACTGGTAACCATGTCAATGATGAATGGTTTTACGCCACCATTGACTTATGAAGAAAGACTTGGGTCTTCGTAAAGCAATTTCGACTGAGGCCGAAGGGGGGTCCTTCGACCTAATCGGAGGGTACGTCATCAGTATGCATGCATAGTTTATTGGTAGCTACCCTTGTTTCGTTAGTTTTGAATGGCGGTAGAGGCTACTTGCTTAGGAGATATGACCAACTGACCCTAAGTGAGTAGACTGAGACGGGAAGGGTAAGATATGACCAAATAACGACCCTTTCTACTGTGCGATTTGACCAACTAATCACCTACCGTTTGGATGAACTTAAGAATTTGGGGGTGAGTGTTTAAGTTGCTAACACCCGGGCACTCACTATTTTAAATCTAGCATGTAGCGGTACTTAATGACTTGGCTTAGGGGACCAGGAACAACAGGACTTATGAGGGGACACCTGACTTCTCCTATGGTGGCATCTTTGTTGATAGGTTAGGGCGAATTGACCAAATGATGTCCTCTCGACTTTGACCCCACCTGAAGTAATTGGAAGTAAGTAGACGTAGACATTACTAGCTAGGAGGATTAACTAGGTTAGCACCACTCTCCTTTATTGATTAATCCTTTGCCTTTATTTGCTTTTATCTGCCTTAGTAGTTAATTAACTCCTTATCTAAATCATATTAAAAACTGTGACACCTAGACTTAGTATTAATCCAACACACATAGCTCTTGGGACGACCTCGGTTTTAGCAAATACTACACTACACACGACCGGGTACACTGCCCGTTAGTGCATTAGGGTAGACCATAGGTATAACGAGACTACATAAATATTAAAACCTGGTCAGTAAAACCTGCATCAAATCATCATCAAGAATAGTATTCTTCGTTGATTTGTATAGACTACACTACAACCCTGTAATAATGATATCTCGGCTATTAGAGAGCCTTGATCATTATTCCTTACAAAAGGACTATTGACATTTCATCTATGTCAATGAGTATCCATGTGAAATTTCTTATATTATGATAAAATGGGATTTTGTCATAATCTTTGAAAAACCTCCCAAAGAATTATGACTTATTCATAAAAAGGCAACCTCGTCAAATAGGATTAGTATTAAACCGTCAAAACCCCAAACTACAAGTTATAGAGCTTAAACATCAAACTCTGGGCATTTTAGAACTCCCAAACCAAAGTTATCAAGGAATGCTTAAGCTGAACTTTTGCTGTCATGCCAGATCCCTGAGTTTGAACTAGCCGGATCCCTAATGAGAGGGATCCGTGGGATCCGTGCAACAGAAGATAACATAAGTTAGAAATGATCACTGTGGAAGTTCCACTATCACTTTCCCCTCAAAGACTCACGAACAAAAACCCGATTACTGTTCACAGGAGCAAATTGATCGTTTCCTTCAAGCAAAACAATCTCTTGTGTAAGTATAATCTCCACTACATTGTTAATTTAATTCTTTGATTCCTAGGATTACAATTTTCATCTTTAGAAGTTGAGTTCAAATGGGTTTGTCATAATTTGTTACCACATTGTTTTCTAAGATAATCTAAATCAAAGAATTAACATTGTTAATACAAATTAAACTCATTTCTTGAATTCAATAAAGATGATTTGAGCAAAATTGTGATCAAACCCTTTAGGCTACTATTCACAACTAACACCACACTGTGGTTTTGTTGTATAGGAACAATCATGCCTAGTAACCGACAACAAGACTATCATGATACCGCCCACTACATCCCAATGTACCATCGAAAGGATGGATTTAGCCCGGAGGATAGGAAAGCTTTCAAGTTGCTCGAAAAGAGACTTTTTTCATGAAGGTCGTGTGGTAGAACCATCATTCCTTGCTAACACCGACATCCAAAAAGTTTTTGAAACAATTAGCTTTGATTGTCTTTTGGACATAAACGAGCAAATTTGCCGGGTGTTCGTACTCGAAATCTACAAAACAATGAGAATAGTTAGGAATGAGAACGGGACCATCTCAATTATCTTCATCACAAATGAGCATGAGTACACCCTTTTGCTTGTAGAATTTGGAAGAATACTACATGTTCCATATCAAGGAGTTTGCATGTTCTCCAATGAATGGTCTTTGGCAGAGCTACACGATATGGTTGATCATCATAAAGTCTACCACACGAGAATCCCGGAAGCAACCACGGTAAGGGATACCGTGTTCATGCAAAGGGCATCCCCATCAAGGGTCACTAGAAATTCCAAAGTGATCTATAGGGACCCATTTCAAGTGGAGCTTTCCGAGATGTACGCGTTGTATAGGAAATGGGAAGTCGTGGTGAGGGAGAATGTGCTTTGCTTAGGAGGGAACAAGGATCACCCCAATGCGTGCTTAAGCTTCATGATCTATTGCCTTGTGACCGAGACTCGTTTCAACCTTGCATATTACATGATTAAGAGAATGGCGAGCATCAAAAGCATGGACAAAATGGTGCTCCCATATGCAATGCTCCTATCCCGTCTTGCAAACTTCATCTTTGCTTTAGATCCTTTTCCGTACTCCTTTGATCATAGCTTTTGCAAAAAAAGTTATGGTATCGTTGACCGAGGGAAGAACTACAAGGTTTATGGTGGACGGCAAAAGTCCTCACCCACCAACGGATTCATCGGATGAACGGGAGAGACAAAGAGAAGGAGAAGGAAGTAGCAACCCCCTTGGCAACACCGATCTCGACCCTTTGGATTACATCAATCAATTTCCGGACATTCCTAGCCCATTACAAGAATGGCAACAAACCAAAGGGGTCTTCAAGTGCTTCGCCAACTTCTTGAAGAAAAAGAAGTAGAGATGGTGGGATGAAGAGTGGAGGGGAGGATGAAGACGGGGAGTGATATGGAAGGAGATGGGAAGTAAGATAAGGTCATAGGACCTTAATTTGTGAAAACAAATTGAAAAAATGGTTTGTAACATCTTAACAATACTTATGTAGAGTAGGATGTAGTGTATAGGAATTGCCATAACTTGGCATTGAACAATTTAACTTAGGAATGAGTAGGATGAGATTTTACGACATCTTGAAATCATTCAAATAGTCGTCGTCACTCATCTTTAGCTCCCTTTAGTTCCCCCACACTTGCTAGGCATTATACTTTTTGTGTTCTTGCATTTAATCATTGTAGAAATAACTAGGAGAAGCATTTGCTAAGAGTGCAAGAATTGCACATTTGCTGAAAGCCTTCTGATCTGCAGTAGCCGGATCCCAGAATTATAACTAGCCGGATCCCTCCCAAGAGGGAACCGTGGGATCCGGGAAGACAAATATCATATACAGATCACTATACATCCAAGTTATCCCATTAACCACATCATGATGGCTAAACATGATTCTTTAATACCACTTAAGGCTTTCTCAAGCATAGTAGGTCTCACATTCACTCGTAAGTAACTTAGGATCAAATTCAAAGTGCCTTTGATTGATCAAACTCACCAATATCCACCATATTTCTGCTCCAACGCTCACACATTATTCCTCACATCTCAAAACACTTAGTTTGATATTTCCATCAATTTTAGCAAATTGATTTTAGTCACTCTTACCTCAAAATAAGCTTAAAACTAGTTTTTCATTTTTCTTTATTTTTTAGGATTTTCTCAAATTTTTCTTGAGTCATCATCTGATTTCTAAGACCAATTGTCATCATTTTCCCATTTCAAATCAAATGGTATCCTCCTCAAGCACTTAGTTAGACTCTCTTAAGTCCACTTTCCTACCCAAAACCATCATTAAGTATCCTCACTCCTTATGCTTGAGCATTTAAGACATCCACCACTCAAGACATCTAAGGAAAGTCAAATTCTCAAGATTCATAGGTACTAGACCTTACAAAAAGCATAATCATTTCATCACATATCTGTCTGACAGACGGATCCCTAGTTTATAACCAGACGGATCCCTAGTGAGAGGGATCCATGGGATCCGTGTCTACAGAAAGACTTTAATCAGCTTTTCTTTCAAATTTAAGCCACCTTTGGTAATCTAAACACCTTTAGTTACCATTTAATGACTTCCTAGAGCTGAAAAACATCTTAGTTGACCTTAGTGCATGCCTAATCCCCTTAGTGGTCATGAATTTAATTCCTTAATTCAAATTCATCCTTTATAAACCAAACACTCTTGAGGTTAAGTCATCATTCCTACCTAGTTCTCAAAAATCAGTAGTTGGAAGCTCATATTGCATCCTCACCATCACTATGACTAAAGCACTTAGCAACAACTCTTCAACCAAAGGCTCATCCAAAAGGAATGGTCATATGATTCATGAGATTTCATCCACCGAATCATCTCCCGTAAGAGATAATAGTGCTAGAATCCCACCTCAACAAACCCAATCAACAATTGCTAAGAGAACCGCAAGAATTATCATTAGACCTTTTGGGCTAGAAAAGGGTTCATCAAGCTCTAAGCCAAACGTACCTAGTTCTAGAAAACCGTCTAAGCCTTCATTTATAGAGCATAGACTACACCCTTTCACCGAGCCTCTCTCTCACCCAAATCTCTATTCATTAGAGCATTCACCACCAAGAACTTCCCATTCACCAACTTTCTCGTTAAATAAGGAACCACCTACAACACCAACTAGTCCATCATTGGAAACAAGAAACCACCAAGGACTTGATCATATGGAGGAATTTCCATTACCACCACCCTCATTTTTAGTAGAACCTCATCCTACATTTCTCAATAAAACCCCACCAACATTTGTAGAGCCTCCTCAAAACATCCAATCTCCTTCGGTTCCTAATCAAGACAATAATTGCTCTAATTGTCTAATCACCCAAGGACTTGTTCAAGAAGTAATAAATGAGTTGCATTTCATGTTTAATCATCTTCTTGAAAGATTGGACCAAATAAACAAGTCTACTCATCCTTAGACTCAAGCACATGGTTGCTTCTTAAGTTTTGGTCACTTATTAGTATTAGTAGAATATGTATTACATGGCTAAATCATTCTCTTAGTTTTTAGAGATTTGTTGATCATCTCTTATGTTTTATTGAATGATAGTTTATTTGCCATATTGCGTTGAGTATATGTTTGTTGCTTGAATACATATCTCACTTTGATGTTAACATTGTTTGGTACATCACCATTGCTGAATTCTATCATCAAATAGACGGATCCCTGAGATTTGCCTAAACGGATCCCTCCAAGGAGGGAACCGTGGGATCCGTGCAACAGAAGACCAATTTTCTACTAACTTAAGTCTTATTTGCAGGAAATTATGCACTATATAGTTGTTTTCTAACCTTTGTTTTGTAGATTTTCAAAATACACATGAAGACCTTGACACCCTAAGCTAGGGGGAGCTTTGTGTCAAACAATACATTGCAAAACCATTTGCAATATAATCTTCATTTGGATTACATTTCATGACGTCCCTTTGCAAAGTTGCAATCATCAAGGGGGTGCATTATCGTCACTAAGACGAAACCATTTGCAAACATGGTTGCAATGCACTAGCTTAGTAGTTTTTATTTACTTGATGCCCTCACAAAGTGATGGACTTGTCAAGGGGGAGTTAAGATGAGAATTCTTCCCGTCAATTGCTCTCTATATTTTTTCTTTACATGTTTTTCTTAAAACATTGTGTTAGTTTCTTTTCGACGCTCTTTTTGTTTCGACAAAAAGGGGGAGAAGAGAGTAAAAACTTCAATTCGAACTTTTATGAATTTTAGTTTTTCCTTAAAATAATTTTATGTTTTGTCATCAACAAAAAGGGGGAGATTGTTAATATAAATAAGCCGTAAAAATGTTTATTTATATTTTACGATCTTCTAATGTTTTGTCGATAACAAACGTAAAATCATTTTAACGAAACAAATAAAATACGTAAATGGTTTGAGCCAATAGTTTTCTAACACACTTACGTTTTCACATAAAACACTAAAACAAGTATAAGTGATTTTATGATTTAGTAATACATATGTACAACAACTAGTGTTTACATATTGGGCAAATATATACATAACTAGTATGTATTATAATGGGTAATACAATTGGGTAGAAACTTAAGTATTTGACCCATTGACCAAATACATTGAATGTAGTTGGGTACAACCCAAAGTCCTTGACCCATAACCCATTGCATGACATCATGCTTATGTCATATATGGATAATATCCATGACCCATGGTTTTAATCTATGGCCCATAGTTTTAACCCATGAACCATGGACTAGATGCATTGCATCTTATAAATACATTGTATCTACTTTGATACCCATGATCCATAACCCATGACCCATGACCCAAAACCCATGGGCAAAAGGGAGCGTCCCACGGATCCCTCAAGTGAGGGATCTGTGGGATCCGTGGAACAGTAGTTGTTTTTCTTCTATAAATAGTGAGCCATTTCTTCCTTTTGGGTTGCCACTCCCACACATACTTTCCCCAAGTATTGTAACCTTCTAACCATAGATCCTAAGGATCTTTCTATGTAGTTTGTCTTTTGTTTTTGTGTGATTCTCTAGGTTCCTCTTAAAGGCGAGATCACCACTTCTTGAAGTCGAGCAAGCTCATGTCCATGAGCTGCCATGCTTCGTCATCATCAAGACTACTGAGGTTCTCTTGTTGATACTTCTTTCTTTCTCCATAGAAGTGTTGTGTCCAAATCATTAGTGAAGGATGCCGAAAGAGTCAAGACGAAAGCATTAGTGAAAGGTGCTTAACGTCCGTGTCAAAAGCATTAGTGAAGAATGCTAAAGGAGTCAAGACGAAGGCATTAGTGAAAGGTGCCAAGCGTTCGTGTCAAGGGCATTAGTGAAAGATGCCTAGATGTCAAATCAAGTGGCATTAGTGAAGGATGCTAAGGTCGTATAATCGATGAGGTGCATCATTATACAAATAGTGATAGTTTGTTTCCAAGGATATTGATATCCTTGATGCTGTTGTAATCAGGAGTGGGTCTCCTTTGGGGTTAGGTGTTTTGAAGTGTTGGGTAGTAGTTCCTCCATTGTAATGGAACTCGGTACTTAGCCTAGTACCAGATAAAGGGTAGGTGACGTTGTGGTAGGTGTGGTTCTCCTTTGTGAAAGAACCTGGTGGTTAGCCTAGTACCGGAAAAAGAGTAGGCGACGTTGTGAAGGCTTCTCCGCCATAAGGAGTTGGTGTCGTGTAGTGATTACGAACTCTCGAGTAGGTGACTCGGGGAGTGGAGTAGGGCAAGGAAGGTGTCCTTGTAGCCGAACCACTATAAATACTCGTATCGTGGTTATGTGCTTCTTACTATTTATCTTTCATTACACATTTATATATCTATCAATCAATGTCCAACATACACATCCAAATGGATTAACATAAGTTGATCTAAATATTTTAAAACAAAGTTTTAATTGGTAAAACTATTCAACCCCCTTCTAGTTTTCCACAGTTTGAAAAAGCTATTAGTCTAAGACCAGAATCCTTCGGATACCAGATTCCTAAATGAATGGTTCCCTTTATGTATCGAAGATTTTTTTTAGCCTCAGAGAGGTGTCGTTCTGTTGGTCTTGACTGATAACGGGAGCAAAGATATACAAAAAATACATTATAAAGTCTGTTAGCTGTTAGATACATGAGAGACACAATAATACTTCGGTATTTTGTAGAGTCTACAAGTTTCCCATGTAAAATTTACGAAACTCAAAAATATTTAAAACAAAGAAAAAACTTTAAAATCAATTTAGAAACTTTATTAAAAAACACAACCTAGATTATCCTTGGTGATTGATACCACTTGTTAGGTCACCATGTTTGACACACACAAGCTAGTTTTAGAGAGAGAAAGTAAGTAGAGAGAAAGAGTGGAAAGATCTTATGAAATGTAATGAAAGTTTATTAACCAAATAACCAACACCCTTCTCATCATTGAGAAGGGTAGTTATAATAGCTTACAAGTGTAGGGTGTTGCCCTAATTTCTATGGGCTTACTACATAGGCCGACCTATCAAACTAATAATTATAAGCCAAATAACTAACGACCTATTACAATAATAAGTGACCAACACTTCATAATAAATACGTAATCCCAACAATTGTGTTTAATTATAGTAGGACACATCATCGCATTAATTAGGTTTTTAATGATTGTGCTTCAAAGTGATTGTAAAAAAGCTTGTTTTATTAGATAAGATAGTTTTTTATTTTTTCATTTTCTAAACTTTAAAACTAAAATTTCATTATTAACTAAAACACGTTACACAAATAATTCAAACAAAATAAAAAATATTTAATTAAATAAATAAATAAAAATGTACCAATTAATCGGATAAAAATGGTCAAATCGGCATAAATCGGCCAACTCGGTTAACGCGAGTCAACTTTTTCCAAAACTTAAAATTGAGGTTTTTATTTCAATATACCTCACGTTTTTCACAAAATCAGTCGATACAACCATTCAAACGCACCTCAAGTTAGTGATTTAACACAAAATGTTAAGGTATGCTCGTTTTACTTATTTCAATTGAATGTTAATGACACTGATTGAATTCGAAAATTGATTTCTGAAAATTATTTGAACCATTTGAACTTTGAACCTTAATGTGTTTCATTTATCTTATATATATAATTTCAAAAAATCTAATCCGATTAATCCCCGATTAGTCGCCGCCTAACCGACTAATCGCTAGGCGGTACCCGGCTATCCAGCTAGCGCCTAGCAATTTTACAAACTTAATATATGATTTCATGGGGTCACACACAATAACTCGAGACTTCAGTTTTATATATTTATTGTAAATATATAAATGATATAAATAAGCGAAAACTGGATTAGGATTACAATTGGATTGTTTAAGAAGTAATGGATTAAACTAAGAACCAGATGGAAAGCTCATATGGTTCGTCCGCCCTTATGTGAGTTGTGACACTATTCGATAATATTATATCTTTTTTAGAATAATATTTATCTCGTAATATTTAAAGTCTTTATCCTATATTTTAAATATGGTGATTATCTTTTATAGTATTGTATAAATACCATCATTAGAAATTTGGGTTACACATTATTGTAACTCTAATATTTTCGTGGTCTCATTCTCCCCTCTCCTTATTCGGTCGAGTACAACACCAAGCCAAAAACACACTTGTGTTTGAATTAATCAATTCTATTGTACGCATGGAGTTCAGTTGGATCAAGCACTAGCATCCTACTAGAGTTGCATGAACGTTAGTGTGCAATAACCGTGAGAAGATCTTGCCCTTAGATCTTTTTGTTCCCCAAAAGAGGTACACAATTTTTGTTGTTGTTGTTGTTGTTGTTGTTGTTTATTTTGATTAGTCATAATACACGTATATGGATCGTTGGTATGGAAAAGCTTTTTAAATGGTTTTTGTTCATGTTGCAATTATGATTGTTTTATTTAATTGTTAAAATAATTTCTAAATTCTAACCCATGTTTCTATCATTGGTATCATAGCCACTTATACATGTTTATGACTATCATGTGATCTGTTTTAAATACGATTTGTATGGTCATAAAGGTCCATTGAATTCCCTAAGGAATTTTGTGAGGTTTTGATAATGCAAACAAAGATCTAATTTGATGACGCATAAATAAGTGTTGTAAAACTAATCACATTATATGTTTATTATAATATATATTTGGTTTAATAGATATAGCGACAAATATGTTAAATTAGTGTATACATGATTATGATAATAGATGAAAATTAAATATTGTATTTGATTTTATATATTGGCTTCTTGATAACATCAAATAATATCATATTTTGGTTATCAATATCCTATATCTATTAATTTGTTTTATCTTATTTTATCTGAATATGGTGCTTAATTATCTTATTTTATCTGAATATGGTGCTTAATTGCTTCCTATTTGTATAATAGGTCAAAATGGAGCGTTGGAGCGAAAATATGCGGAAATTGGATTTAATTTGAAGCAACTTGAGGAAATATGTAAACAAGAGTTATACGATGTAAAGAGGCACTTGTTTCTACGCGGTAGTTAGTGAAGAGTTTGAAAAGAAATCAGCGTAGCTTCTAAGCCATAATGGCATACATACCTTTACGTCATAAACATTTTTGAATATTTTTGGTCATTTTATTCGACACAGCTTCTACGAGATAGATACACTTATCTCTACGTCGTAGACAATAAAGACTGCAAAGGGGTTTTTAAACTCTTCCATAATGCATCTTACGTGCCATAATTCGATTTAGGGATTTACCAAGGGCGATTTTAGTTGCTTTCAAGTTGTATTCCAATGGAGAAGATGTCTCGATCAACCAACATCATTAGCATTAATTTGGTTTTATTATCGAACACCATATTTATCAATTTCATTGTCAATTACATTGTTTTTGATATTCTTATTATGATTTTTGGCTAAGCACTTCATGTGTTTGCCTAGCTATGATATTACGTTATCGTTGATTTGATTCTTTAGTTTAATTCATGATCTTATTGGATATCTTATTTGTTTATTGATAGATCATTGCGTTTGGGTATGAGTTATAATTGTTTAGTTGATAATACACTAGGAAGTATATCACAAGCTCGCAACTAGTGTATTAGATTGACTAATGGTTCATATATGTAAGAATGTATTTATACAAAGAGGAAATAAACGCCATGACTGCATTAGTATAAATGCCTCGCCAAGGTGCGGTTGTTCTCAAACTTTGAACAGTTTCAGCAACACGCATCACATGTTGTGCAATCTAAGTATTCAGAGGAAGAACTTGAAATCGTGTACAAATACAACTACTAATCCGACTCATTTTGCGGTTTTATTTGTTTGGTCAATTTGTAATTTATAACATATGCTATGTGTAAGAATTTTAAATGTCTCAACGACAAATAATCTGTTCTTTTTGAAAAATACAAAGAAAACGATAATTAAAAAACGTCCTATATTATTCATTCTCACTAATTTGTTAATAACTTAATTATTATACATCTTTTGCGATAAACAAATATACTTTATGTATAAGATGCTTGTGAAAATAGAAAGGTGCTTATTAAATTATCGAGATGGGAACGGGAACTAATTTGGTAAAAAATAAATAATAAAGTTTGGTCACAAATAAAAATGTATATTTGTCTATATTACACCTTTGACTTTTCCAAATAAATATGAGAGTTAATTACTTAAAGGGTCCTTGTGGTTTGTGGGGTTTCACGCGTTTGGTCCCCTATGTTGTCTTATCCTTGTGGTTTTGACCCGTTATGGGCCTCGTCCTTTGACCAATAATTATGTTATTTGATTGTAAAATGCATGTTTGATGAGGTAAAAGGACAAAAATACCCTTACTATTAGTGTTGTTGTTATCAAACAAAACCAAACACCCCATGATTTTCAACCTAACACACAATATCAAACACCACTCACATTTATTTTCCTGCCACCATACTAGTTATATTCTTTACCCAAAAATTAAAAACTCCAAAGACCCCTTTATTATAATATATACTAAAAAGCATTGAACAGTATCCCCAAAGCAATGTTGCTACAGTACACACGCAATTTTCACTTTAGACCCTGAAATTATTGATCAATTGCAAAGTTAGTCCTTAACGGCCGTTAATTAACAATCGTGACTTAAATTTGCAATGGACCAATAACTTCAGGGGCTGTTTATGTACAAATAGTGAACAGAAAAAGGCCCTCATGTTAGTTTTTAATTTCAAAGTTAGTCCCTAAGGACTAACTTTGCAACATACCGTCACTTTCAGTGACTAAAAATGAAAATATTTTTCTACAGTACAAAACAGTAACTACTACAGTGAAAAATAGTGGAGAATAGTGCGTGTACTGTTCCTAAGCAATTTACAAGAATGGTCCCTCAGGTTAGCTGTAAATCGCACCGTTAGTCCCCCGTTATCGATCTTTTGCAAATTTAGTCCTTAATAACAAAAAAAAAATTAGAATATTTTTATTTCAAGTTTAGATTAAACACAATATTCCCGTAGCAACGCGCGGGTGCCCCGCTCGTTTCATACAAACACGAATGTCAACCGATTTTTCGTGGCGTCACCACAAACAAACTCTAATGTTTTATAAACATCAACAAAATTTGAAATAAAAACACCTTTTTAAACATAAAAGTATCAGTTTAAAATTTAAAAAAAAAAAAAAAAAAAAAAAAAAAAAAAAAAAAAAAGAAAAAAACCTTTTTCATCTTTTCAATTCTTGCATTGAAGTGTCTTTAAAAAAAATGTGGCATTGAAGTAAAAATGAAGAAAAAGAAGAAACATCCTCTATAAAACACACACACACACACACTATAACTTTCAACCAAAAAACACATTCTTCAAATCCACCATACACCACAACCATGCCACCTTCTTACAGACATGGTGGTTTGTCGGCGGATGTGGAGATTTTTTGGCGAAAGGGTGGTGGTGGCTCGATTTGGTGGCGGTGGTGGTTCGGTTTGGTGATGGTGGTTCGGTTAAGTGATGGTATGGTTTGATGGTAACAAAAGAGATGAGAAAGAAATGTGAAAGGAGATAGATAACAGAAAATCAATCACCTATACAGTACAAAACATAATACGAAATACGAAAATGATTGGGGCCTGCGCACTCTTGCCATAAGATTCCAAAGAATCTTTAAAAGTAATAGGAATATTTCAGAGTAAATTTTACTAAATTCAAACCATTGTTGAAACCACAACTTATAACTTATGCATTAAATATTACACATCTATTTTTTCTAATAAACTTAAATAATTTACAAGTCAATAAAGTACCCCAACTAATTAATGCGATGACGTGTCTTCGCTCTGATTGGCCGGAGATTTAATGCTTACAACACCCATAGCACATTCACAAAACCAGTGTAAACACGCTAGAACCACGTGAGATTCTAAACTTCTTCAACACTCTTATGTTAAAATACTTTTGGAAACTAATTAAAGATTTCAATTATGTGTTACCGATTTTCACTCCTATTATCAGATTCAAATCAAAATGATAGAACACTCTTAGAACTCAATGAAGAATTGTTAAGAGGCAACACACAAGTATGGATACTCAATGAATTGAATGAGAATCGGATTGCTTGTTTGTTATTAATGGAAGAAAACAGTTACAACAACTAACTGTTAATGGTTTGTTACAGTGATATTGAAAGAGAAAGGGAAGTTTTACAATTTGATAAGCTGAAATGAAAATTAACATCTAATGGGTATTTATACATAAATTAGTAAACTGAAAATGGGCGGGAGAAAGTGTTGAGAATCTGTTAGGAGAAGTTTGTTTGACTTTTTTGTTGACTTTGCACTTTTGACCCATATCAATCCATCCCACTTGAAATGATGCTTGTCCTCAAGCATCTAGGAAAATTGAGGCAACCTTTCTTAGGATCTTTAACCCATTCTCGTGTAGCATCCGCAACCTTTTCTTCTGCCAAACACCCCAAAAACAATAACCTTTTCTTAAGCCAAACATCCAAAAGAAACAACAACAACATAACCAAGTCACCCCTTCACGAGTACTCATATGATTTTCTACACTTATACTCATTTTGTAACGATGATCAGTTAGTTTATCTCGAAATTCATTAGCCCACAGAGACTTGACTTGAGTATAAAATACAGCTTCTATACAAGTAGCAATATCAATGAATGTGTCATTTAAACCTGTTCCATTTCCACCCACTCCCTCTGCCAACAATGATTTAAATGAGTTGCCAGCGGCGAATAAGTGCCCTGCTAGTCCAATGGCTACTGTGTGTGATTCGAGAGCCAAATCCTTCTTCAGTTCTTCCTTGAGTGTCAGCTTTAGTACCTACTGGTTTGAATACTAGTTCAGGTACTATTTCATTGTCTACAAATTCAGGTACTAGTTCAGTGTCCACTTCGGATCTTCCTTCTTCCACCACACTCGAGATGTTTGTAGGATGATTAAACTGTGACATACCCAGAATACCCTCCTCAACAATACAATTGGCACCTCTCTTCGTTGACCAAGTGTCATTCCTTAAACAGAAACCTTGTTCCTCAAAGCTTCTACACCACTTGTATGCACTTGATTCAACCTTCTCATGTCTTCCACATTCCTGAACTGGCTGATTACACATAACAAAACCAACATCATAAGTCACTTCAAGCTGTACACCAACACACTCTATTCCAAATTCACCGAGCCAACTGCTTGAATCCATTAACCTGTTGATGAATATAACCCAAACAACTTTGCACTTTTGCATAACTTTCCCGTACCCGAACACTACCTTTTTTTTCTTTTTCCTGTTTGTCCATTTCCATATGCCAAAATCCCACTTTCCATACTTTAATTTGCACTTTTTGCCACCTATTTTCTTCCTCTTAGGCCATTTCCATATGTCAAAGGTCACACATTTCTTTTTCCTTTTCGGCCACTTACACGTATCAAGCTGCACAACTCCTATTCCTCTTACACGTTGAGTGCTAAAGCTATTACTTCGTGTCATATAGCCAACCCTCCTAGCCCAATCGCTATTTCTACCATCCTCAAATCCTTCTTTTGTTATTTCCTCTACACTAAGCTCCATAGCCACAACCTCAGTTCCATTCTTCTTCACGATTTTCTTCTCAAACCTTCCCGTATCTCCATGAGGTGTCCTCTGGTTGTTTCCACATATATTATGTGTCATACCACCAACCAAATATGACAATTCAATACAATCTTCAACAAACATTTCATCCCTTTTGACATCAGAACCAACAAACATCTTGTTAAATTTCAAAGGTGTAATTGTCTTCACTTCAACACAAGTCTTACATTTGTCAAGTATCATTTTAGTTGCCACCAAACTAGCACCTCCAAAATCAGTCCCTTTCCCAACACTAGTGGAACCACTTCCTTTTCCCAAATCAACAACACTAAAATCTTGCTTAACATCATTTACTTTTGCATTCTTTGGTGTATTTCCTTTAACTTCAACATCCTCTTTACATGTTTCACTTGATTCTTTTTCATCCTCGCTTTCCTTATCAACTGCAACAATGCTTTTTTCATGTTCATCGGTCAATGACCTCTCATTGTGTTTATTCATTGCAAATCCATTATAACCAACAAGAATCTCAATTCCATCAGCCTTTTCTCCACTCTCAACTTGTTCTCCACAACATTCGTCAAGAGAAGTCAACCCATCATACTCACTTTCTTTGCCATTTCCATTTACTTTATTATTACCACGAGTAAGATCTCTTGCTAACTTATTTACTCCTTCCTTCAATGCTTCCAAAGCACTTTTCAAACTATCCAATTGGCTCTAAATAGTGGTTGACCTGGTCAATGCACTTTCTTGATTGTTCCCGCCATTTGCAACTAACTCCTCCTTTTCTGAAACCCCATAACCCAAATCAAATGAACTTCTCCTATTGTTCTTGATTTCACTTAAATCTGCAGGATGTGGACTAAGAAGTAATGATGGATTCGTTTTTCCATGGATTCAACGGTAGATTGTTTCTTCCACCTTTGCCAAACGATATGCATCCGAGATGGTTTTTGGTGGTAAAAATCTATGATCATACGTAATTGCAGATGGTAACCCCCGCCAAAAGTAGTCAACTAGATATCGTTCCTTCAAACCCTCTTTAATAAATGCTGAATTAAAGGATTCATAATACTCTGTAATCGTACCATATTTTTTGAAAAATTCTTCCATAGACAATTTATCAAACACCATAGCCGCAACCGCCATTGATGACCTTTGACGCCTTGACTAAAGTAACTGAATTCACACCCAACAAGAATCTTGACTAAAGTACCTATTTCTTGACCCCGATTTGAACAAGAATCGACCAAGAATTAAACCCGTAATAACGAACTTCGCCGGAAAGATAACCGTTTCTTGCTGGAATTGAAACGGAAAAAAAATGACCGGAAAATCAAGAATGTCAATGTAACATTCTTGAACGTATCTGGCCAGGAAAGAGTCTCTGATACCAATTGATAGAACACTCTTAGAACTCAATGAAGAATTGTTAAGAGGCAACACACAAGTATGGATACTCAATGAATTGAATGAGAATCGGATTGCTTGTTTGTTATTAATGGAAGAAAACAGTTACAACAACTAACTGTTAATGGTTTGTTATAGTGAGATTGAAAGATAAAGGGAAGTTTTACAATTTGATAAGCTGAAATGAAAATTAACATCTAATGGGTATTTATACAGAAATTAGTAAACTGAAAATAGGCGGGAGAAAGTGTTGAGAAGCTGTTGGGAGAAGTTTGTTTGACTTTTTTTGTTGACTTTGCACTTTTGACCCATATCACAAAACATATCAGTCATTTCATATCACCGATTAATGTCACCAATTCCATATCACCATTTCAAAATTTATATTGTATGATGCCCTATCTCAAAGTCTCCATTTAGTTTCAATCGAAACATTACAAAGATTATGATCCTTTTAAAGTGTCTTTTGTTTACAGGTTGTTGCGATACCCATTTAGATGATGATTTTGACAGTTTCTACACAACAACAGGTAAATTTTTGTAAACTATAGTTCTATTGATCTGGGTTGGTCTGAAATCAGTTTGATTAATGAATTGGGTTAGTCTTAAAACTGTTAATATTTTGCAGTTTTTAAGGTAAATTAATATACACTTGGGTGAGAGTTTTGTGTTAATTCTATGGGTTCAGATCATTTAATTTTTGTATATTTTGGTGTTATAATCATCATCCTTAAGCATTGTTGGTTTTCTATTGTACAACTCACCCAAGTCATATTTGGTTACTTGGTGTCGTTTCTCTTCAAAAAAGCTTTGTATCTCCAAAAGGTAAGTCCATATGCACTCTTTTTAGTAGGTTCATCATCACAGAACTCAAAAAGTTTATTAACTAATTTTGATGATTACTTTGCATAAAATTGACTCCTTAATCAGTTTTGTCGAGTTGTCTTTGAAATCTTTCGTTGATGGCGATGAACTGAATTTGTACGCATATTTGGTGACAGAATGAACATACAATTGGTCTCCATTTAGACCTCTAATGTGCTAAGAAAGGTTATGCCAGGTTATAAAACCTTAAAAAAAAGTAGGTTGGATAAGCCACTGAACATAAGCTGTTTGGCAGCCATGTCTGTGAGCTATAAGGTTTGCATTAGATTGATTGGATTGTAGATTGGCGACTGTAGATGATTGGTGCCTGGTTTGATGATATTGTGGTTAGGTTTCGTGGCTGTAAATTGATTTTGTGGATTGTAGTTAATTAATTTAGACATTTAATGATTAATCCGAAGGCATAACTATAAGCAGAAACTAATGTTACTTTATTATAGATTCTTTAATATATGCGAATAATTTTGTCATTATGTAGTATGTGTGTGTTTTGAACTTTTGGTTGTGTTCAATATTTGGAACAGATGGAATCACGTGGTCTGTGAAGAGAGTGTTTGGGATTACTTACTAGAATATCTGTTTTTATAGGTGGTTTGGTATTGCTTATCAAACCACTTAAAGGGCCTGTTTGGGATTGTTTATAGGGTCTGATTGACTTGAGTTTTCCGGTCTATCCATATGGTCATTTCAATGAATTACACATTTATATGTATGATGATAATGAAATACACGTGTTTATGTATGATGATGATAATAATAAAGTAGACCACTTTTATATTTGACTTTTGTAGTTGATATTAAGAGATTTTTCGGGGAGGAAGAATATTAGTATGTTTAATCATGGAATACAATCAAAACATTAAAAACCTTCTACTATTATTTTCACTAATTTTATGAACTTTGATACTATAAAATGAACAAGGCCTTTTTGCTAAATGTACACACCAATCCTTCTCAATTCACTTCTGAATATAAAAAAAACAATGGCCACCTTCGTTGCTGGGTATATCAACGATTTGTGATGTTAAGGACAACATCAAATTACGAGTCCAAAGTCTTCGTACTTGGATGCAGCCAGTTTTTAGCAAGCCACATATCTCCAACATGGAGCTGATTGTTTATGGATGAACATGCAAGTAATTATGTTATGTTTGGTTCTTTATAATGTTACATTTGTATTGTTTCGTACCTAATATCATTACATTTTTTTTTTGCCAAAATACAAGGATGCAGGCTACAATAAGGATGACTTTGGTTAATGGTTTTAAGCATCAATTAGAAGAGGGCAATGCTATAACACTTAAAAGGTATAGTCTTTGTGAGATAAAACCCAAATACGGTATCGTGAAAAAAGGTATGCGCCTTAGCTTCTTATCAAATACCATTGTAGAAAAGTGTCCTGATTTTACTGGATCATACTAAGGGTTTGACTTTGACCGTTTAAAGCGACTACTAAGCTAAAAATGAGGAAGATGGCCAGTTTGGTATGTAGCACCAAACTCTTCCTCACTTTATTTATTGTACATTATTACTATTACAAACTTTTGTAAACCAAACTAAAGTAATTTTGTACTTTTGCAGATGTGATAGGCTAAGTTGTTGCTTGTGAAGGTCTTGATAATTATGAAAAGAATGGAACACTAATTGATGTTGAGTAAGTCATCATCTTAAAACAAGTATTGTTTAGGTTGAAACAAGTATTGTTTAGTTTCAGTTGTGTCATCCGACCCATATAATTTTCTGTCCAATTTTTATATATAACGAAGATTACAAAAAGAATATTATTGCAACAAGAATTTTTTAAACACCCATACGAATTATGTCTGAATATGTCCTACACTTATTAATCATAATCTACATTGTAGATTTACAACTGTAAACATGTTTTGATATTAATACCAGGTCCAGTAGTTTCATGATCGTATATTTGTTTTGACTATAAGACTCAGTTTGATATTGATATCCACTAAGCAGTGATGAAGCCATGATTTGTTATTTGGGTGGGCCATAGAAATATCAAAAACTTAAAAACCTTAGAACAAAGAATTTGACAAGATTATAGCAACAATTTTAGTGAAAAGGTAGCCGAAAACTGAGTTTCAAGTTTACTAATAAATATATGTATGATGATATTAATTATCGGGTTGTTATAATGTTGGTATTTAGGGTGAGTAAAAGTTTTTAGGGTGGGTCAATCTTTGATATGGACCAAATTCACTACTATAATCTATCTATAAGGAAGTAAACTTTCTTTAAACTTTTGGATGGGCCATGGCATACCCTACTATGCACTTGGCTCCGTCCCTGCCACTAAAGTCAGTCATGTGTTATGTGGTATCAGGATTCAAGTCAACAGTTTATTTGTTTGTATATATTAATGCAGTGTCGATACAGTTTATTCTGATTTACACTCTTGATATTTCAGCTGCAGAAGCAGTACAAGAGCGAACACCCCATCGTACACAAATTCAATGTCAGTTTTTTTGCACTTGCTATTCTACAGATCTTAAGAAATTGTAACTAAAATACGTACCAACATCCGTGTGTTAGCATCTATAAATTCCCCTTAAATACTGAACTAACATATTAGTTTTGCGTTGCGCCATTTTATGCCATCTAATCAACTACCTGCCTACCAAGTTCAGCTATAACTCATATTTTCATATCAATTAACGGAGGTGGCAGTTTCAACCAATTTATGTTAAAGGTGGTCAATTATAGAGTTTGGTTAATAACGGTTCGAACTGGTAAAATATAGTAAAAGTAGCTAAAGAAATGGAATAGGGCAACATAAATTTACAACATCTTAAAACTTTTGATTCAAAATTTGAAGAATATTAAATATAATTATATCTAACAGTGTAGATATATTCATATATACTTCTAACTGTATTTAGTATATTTTTATCTACAAGATTCAAAAAATGGACACTGAAAAGGGCAGCTTACCAACCCGCGTAAACCCACACATTCTATTACCCATATTGACACGAATGATATTGACATGCTGCACAACCTTTCCGTGGAGCCACCTCTAATCACTGCAAATGAAATGATACCATTATCCTCATGACTAATGTTTCAATCATTGTGCAGTCATTACACGCACAAAAGCTTGAAATGGAGGATTACTTCATTTTTTGGATTGCTAAGGTTGACATAAAATAACAGAAGTACACCCTTCTTGGAATCACGGGTGGCTGGTGGGTTTTGGGGATGACATCTTTGAGGAGTGCACTGTCTGGTTTTAAGATCAGAGCTCTAGAATTACTAGAAACTGTTGTAAGTAGTGTCGTGTAGTTAGCATCTTAAATTGACAAAGTTTGATGACTTTATTTTCCCTTAAATTGACAGGGTTGGATATCTTGGATTAATGACACCAATATTGTTAATATGCTTTTACTTTTTCTTGATTAAGCCATCTTTTAAGTTTTGATAACCAAATGCTATCATCTATATCATGTTAAAACAAATGAACAAGAACTATTGTGTGTGGTTTATAATGTGTATATATCTAATTACTTTATACCAAATATGTGGTTTAGGTAGTCCTGATGGGAAGACCATTGAAGCTGAAGCAGCCCATGGCACTGTGACGCATCATTACAGAGTGCACCAAAAGGGTAGTGACTAGCACAAACAGTATAGCCTCAATCTTTGCTTAGACCCGAGGGCTTGCCAATAGGTACATTGTCAGTAAAAGAATAAAATTATGATATGAGATTGAAATGGATGCTAACTGATACGACCCATACACAGGAAGCCCAACAGCCATCCAGGCCCAAACGCACCATCAAGAAACCAACCCGGTACCAAGATTAGAAGTAGTCAACAGGAGGAACTCTTCCTTCCCACTTCACGTGCATACATGCGAATAAAGGGGCCACTCCCCAAGTAGTTAACCATGTTCCTTTTTGTTCTCCACGTTCCACTAGTTTAGGATGCATTTTCCTTCAGTAGTTTGTATTTAAAGTTTGCTCTTTTCATCAATGGAATATCAGAAAATTGCTCCAATTTGTTCTTCTTGCTCTTAGCTTCTTGGGAGACTAGCCATCTCAAATTGGCTGCTATCATTTGGTGCTTTCATTATCGATCTCACCATGCCTCCTCGTAAAGACACATCAAACGACGATCCACCACCAAGTTTACAAGACCAAATGGCCGCCTTAAACACAAAATTTGATACCCTCCTAACACACCTCCTCCAAGCACCACCGCCACCCCCACCTCCACCACCACCGCCACCACCACCACCACATAACCAGCCACGACCACCAAAAATATTTCTCCCTAATTTCGACGGCTCAAACCCGTTAGATTGGATCTTCCAAGCTAACAATTACTTTGAATATTACTCCATCCTACCCACCCAACGTGTTGCACTCACTGCTTTTTATTTTACCGGCGACGCGCTAAGTTGGTACAAACATCTTGCGCATACCCACTCGCTTGGTACATGGGATGAATTTTCACGAGCACTCCAACTACGTTTTGGACCTTCCACATATGAAAACCATCAGGCCACACTATTTAAACTAAAACAAACCTCCACCGTATCAGCCTATCAAACCGAGTTTGAACGAATTAGCAACTTTGTCAATAGTCTATCGCCGGACGCCTTACTAAACTGTTTTATCTCAGGCCTTCGTGTCGATATCCAGAACGAAATAACCATCCACCACCCAACATCCCTCCAACAAGCCTACGGACTCGCCAAACTCATTGAAGACAAACTAGCAGGTTATCGCCCCCGCTACAACCCTTACCCACGTACCCCAATTTCCACTCCCAACCCACTGCCAAAACCTGTTACCCCTAACCTTACGGCACACCAAACCTCCACCCCTGCTACCACCGCTTTGCTACCCACACCAAAACTACGCCCCCCACTACCCTTTACACGACTTTCACCAGGCTTCAAAGAGGAAAGCAGAGGGTCTTTGTTTCCGCTGCCCAGAGAAGTACCAACCCGGTCACGTATGTAATCCACCACAATTCTTACTAATTGCCGATAACGAACAACCAGCGGACACCGACCCACTACCCGATTCGAGTTTTTGACCTCAACAACACCGATCCCACGATAACCACACCCCTACTACCTTGCCCTTTCCGATGCCGCCTTTTACGGGTTACAATCTCCACGAGCCGTCCGTATCACCGGCTATATTGGAAATCAACCAGTCACCGTCCTTGTCGATTGCGGGAGTACACACAACATCATCCAACCACGCATTGCAGCCCTACTAGCCTCCAAACCGACACCCATTACACCCTTTCCCGTTATGGTTGGCAACGGCCAATTCGGAATGCAACACCTATTTCCCACCACACAACTCGAAATCAACAAATTTACCTTCAATGTTCCCCTGTTTGTTCTTCCGGTCGCCGACGCGTGATCCTCGGACTTCGCTGGTTGGGATCATTAGGAACCATAGTGGCAGATTTCTCCATTCCCAAATTAACTTTCATAGTTAATGGCTCCACATGTGTATTACAAGGCCAACCTATTTCATCCCCAGTCACTCCTAGCTCCCTCCACTCCCTAATAAAAAAAATCCATAGCCTCACTACATACCCTGATATACCACCATCAACCTCCCACCCCAACCCCACCCAATCCCATACAAAACGTCGACCCCACCATCAGTACCTTGCTCAACCAATACAAAACACTTTTTGATCCACCACATGGCCTCCCACCCCCTCGCCCTCACGACCATACTATCCCACTTCTCCCTAATACCAAACCAAGCATGTCAAACCGCACTGCAATTACCCGCACTACCAAAAGCAGATCATGACCGGATTAATCAAGGATATGTTAGCGGATGGCGTAATCCAACCAAGCCAAAGCCCGTATTCGTCACCAGTTCTGCTCGTTCAAAAAAAGGATGGAACTTGGCGCTTTTGTGTAGACTATCGAGCCCTCAATGCTGTCACAATCCGTGACCGCTTTCCAATACCTACTGTTGATGAGCTCCTGGATGAGTTACATGGCACGACAATCTTCTCCAAAATCGATCTAAGAGCCGGATATCACCAAATCCGCGTCTCACCGGACGATATTCACAAGACAGCATTCCGGACAATCGACGGACACTATGAATTTCGGGTGATGCCCTTCGGTCTTTCCAACGCGCCATCCACTTTTCAGTCAGCTATGAATGATCTCTTTCGGTCCGTGCTACGCAAATTCGTTCTGGTTTTTTTTGATGATATATTGGTGTTCAGCAAGACCTTGGAACAACATTATGCGAATCTGGAATTTGTCTTTCGTACATTGAAGGATAATCAATATCACGCCAAGGTTACCAAATGTGTGTTCGGCACAGGATCAATTCCGTTTCTGGGTCATATTATTTCAAAGAAATGGCGTCGATGCGGACCCGGAAAAGATCTCTGCCATTCAAGCATGGCCCACCCCAGCCTCATTCACAACATTACGAGCCTTCTTGGGCTTAACGGGTTATTACCGCAGGTTCGTCCCGAAATATGCTCACATAGCATCCCCTTGCGGACCTCCTCAAAAACCCACGTTTACATGGGACCAAACAGCAGCCGTTGCCTTTAATACCTTGAAAGACGCCATGACCCAGCTAGTGACCCTCGCCCTTCCCAATTTCAATGAGCCGTTTGACATCACCACCGATGCCTCTCGGTATCGCTATCTGAGCATCCTTTCTCAAAAAGATAGGCCAATTTCATTCTTCTAGAAAGCGTGTGATCGTATGCAAGAGAATTCGACTTATGTTCGGAACTTTATGCCATTACCGGCCATAAAAAGTGGCGCCAATACCTTCGGGTCGCCGCTTAGGGTCTTTACGGATCATCATAGCTTGAAGCACCTTCTTACCCAAACAATTCAAACTCCCGAGCAACACAAATGGCTTACAAAATTGTTGGGTTATGATTTTGAACTCCATTACAAACCAGGAAAGGAAAACAAGGTCGCTGATGCTTTAAGTCGCCCCGAATCAGCCATGTTTTGGCCTTATCAACTCCCACCACTACTTGGCTCAATGACCTACGTTCAGATACGAATCCAATCTCGAGGGCAAGAGTTTTTCGAGCAATTGGAGCACCATTCACCTTCAAATTCACCGCACACGATTCACAACGGCTTGGTTTATAACCAAGGTCGTTTATTTATTCCTAACATTCCACAGTTGCGATTTCTTATTTTGCAGGAGTTCCACAATTCAACCTTGAAGGCCACGCGGGCATTCAAGCCACCATCCGCCGCTGCTTCTTCCTTTTATTGGCCCGATCTCAAAAAGATGTCAAGGAGTTTGTCAAGAAGTGCACCACATGCCACCAATTAAGTACCCTACACACAAACCTTATGGCCTACTACAACCATTACCTATCCCCTCAAAACCATGGCACGACATTACAATGGACTTCATCACACATCTTCCACCGTCACATGGGAAAACAGCCATTTGGGTAATTGTTGACCGCCTTTCAAAGTTTGCCCACTTCATCTCACTTCCTACCCACTACACATCCCATACCCTCGCCACTATATTCCTTCGAAACATATACAAACTTCACGGCTTACCAAAACCATAACCTCGGATCGCGACCCCTCTTTTAAGCCACTTCGAAACAATTATTCACCCAATTGGGCACCAAGCTGCAGCACTCGAGTGCATACCACCCCCAAACCGACGGTCAAACTGAGGTAGTTAACAGGTGCCTTGAATCCTACTTACGTGCATTCGTCCATGACGAACCCCGCTCCTGGAACAACTACCTTTACTTAGCAATTCGGTATAACACAAGCTACCATTCATCGATCCAAATGACACCATTCAAAGCCCTTTATGGTAGAGACGCCGAAACAATCCATGATTACACACAGGGAGAATAGAACACCTCAATCGACACCTCTCTCATGGAACACCAACGTCTATTGGAAGCCCTCAAAGGTGCCCTAGAACAAACTCGACTCAGAATGGCCAAACAAGCCAACAAAAAGCGCATGGAGAAACAATTTAACGTTGGTGATTGTGTCTACTTACGCCTTGAAACTACGACAGACTTCGTTGCAGCAAGGGAAAACCAAAAGTTCTCCAAACGTTACTTCGGGCCTTATCGCATTCTTGAAAAAATAGGCCAAGTAGCATATCGTTTGGCTTTGCCAATCACTTCCAAGGTGCACCCTGTCTTCCATGTGTCGTTGCTCAAAGAAAGCCATGGCCAAGCCACCTCAATGAAGTTTCCAAGTGAATGGCTCACGGACTGCCCCACTCCATCACCAATTCCAGAACGCATATTGCAACAACGCCAATTGGGTAATGCAAAACAACTCCTCATCCAATGGAAATAGCGACCCACTTCCGAAGCCACCTGGGAGGACTCTAATGATATAGCACTTCGCTTTCCAGCCTTCTACAACGGACACGAGGACGAGTCCGGTCTCGAGAGGGAGGGTATTGATACGACCCATACACAGGAAGCCCAACAGCCATCCAGGCCCAAACGCACCATCAAGAAACCAACCCGGTACCAAGATTAGAAGTAGTCAACAGGAGGAACTCTTCCTTCCCACTTCACGTGCATACATGCGAATAAAGGCCACTCCCAAGTAGTTAACCATGTTCCTTTTTGTTCTCCACGTTCCACTAGTTTAGGATGCATTTTCCTTCAGTAGTTTGTATTTAAAGTTTGCTCTTTTCATCAATGGAATATCAGAAAATTGCTCCAATTTGTTCTTCTTGCTCTTAGCTTCTTGGGAGACTAGCCATCTCAAATTGGCTGCTATCACTAACAGTACTGTTTTGCAACAGGAAATAACTTTCTGGTACTTCAACTTTGTGAGAAACCATCGGCAAATGAAAGGTAAATCGATTTTTCTTTTTAAATGGTCATTTAGATTAAGCCTATTTATATTTGATCACCAACATTGAAAAGCGGCGACAAAAAAAAGTGGGAAGTGGGGGCGGGTTCAAACAAGTGAAACAAGTTTGGGTCAAAATGAACAATTGCGGGATGGGTGAGGCCGGGTTGATCTACAATACTTTTGACCAATTTATTAAAAATATGGGTGGTTTGTCAACTGATTACAAATAATATATTGCTACTATAATAGAACGAGTTGATAATGAATCTATTTAAATTTGAAAATTTGGTTAAATTTGTAAAGAGATTGAGGAATTCAAACAAACAGGAAAGAGGATTGGACTACAGTGATTGGTTCGATAGCATATATGTACCATTTGGTGAGCCCTATTGTATCTTTGTAAGTAAAAAAATGTTTATTTCTTGAAGCTTTTCCGACCTCCATTAATTTAAGCTTGATTGGGTAAGACGTGCCATTTGATGAGAAAATGGCAAATTATGCCAAAGAGACTGTCAAGTAATGTGTTACTTAGTATATCATTTTTGTCACTTAGGTATGTATACACCTTTCAACATTTGATTCGTTGATTTAATTTTTTAATTTTTATTTGGTTCTAATAGTTATAGATGGTTAAATTGTTTAGTATGATTGTAATTTGAATGTGATAATTTTTCTGGTATGATTGCTTCTTCTTTTTTCTGTCTGTGTTATCTACCATAAACCTGAAGAAGGAAATTTGTGTTTGATACCTTATATTAATTTAAACAAAAACATGATGCTTCTTAAATAATCATCTAATTTAACCGTTTATTGAATTTGTAGCCTTTTACTCAAAAGTTATTACTTTCAAAAGTTAGTTTGTACCTGCCACATCCTGTTTTCATACATGGACAACTATACGTGGCCTCTTTCACTCGTCAAAAGAAAAGAAAAAAAAGTTTGAAGGTTATTGTTTCTGATGCAGATGGTAATATATCAAAAACTACTACAAATGCAGTTTACAAAGAAGATCTCGAGGATCTAAGAACAAGGTTCAAAAGGTATGTACAATTTACATATGAAATTTTTATGCCATTTTTTAAAATTACTTATATTATCTATCATAAACTTCTTTTACTTACACATTTTTTAAAACTTATTAGGTGCTCACATAGTGGACATTGGATTATCAATTAATTAACACTCACTAAAAACATTTGCTTTTGAAGACCATCAATATCGAATGACAAGATGCATGGATATTTATTACATTAATAGTTACAAGCATAATACTTTATACTATCATTGACTTATTACTTACTATTTCTTTCAAAAAAATGATTCAACCTGTTTACTTTCATTGTTCATTCTTATTTTGTTTACACACTTAATTGTTTAATGCACAATCTCTTTAAAAAACCCGTCAATTTGACAAGTCTATAAGCTAGTTTTATATAAAAATAGTAAGAGTAAACTCCAAAATACATCCCTGTGGTTTACCCCGTTTCGCACCATACATCTTTCTCGCAAAAGTTTCAACAGATACATCACTCTGTTAGTAAAAGTTAACCTATATACATCCCTCAGTTAAAATAAGGACTAACGGTGCAAATTATTTCTCCGTTATCTTCTAACGAGATAGATAATGTTTACACCGTTAATCCTCGGGGTTAACGGTATTTGCACCGTTAGTCATTTTTTACGTTTTTTTTACGTTTTCGTTCGTTTTTTTATGTTTTCGCCCGTTTTTTTACGTTTTCGTCACTTTTTTTACGTTTTCGGCCTTCTTTTTTTGCATTTTCGTCCATTTTTTAAGTCTTTATTCGTTTTTAAACGTTTTCGCCTGTTTTTTTTATGTTTTCGTTTGTTTTTTTACGTTTTCGGCTGTTTTTTTTTTATGTTTTCGTCTGTTTTTTTATGTTTTCGTCTGTATTTTTACGTTTTCGTCCTTTTTCACGTTTTCATAAGTTTTTATCCATTTTGATACACTTTTATTGGTTTTCGTCTATTATTCTATGTTTTCGTTCGTTTTTCTTATGCTTTTATCCGTTTTCATTCATTTTTATACATATAATATGTATGAAAACGGATAAAATTGTAGGAAATGAATAAAAACGTATGAAAATGGATAACAACGTATAAAAATAGATAAAAATGTTTCTGTATCGATTTTAAATAACAATTTTGACCCATTTCTGGTCCGAATCATTAAAAGTGTAAAACACGAAAGTTGTCCGGAATAATGTTTTACATCAAGAATCGTGAGATTTTAACCTGAAAATTCAAAATAACAGACGAAAACGTAAAAAGGGACGAAAACGTAAATAAACAGACGAAAACGTAGAAAAACAGACGAAAACGAAAAAAAACATACGAAAACGAAAAAAATGGGCGAAAACATAAAAAACGGGCGAAAACGAAAAAAATGGCCGAAAACGTAAAAAAACGGAAGAAAACGTAAAAAAGGACTAACGGTGCAAGTACCGTTAACCCAGAGGACTAACGGTGTAAACATTATCTATCTCGTTAGGAGATAACGGAGAAATAAGTTGCACCGTTAGTCCTTATTTTAACTGAGAGATGTATATAGGTTAACTTTTACTAACGGAGTGATGTATCTGTTGAAACTTTTGCGAGAAGAATGATGGTGCGAAACGAGGTAAACCACAGAGATGTATTTTGGAGTTTACTCATATAGTAATTTTAAGCATTAATGCATTAAATAATATATTTGTTTTCCTCATTTTGGTTGAATAGTATTTTTGGTATTTAGAAAAAGTAATAGGAAAGTATCAGAATAAATTATACTAAATCCAAAAGATTGTTGAAACCATAACTTATAACTTATGCATTAAATAGCATACATTTTATATGAAAATAGTAATTTTAAGCATTTTATTAGTATCTTTAATGCATTAAATAGTATACGTTTTCCTCATTGTCGCTTAACATTTTTGGTATTTGGTCGCCTAGCATTTTTAATTTCAATAAGTGGTCATCTAAGGGCTGCCTAAGTGGTCACCTACCATTTGTAGTGGTCCTAAGTGGTCGCCTATCTTTTCAGTCGCCAACCAATCGTACAAGTTAAAAGTTCATTTTGGTAAAAAAAATATAAGCGATGTTCGTTTTTGTAACATGCTAGTATAAATAGCTCATTTTAAAAAATTTCTCTAAAAGAATGTGGTGCTGAGTGTGTGGCTCTGATTTTGAAGTGAGATAGGCTCCACTAGATTTTTAAAACAGATAAATGAATAGATCTCAATACATCAAATGCCAAAAATACTCCTTAATTTAACAGTCAAATCACGTCAGATTAACTGAGTTAGTGCCACAGGACTAAACCTGTAACGAGTCAAATCACTGGAACAAGATCCGCAAATAAAATGCTTAGAAACTAAACCTGTAATACCCAACAAATCAAATAAACCATTTAAGTAATCAACTCTAAATATGAGGAGTGAAATTCTCCATTGTTGAAAGGAATTATAATACCTCAATTTTAGCCATTTCTTGGCATTTAAATTTATGATAATGGGTCAACTAAACACAAATACCAATTAATTTTAATTTCAAATACCTTTAAATTCCTCCAACCAAACACCACCTTAAAGGTTTTCTACCTAGTTATTTAGTTGTCATGGCAATACTAAAGTCTTTAATTATTATAGCTTTGTGTTAAATGTTCTCAGTTATCGCTGATGCAAATTTTTGTCATTAAAAAGACTTGGCAATTTATATGTCTAAATTTGAAAGCTAACATCTATATGTGAATCTTGAACAAAAAAACCCCACCGATTTAAGATATATTGGTATGAGTTAACTTTGACTTTGCATATAGAAAGTCAGAGTTTTTCAAGGAACATAATATGCAACAGAAGCTAATTAATATAGACAACTCGGTATGACAGTATCACATTACATACTGTAGTATATAAATGAAAACTACTTTGAAGTTGACAATTTGAATGTTAATTAGACACGGAGTAAATAACTACCAATGGATCATTAGTCCAATGGTTGGACCACTTGTGCTCGAGTCAATTGACCCAAGTTCAAGTCCCATCCTTGGCAATTGCTTCATATAGGTACCCACCTCCGCAAAACCTATGGGCATACTGGAGAGACTTTGTGGAATAAGAGCTCAGGGGTCCGAGTCTTGGCTCGTGCTCACTCCAGTTGGTGCCCCGCTAGGCCAGGAGAGTTGCCGGAGCTATTCCTTGTGGCGTGGACAATGACTGGTGCCAAAAAGCACCCGGGGTCAGGGTGTTCCCGCCAATCTACACCTTTTTGTGGAATGGAGTAAATAACTAATCAATCAATAAAGTTGACATCTTCATTGTTGATTAAACAAACTTGATTCAACATAAGCAAACGTTCGCTACAAACTAAAACTCAAACCACATTAACATGTAAATTTGCAACTACTACTTGTTGTAATTCATTACACAAATAGATCCTTCGGGAGAAAATGACTGAGATCTTCGTTAAAATCCACACTTTCCAAAGAACGTAACTCACGTAACTTTTGAAACTTCTACCTGTCTTCTTCATCAACTCACGCTGCATCGCCATTATGAACACGGGTGGCACGGAATCAAGGAGAGTAAACCTCCTGTCTTGAAAGCGGACGGTTGATGGAATGCAATAGCAGCTATGAAAGAAAGGATGTTGAAGCGCCTGAATGGCTGTTGGCCTATAGCTGGGTTCCCATGAGAGGAGTGTAGCAACAAGATTCACCATCTCCGGGCTTGCATTTGGTAATAAATCAGAAATCAACACACCAGGAAGATCTGGAAACCGATAACACATATTCTTAGCAAGATCAAGTCCTCCGGGCCACGTACTATCTGTTGGGGTGCCTAAAACACTGCAAATCTTATACATCACATCTGCTTCAGAAGAACCTTCAAATATTTGTGTGAGGGTAAATAATTCAACTATTATTGCACCCATTGCCCACATATCAACCGCAGAATTGTACATTGGCGAACGTAGAAAAACCTCAGGGGCACGATAGCAAAGTGTTGAAACATTATAGGTGAATGGTCGTTGAGCATTCATCTCACGAGCTTGACCAAGATCAGCAATCTTAACTATATCCTTGTTCATAAGAAGGTTCTCAGGTTTGAGGTCACGATGAAAGTATCCGCGTTGATGCATGTATGCAAGACCTTGAAATACTTGGAAGCACATGTTTCTAATCTCGGTTTCTGAAAAGGGCTTCTCATGTTGTATCATACGTTGGTAGAGATTGCATTCCATGTATTCGAATATCAAGAAGAGTTCGTCGTTTTCTTTGATGATTTCTTGGAGGCGGATGATGTTAGGATGATTGTTGTTCATCTTGACGAGTGACTTAACTTCCGTTAGGTTCTTGCAGTCTTCATTTGAGTAATACTTTGTCATCAGTTTTTTGATCGCAACCACTTCATGCGTTTGCATATTGAACGCTTTAAAAACAACCCCAAACGATCCATGTCCAAGATTTTCCAATAGTTGATATTTTTCCATTGCGTTGGTTTTATGGTGCATGGTTTAAGCTACAACTACAAATATACATGCATGGTATCAGCGTCAAGCCGTCAAAGCAATTTTACTAGTATTTGAGATACTAATTTTCAAGGAAACATGAGCTCGAAAAGAAATTCATTAAAGAAAACTAAGTGAAATCAGTCATATAATTACCTTATACATTCTTGATGGACGACCTGAAGAATTGGGAAAAAGAGTTTCGTACATGAATATGGGATTATTAAAGAAAGTCGTTTATTTATACCATATTGAAAGTATATAAATCTTAGGGTAAACACAATCCCCAACTTTCGATATGCATAAAAATATTGAAATACTACGTATGATTTTTAATATTTGTTAAATACGCACACTATAGTTGTTATTTTTATTTGACAATATGCATTTAAATATTTTGTTTAGTTTTTATCAACATTGCTGCTTGACTTAAATAAAAGAAAACTCATTTATATTGAAATATTTGGCTTGTAAGATATTCAAAAGAAACAAAACTATTGGTGAGCTTTTAAGCTTCGAGTTCTAAACGTATGCGAGAATGATAAGGACTATAAGTATTTCCAATAAATGATACTTGTTTGTTTATTGTTCGCTATAACACCCTGATTTTCATAGTATTGATTTAATTATATATAAAAGCTTCCCAATTAATATGTTATTCTTATAAACTCTTCATGCGTTAAAAAAGGACCTCCCGTGAAATAAATTTAAAGCAAATAGGACCATCTATGCTATAGTTCTTACTATCAGGGACTAAAGTTGCCATTTGGTAAAAATTTAAATAATACTCATAAAAGGTTACTTCATAACCCGGAAACTTCAAAACCGACTTTGTCTCCTTCCCTCCTTTTACACCACGTCAAACACACACAAACACAGGTGAATTTCTAGGGTTTGATTCTAACTTGATTTTAATTAAGTTTAAGCTTGGAAAGTATCATACCAAGGTTTAGAAGTGCCAATTCTAGCTTTCTTTCACGTCAATTTAGGATTATGCTTAGGTTCTTAAATTCGTTTTATGATTAACCAATAGCGGGTAATGCCTAAAGATCATGTCTTTTTGTCATAAGTGGGGTTTTGAAGAATTTTATTAAATTATGTTAAGTTTAAATTTTCTAAAATCATTAAGAACACAGGTTAATCATGTGTATGAGTTAAGATTAATGATTGGTAACTTGATTTGATGTCATAACACCGTTTTGTCGTGTTAAATTTTGATAAGTATGCTTATGTGTTATATAAGCCGTGGAACCAAAGACCCCCTTATGGCCTAGTTCACTTGTAATGCTTGTTTAGGACAAGCTAAGCTTTATTTTAAATAAGCTTCATGTTATTCACGTGATTCTAGATTATAAAGGATAGCCAGTAACGTATACGGGAGCTCGAGATAGGTTACAACAAAATGGTTTGTAAGGTAACTGTGACATAGTATGTAGGGTATTAGCAACGCATTTTATTGTTTTATAAGACAGTGGCTAAAGTAGTTCACAGGGGAGCAAAATAGTTCATAATACGGTATAAAACTTCTAGGATAATTGCAACATAGTTTACAAGATGATAGTGAAACCGTTTGTTGGTTTATAAAATAGGTAGCAAATCAGTTTATTACATAGTAATAAAATAGTTTGTAAAATGGTAATAAAGTAGTTTATAAAATAAGCGGTAAAATATGGAGTTAAACGGGCGGCGATTGGTGCATCTAGTTGATATGAGATTGCAGATAGTCATGAGTCAAATGAAGTTTACAACTCAAGATAAACGTGCGGTAAAATATGGAGTGCAACGGGCGACGATTGGTGCATCTAGTTGATATGAGATTGCAGATAGTCGTGAGTCAAATGAAGTTTACAACTCAAGATAAACGTACACTAAATTCATACAGTACGACAAGGTGCATAGGAAATGTGCTAATGAAATCTCTTAGGGATACCGCCTAAGAGAATCTAGGCTTAGGTGTCACTAAGTAGAGAAGATAATTCTTTTCTTTTGATATTAACGTTTGTGCCCTGGTGAGTTCTTCCTACAATTAACACCATTGCTTCCCTTAAGATTTTTCTCCCTTTGAATTTTCAGCACCGGACAAGTATCCTTGTAGTTCCCTATAGCACCACATCCAAAGCATGTTGTTGTAGTACTCGGATTTGTTGTTGGGGTCCTCTGAGCTGTTGCAGGAACATGAGTCATACAATCCCTAATTATGTGTCAAACTGTCTGACAGTTAAGACACTTCACTGTGCAAGGCCCATTGTGGTGCACTTTGCAACGGCTCGACTATGTAGTTTCCTAGCATATAACTTTGTGTTACTGGATCCAGTAGTGTAGGCCTTGGCCACCTTCGTCCTGTCGAGGGGTTGTTGAACCATGTTGTTTCCTCGGGGGTTCTTCTAGTTGTTGCATTGGTTGTTTTCTTGTTTTCTCTTGTTTTTAACGTTCTCAGCTTCCTGATGTACTTCTCGGTTCATCAAGTCACAAGCCATGTGGATTCCCACCTCGTAGGCAGCAACAACCTCTTCAACTGGCTGGGATATGAGTTGTTCCATGGCTGCTGAGTTTAGATCTTGTCTCTTAGTCGACATGTTCCTGCACAATGAGGAGAGAAGAGTTAGACGTAGTAAGGATGCGTCCTAAGAATAGACGTCCGAGGCGACATGTTGTATGGTGATAGGTTAAGGTCGTGTTCAGATAATTTGGTGGGCTTCCATACGATAGTAATATAAGTGTTTTGAAAGAATAAGACAACTGTCCAAACTTGGAGTCGAATATTAAGTTCATGTAGAGTAAGACGAGTGTTCAAACTCGGAGTCGAATAGTAAGATTACGTAGGGGAAGGCATAACCCTGAGAGTATAAGCCAGTAGGGAAAGGCGTAATGCTATGGCAAGTAAGGTACATATGTATAAGTATATGGAAAATACTTAATAGTAAATAGTATAAGTCAAGTCAAGTATAAGTCACCAAATAACAAAGCATAATGTTGATACGAAAGTTGGGCGTTCCTTGTTTGGACTCCGGTTCCCGTATCAATTGGTTCTTAATGCTTGAGACCTGCGCACTAAGAAAACAGAAAACACCTTTAGGCTTACCGTGGGATTGTCTCCCACGATTATCCTCCGGCGTGAGAGTAAGTAATCGGTTTTAGGGTTTAGTTAAGAGTTAGGGTTGTAGATCGTACCTTTAATGAGGGCAGGGATATCCTTTATATATACACGAAGTCCTCGTTGGTTTCGTGTTCCCCAACCTTCGGCGTATCCCGCCTAAATCGGGGCAATTAATACATATCTCATAAATAAGAGATATCCGATATCCAAAACCATAAATAACTTTGGGTTTGGGCCTTCGTAGGCCCAAACCGTTACTGGTTTAGCCCATGCGTACTGGGCTCAATTGCTAGTAGCGTTATTGGCCGGGTTCATGACGCGAATACGGACTATACGTCATCATGTCCCCCCAGTCTAGTATGCGCAGGGACCACCTGCGGATGCTAGACTAATAACTGTAGCACCTAAATCTTCGAAGCGTAGCGGAGAAGCTAAAGAAGTTTCCCGCCTTGAAGAATAATCGGTGAATCTAGTCAATAAACCCTACCATCTACCTTTTCCGTTTATTGGCAATAAACCCTACCATCTACCTTTTCCGCGCATTCTACCACACAACGTGGTCAAATGGGTGGGTGTCGTTCGCTAAGCGCCCAGGGAGGCTACAGTGCTATACGGATAAGTTGGACGCGCTTAGGAACTGGAGGGAATTTTTTTTCTGGGTCGATGAAGCGTTTTTCCCGTGGCATTTCGCATTTTACACCCAAAGTTCGCTGCCCAAGGATGAGCGCCCCCTCCCTGGATCATATAGCGCAGAAGATGCAGAAACGATAAACGCCAATCGTCTTCCCATTAATTCCTACCCCGAGGAATTTTTGGTGCATATGGGCATCAGTCGTAACTACTTTGGTAGACCTGATGAAGTGCCAATCTTCTTAGACGCGGATGGCCAGGGTGGGTGCTCATCCTTTCACATTCCTTTGCTTTATTAATGTGAGCGTCTCTTTTCATCACTGCACTTTTTGTAACCTGTTTATTGTTTGTCTTCTGTTTAGCAGAGATGGATCTATTCGGAGTTGTTCAGTTGGCGAGGCCGCGTCAAGTAATTGTGGGAGTGCGCCCGGTGAGGGAGGGTGAAGTCCTCATTTTGGATTCGTCTGCAGGGCGGGTCATGGAGTGAACATAGAGGAGGCTGGGAGTAGTGGTCCCAGTGTGCTGGTGGCTATTCCTGTGCAAAGCGTACCCAGCCCCCGGGCGCCGTCGCACATAGATGTGGCGGAAAGCATGGAAGATGAGGAGAGCCCAGGACTGAAGCGCAAGAGAGTGCTCGGTGGAGATGGTGCAAGCGCGTCCAGGAAAAAGCGCCATGTCATTCTTGACGTAGAGTCTTCATCAAGTGATCTTTCAGCCTCTCGCTCCAAGGAGACTACTCCACCCAAGTAAGTATTATCACTAGATCACGTATCTCATTTATTGATTGCGTTATGAATTGTCGTCTCTTTGCGTGCAGTATCAGAGCTATTGGGTTATCTTCTGAGCATTCTGAAGACTCATTGCCTAAGGCCAGTTCCGCGCTTGCTGACCCTCAGGATTCCAAGGATAAAGATACTGAGCCATTGGCACCTGGGGGCGTACCCGTGGGTCAGCTAATGGGGGAACTTGCTTCTGCTGCTGCGCATCAGGTTGCATTGGTTGCGCAGCTAAAGACAATGTGTGGAAAACTAGAAGGGGGGGGGGGGTTTGAATAGTTTTGCCAATTAAAACTTCCTTTTAATCTATTTAGATTGACTTATGACAATCTATTTGGATGTGTGTGTTGGATGTTGATAAACAAGCATATAAAGGTAAGTAATGAAAAGATAAGAGTAAGAAGCACAAAACCACAACACGAGTATTTATAGTGGTTCGGCTACAAGGACACCTTCCTTGCCCTACTCCACTCCCCGAGTCACCTACTCGAGAGTTCGTAATCACTACACCAATCTCCTTATGGCGGAGAAGCCTTCACAACGTCGCCTACCCTTTTTCCGGTGCTAGGCTAACCACCGGGTTCTTTCACTCCAAGGTGAACCACACCTACACAACGTCGCCTACCCTTTATAAGGTACTAGGCTAAGTACCTAGTTCTTTCACTCCAAGATGAACTACACCTTCACAACGTCGCCTACCCTTTATTAGGTACTAGGCTAAGCATCTAGTTCCATTGCAATGGAGGAACTACTACAACACTACACCAACGACTAATCCCAAAGGAGATCTACTCCTTTACAACATCATCAAGGATATCAATATCCTTGGATCTAATACTAGTCTATCTTGTACATCGAAATTGTAGGATATTTGGATTTCACATACACATCAAACCATAACACAAAGTAGGCGTATAAGTGGAATTCTAGAGAGAGAAAGTTAGAGGTTTAGGGAACTTTAGTGAGAGAAAGAAAATTCTTATTATAAGCTCCAACTCTCTACCTTGGAAGGTAGAGAGTATTTATAGTCTTACAATAAAATGCCACACAACGGGCTGTGGATCAGGCATACAGTGGGTAAAGACCCGTCCGTCCTCCACGGTGTTACTAAACTAAATACTACTTAACATAGAAGTACTATGACTACGAGCTTTCTAACGATTACATATACTTGAGGTGACCGACTCTTTAATACATGGAATTTCTAATTCCTAACAATCTCCCCCTAAGGGAGGTCACCTCAAACATATACTAAAATGACATTGAATACAATCAGATATTACATTAACAATTGATCTTGCATTCTTGATGTAGTACTTTGCTCCGAAGCTCGTAGTCATTGATTCCACTCATTGCATGTTTGGTTAATCCAAGTGGAGGTCTTTTACTGATCCACGTGATAATAATGTTGAGCTAACTTTTGAGATCATCGGCTAATAGAAAATCTCGATACATCCATTGTGGTGTTGGTATTATGTGATGTTGTGACTTTCGGACCGACATGCTCACATTCTGGATCATGATATCTTCTCATCCGAGTAGCGGAAGCTTTCGTTGATTCATGATATTGGCAGCAGCGTAGCAGAAGCATGGAGTTAGAATATCCGAGTCATTGATGCACCAATCATGATTTCTTTCGATATGAATGTGTTGTGTGAGCATGCGGCTATGGATTTGACCGCTCCATTCGATCGGTACGCAAAGCGTCGGGTGTACCTGCATAAGACAGTTAGCAATAAAGCGCACGAAAGTGTCTTTGATCACTTTCGATGAATTGAGGTACACGGCCCACGGTTCCCGTTGATTAGTACAAGTACTGCCTGTGATCAGGTATAATTCCGAAGAATTTCCTTGACAGGGTTTCGCAGCTGCTCTAGTTGTTCTCAAACCGGAACGTCTCAAAGAATACAACACGGAGTGAGTGAACCGGCGAATTTAAGTCCACTGATTGATGAAAAGAGATTTGAAAAACAATCGTGTATTGCTCAATAGAAATTGTTTTTGCAATATAACGAAGGTTTTAATGAAAATCAATTATCAATCATAAAACACCTTTTGATTTGAAAAATTAGTACACGGTCGACGTGCTAATGAAAAGAGTTTTAAAGCACAAAGACCGGTTTTTCAAAGGTATCCGTCAATCCATAACCTGAACCAGGATTGATTCAAAAGATTGAATCGCCCCATTGTTTCCGTTCAGTTGTCACATGGTTGATCTGTATAATAGATCTCACATGCCACCTACCACGAGCTTGTTAGATGTTGGCTCCAGAAGGCTTTCCATCTTCACAGTGAATATGTAAACACATCACTCGGATGTTCGGCAATACCACAAGGATAATGCGTAGGACTCAGGATATAATTTCTCTTTCCACATTGTGTGAAACAGAGAGTCTTCATTGAAATTGTCCTAATGAGATTTATTGATGATCTCGTGGCTCTAGACTCAATTTGTGCATTTTGGATCCTATATCGGAGACTAGGGAGATGGTCTCCTTCTTCAATATCAACAATCTCTAAGAGAAAGTCGATAGATAATGTAGGTTTCCCGTGAGAATGAAACAAGCCCTTTTAAGAGGAACTTGAGTAGCTTGGGAAGTTTAGTGCAGTGCGTCACTGGGTCCATGACGTCTTGTCTTCAATACCGGAGTTACCTAAGTAACCACCAGTAGCATATGTATTGAACCCGGTTTCTGCCCTAGGGTTGAATTATTGGAGGGCTATTTCTTTTCACCCCTTTTCACATTCAATTCTTTTTCATTCTTCAACCCCTTCAGTGCTTACCGAACCTTGTTGGGTTTATTCCAGTACTAGCTCTGTCTCAGTCCGCACTCTTCCCGTATCTCACTTTTCTCCTTTTTTCAATATACCTAAGGACTCTACACTATCTAGTGGATTGTCCGTGGGTAGATCCCTCCGGCTCTGGCGGGATCATGGGAACCAATACCTAACCTTATCATCCTTATATCACCGTACATAAAGTAAAGTTGGTCGGTCTATTTGGTATTGTTCATCCGCCATAGGAACCAATTGAAAACCATTTGAAAATCAATCCGGATACTTGTGATATATTATCAAAGCATTTTGTACCTGAATTGTTTTTGATATTTTTAGAAGAAGAACTCCCCTCAACATGTGAATCAAGTATTTGAAATAGTTTTCCACACGGAGGCAAGAGAAAGAATTAACTTCTTTGATTACCATTTTCTAAAAATATCAACATCACTTCCCTAATCGAATCAAGTAGATAAAGCATTTTGGGGAAGGATGAGGTTTTCATGATTTTGCTCCCCTCAATATGTGCCTCGAGATTTGAAAAGAGTTTTGCACATACTAGAGGGAACCTGCACATTGAGATAAGTGATCACGTTTCAAATCATAGGTTTAAGATAGATGCTCCCCTCAACATGTGCATGGAAAATTTGAAATCGTTTGTCACATGTGGGAAGGAGAGCTTGTACATCCTTATAAAACCATTTACCGAATTATCGGTTTAAATCCAATTTAAATCACACATTCTCCCCTATCACAATTATCAAATCATTTGAGATTTGTGATCTCTTATAGATTTAAATTGATTTTGAAAGCTTTTGAGGAGAATTGTGACTTGAATATGAAAGCGTTTTAAGCGATAAGGATTTTTTGAGATTTTAAACTCCATTGGTTAAACATGCATGATTATCTTTTGAAAACAATTGAATGCCAAATAACTTTTTAATTTAATTGAAATCATTCTCCCCTCAATCAATGACATAGGTTGTTGATTGAGAGATAGATATTTTGACAAATAAATCCAGATGATTATCAAAAATAGAGTCCGAGTTATTTTTTCATAGCAGTTCATTTTCATGAGATAAATGTTTTTAGAATCAGAGCATGGAATTTTGAAAATATGATAAAGTATGGCTCTGTTCTTTCTTTGACAAGCGGGTTCTTGCGACATGACAATAAACCATTGTTTCTCTTTCTCTCAAAAATAATTTTTTTTTTTTTTTTTTTTTTTTTTTTTTTTTTAATAAGAATTTGAGCAACATCTAAAGTCCCGTGTCATTCTTTGAATGACAGCACAAAGACCGTAGATATTATCGAATCGAGAAAAACATGACAAATTGACAATATTTTTTGAAGATTTTTCGAATTTTTCAGATTTTTATGGATTTTGAAAGTTTTATAATTTTGTATTTTGTTTTTGAATAAATATTTACAAGAGATAGATGAGCATAGACCTTTACTCCTCGTCTTCTTCCTGAAGACGTTTGAGTGTTTCCGGTTGAAGGCTTTTCAAGCCTAGTCGTGGAAGTATGAACTCAAAACGTTCTCTTGGAAGAGATTTGGTGAAGATGTCGCTAACGATATTGAGACCTCACAAAATAGAGTTCCACCACACCCTTTTCCACTTGTTCCCTGATGAAATGATGACGAATGTCGATATGCTTAGCTCTTGAGTGTTGAACGTTATTGCATGAAAGAGCAATAGTACTTTTATTATCACAGATGAGAGGGATTTTGTTAAATACAAAGCCATAGTCGGTTAATTGAGATCTCATCCAAAGGATTTGAGCACAACAAGATGACATGGCTATGTATTCTGCCTCTGTAGAGGAAATAGAAGTACTCATTTGCTTCTTTGAAGACCAGCTCATAAGTTTATCACCCAAAAGCGAGCACCTCCGGGACGTGCTTCGACGAATATCTTGACATCCTGCATGATCGGCATCTGCATAGGCTGTTAGTGACATACCGGTGTCCTTCGGGTACCAAAGTCCCATATTGATGGTTCCTTGGAGATACCGAAAGACCCGTTTAACCGCTTCAAGGTGCTTTTAGTAGGCTTAGCCTGGTATCTAGCACACATGCATACAGCGAACAAGATGTCGGTCTACTAGCGTGAGGTACATCGGGGATCCAATCATACTACGATATTTCGTTTGGTCAATCATGATCCCCGAGTGGTCCTCATCTAGTTTGGTTCGATCAATCATGGGAGTGTCAACAGGGTCACTTGAATCAAATCCAAATTTCTTTAAGATCTCAGGAGCATATTTAGATTGATTTATGAAAATGCCTCCGGGACTTTGTGAAATTTGTAGTCCCAAGAAAAATGACATTTGTCCCATCATTGACATTTGAAATTTTGAACTCATTTCATTTGAAAAATGGTCACACTCATTGGGGTCAGTCGAGGCAAAAATGATATCATCAACATAAATTTGAACATAAATTAAATGTTTGCCGACTTTCGGTGAACAATGTTGGATCAACTGCTCCTTTGCTTGAATCCGGTAGATAGAAGAAACTTTGATAGCGTATCATACCATGCCCTTGGAGCTTGCTTTAAACCATAAAGAGCCTTCTTCAAACGATAAACGTGGGTAGGATGTTCTGGATTCACAAAGCCTTCAGGTTGGCCGACATAGACGACTTCTTTAAGATCTCCGTTCAAGAATGCCGTCTTCACGTCCATTTGATAGACTACCATGTTCTTACTTGCAACATTAGCCAAAAAGATTCTAATTGCCTCGATTCGAGCAACAAGAGCAAAAGATTCTTCAAAGTCTATACCCTCCTCTTGACGGTATCCTTTAGCAACTAATCGAGCCTTGTTCTTCAACACATCACCATGCTCATCAAGTTTCACTTTGAAGATCCATTTTAGAGCAATTATCATAGCACAATCTGAGCGGTACTAACTCCCATACATCAAGTCGATCAAACTCATGAATTTCTTCTTGCATGGCATTGAACCAGCTATCTTCATTCATGGCGGTTTTGACATCTTTTGGTTCGATCTTAGAGAGTACGGAGTTGAAGAAGCACCACAAGGCATCGGTTGCAAGTTGTTTCCGTGTTGATACGGGACGAGAAGGATTTCCAATGATGTTGTCTAATGGATGATCGTGAGTCCATTTTCTGAGGTGTTCATGTGGTAGTTGTTGAGGGACTGAAGTAGCAGAGTCGATGTCTTCTGAAGAAGATGGTTCTGATGAAGATTCAGGAGCAAATATGTTTTCAAACGGAGCATCTTCAGGAGTAGCAAAGGGATTAACTTCATCATTGATGCCCGAAACAGTTCCATGATGTACATTTGAAGAATGATGATTTGTTGATGAGACTGAAGGATCAGCAGCAGGCGCTTCTTGACTTAATGATATTGAGACCGAGGGATTGACTTCATTCACAGGAATATGAAGCGCCTCTGTAGGAATCGACACCTCATTAGTACTTGGATCATAAAGTTCATCAAACATAGGATCAAACAATTTCTTTAAATCATCTTCTGATGGAGGTACATATGGAGTTTCTTGAGAAAAGTTTGGAACAAGGGATGAACCAATGGGACTGTTTTGAAGTGCGGGTTCTGAACTGGATTGTCCTGGAGCCATTTGACCGTCACTCATCAAACGTAACGTGAATTGTTTCCATGATATTTCGGGTTCTTTTGTTGTAGATTCGGTATCCCTTTTTGTTTGGTGCATACCCTAAAAATATTCCAATGTCGCTTTAGCTCTAAGTTTGCCTAAGTCTTGACCCTCATTAGTTGGATAACACAATGCACCAAACACACGAAGGAAAGAGAGATTAGGTTTTCAGTTGTAGACAAGTTCATATGGATTTTTCCATGAACGGTGTGAATCGGGAACGATTTTGTGTGTAGCATGCAAGTGGCAATAGCTTCACCGGAGAAACATTGGAACCTTTGAGTAAATAAGCATTGTTCTAGCGGCTTCTACAAGAGTTCGATTTCGTCTTTCAACTACACCGTTCCGTTGAGGAGTTCGTGGAACACTTCTTTGATGGCTGATTCCAATGCTTTCATAAAATTCACTAAGTTGTTTGTTAACAAACTCAGTTCCATTGTCTGTCCGGATAATTCGGACGGTTTTGTTAAGTCGAACCTGCAGCTGTTTGATGAGTTTGATGATGATATTCGGAGTTTCATCCTTTGTCCTTAAGAACTTGACCCAGGTGAATCTAGAGTAATCATCAACCACAACTAACACATATTTCTTCCCAAAGATATTCCGCACTCTCATTGGTCCACATAAATCCATATGAATTGTATGAAGAACTTCTGTGGCAGAGTTAGTAGGTTTGGGTTTATGGGCATACTTCTTGCTTTTTCCCAATTGACATGCTGAACAAAGATGATCCTTTTCATACTTTAGTCGAGGTAAACCTACAACTAAGTCCTTTCCGGAGAGATCATTGATGGTGCCGAAGTTCAAGTGATTGAGACGACGATGCCATAACCATGACTTTGTTTTGAAGCCTTTGACAACAAGCAGATTGGAGAAGACTTCATCATATCATCGATAGAGATGGTGTAAAGATTTGAACCACGAGTTCCTCTTAAAAGTTCCTTACCATCAAGTTCTCTAACAAAACAAGTATGTTTTCTGAAGGCTACTTCTAGATCAGAATCACAGAATTGACCGACAGAGAACCGATTATGACCAAGACCTTCCACATAGTATACTCTAGAGATAACACTATCACCAACAACATAATCACCATAACCCATAATTGCACCGAAATGATCATTACCGAATCTAACTGTCCCGATGAATTTGCTCACGAAGTTCATGAGCCGCGACCGGTCTTCAGTCATATGCTTGGAACCGAGTCCGGTACCACGAACGATTTGAACGATCTGCAGTTGAACACAGACAAGAATGGATAGCTGGATAATTGGGATCCCCATGCAAGAATGGGTTCCACTTGGTTAGTAACAGTAATTGGAACACCCACATCAGAAACATCCATATCAGGAGTAGAAGCAATGGAATCATTGGGAATAGATGCAATCTGGTGTCTGTATTTGACCTATTCAAAGTATGTTCACTTCTTAAGGGAATAGTTCTACCGGTAGGCATCCATTTTCTAGTGGGCATAATCTTAGCAGTTTGAGAGCAAAACTGATTATTCTTATGGCCAAAAGGTATCCAATAATAACCTATCTTTATAAAAGTTCTTCCTGTGGGTTTCCACTATTTTCTAACAATCTTTCGTTTTTGCCTTTTTGCCTTCTTTGCACGATTATTAGCGTTAACAATTTTAACTGGGCATTTGACAGCATTAGACAAAGCATTCACACCACATTCATGATTAGCAACAGAATTCAAGCGGACATCATTACAAGGTTTGCAAATAGTATCGAATTGAATTAATTACAGACGCCTAAGGCTAATACTAGAATCAACACGATTCGTTTTATTCAACTCAAGCTTAAAGATCCTAGGTTGGTCTTCTACTCTCTTCCAATGCACATTTTTAGCTTGCGAGGTCCTATCATTCCTTGTATTTTCTTGAGACTTTGACCTTCGCTTTAATGTCATTGATTACTCCTGTAGAGGGAATTATGGGAACATTAGTTGGTTGATCTACTTTTGCATTCCTGAACTAGATGTGCAAGGATCTTATTACTAGACGACACATTGATGTATACTTTCTTAAAACTGGGCCTAGAATGGTTTGAAGGCTCGGCACTAGGCATAGAACAAGGTATCACAGCTTTGCCTTTTGCACCTAAGGTTAAGGATTTGGGACATGTTGCAATTACACATTCTAGCAGCTCTTGAGATCGTTTGGCCTGGAGGCAAGCAAACCTAATTTCACTATCAAGAGGTTTGTTAATGAAATCCTCTTCGACAATCTCACGGAGACATTCTAGACTATCCTTAAGGTGAGCACAGTAGTCATGAAAAGCATGTTCATTATTCCTAAGATGAGGAGGAATATATTTAACTGTCACAGTGTATTTGCAATCTAAGGGTGACTTTGAGACAACATTCTTATTGAAAACAAGTTGTAGTTTCCCATTTCCCGACTTCTCAGATTCTCAATTTCCTTTTGTAAAGACGTTATTTTTTTGTTGTTTTGGTCACGGGTGACTTTTATTGAATCATATAACTCTTTAAAATGTCGTTTAACTTTTTCATTTTCTTCTAGAAAACTCTCGTTTTCCTTTTGTAAGGCATTAACTAAGTTTTGAAGATGAAAAGTTTGAGAATTCTGAGAATCTAAAGGAGGAGGCATTTGGGAGCCTGTCATATTGTTCTTTTGACCCTTTAATTGAGAGATTTGGGCTTTCAACTTTCTGATCGTGTTGCAATGAGCTTGAATCTGTTCATCACGTTTGTTAATTTGAAAAACTGCATCAAACTCTGGAGCATCCGAGGATGTCTTGATATTTGAAGTTTTGACATTTTCTTTAAGATGTTGATATTTTAGTTGTAAATTAAAATGCTCAACCTCTAGTTTAGAAAAATGTTTAACCAAATTGTCGTGATCATCCAGTTCAATTTTCTCAGTTAATTTAGAATTAGTTTTTCAAGCTCAATGACACGATCATGGGAGACTTTCAGGGCAACAGATAATTCATGAAATTGAGAAGCATTAATAGAACAAGTTGTAGCAGTGAAAAACACATCTTGAGCAATACATTCAGAAATCATATTCTCATTCAGTGTATGCAAGTTCTTCCTTTCAATCTCATTATATTTTAATGCTCGCTCATAGTCACTAACCTCAACTATCATAGCATCAAATTCCTTTTCCATTTCTTTAATGTCTGAATTCATTCCCTTTTAAGACTCTCAAAGTGATCTTTTAGTTGTTTAAAGAAAGGCATGACTTCAGTTAAATAACATTCTTTAGTTTGCTCAAAACCTCTTTCTCCTTCAGTTATACTACTGGGTGTGATCCTTTTCTTGCAAGTTTTCTCAAAATCAACAAATAGTTGAAAGATAACATATTGACTGATTAAGGTCTTGCTTTTAGTGGCAATTGTTCTAGGAACTAGATGCATTGGTGTATTTGGAGGATACACAGTCGCTCTAGGCATTTTCCAAAGGGGGGGGTGGTTTCAACAATATTTTCACTTTCGCTTATCTAAATCCATTTTCCGAACACTTGTTCGGAGTTAACAATGTCTGAGGCTTAAACTTGTTTAAGGCAATCCAATTCTCCCTTTTGTAATCATGGGGTGTGATGATTACTTTCTTTTCTTTACATTTTGGATCATCTAGTTTCTTGTTTAACTTTTCCCTAGTGATTTCATCTGATTTCTTATCTTTCTCTGTGCACTCAGCAACTAGGTTTCGTCTAGGTTTAAGGATTTCCTTGCCATCATAAAGAACCTTATGAGCATTTCTAGCCTTTTAATGACCTCTGGATTTGGTTCCTCAACAAGGGGAATGCTATGCTTATCGCTTAGGACTCTATGCTTAGTGATCATGTGAGCGGTCTGAATGGTGTTTCCTTGTACGTACAACTTATTTTCAAGCTTGTTTTTCAAGGTTTTAGATTAGAAAAATCATTCAAAAGTTTTGATTCCTTAGCACTCAATTCTTGCTTAAGCATTTTAACATTTTCTTGAAGTTCTTGTTTTTGCTTAGCAGTTTTTGAAAGTTTTTCTTGCAAGGAGTTTAACTCTTGTTTTAATACTTCTTCTCTAAACCTACTTTTTCTAATAGTTGTACGCATTTGGTCATCCATTTCCCGCTCACGGGTGGTCAACTCAAATTTTGCACGTTGTTCATAAATAGCAACACGTTTTTTTATAGGCATTCAGTGAGATAACAAGCATCATCAGGGGCACATGCCGTGTATTCATCAAAAACATAGTCATTGTTGACTGCAGAAGATGCATCACTTGATACAATTTCACTTTCACTTTGTTTCACATATTGATCATATGGGACAACATTGATATTACCCATATTTTCAATATTTGATTCAATAGTTTCAGTTGATTGTACTTTGTCATGCATCTTTTGTACATCGGCATCATCGTATAGTTTTAATACCTCCGAGATGAGTTTGTCTTTGGATGGGCCAGCTTGTGGTGAAGAAGAGACCTTGGGAGAAACCATTGGAGAAATGCTAGCCATAAAATTGTGTGTGCAGTAGGTCCATCATCCACATCAGAGTCGTATGCATCACAATCAGCTGACTTGAAAGGCGTTCGATGATTGTGACCTATCTCCTGAATTGGCTGCTCATCCACATCTGCATCATAGGTCTTGGCATTGCCCTCAGTAAGAAACAATAACTCCTCTTCATCCAACGCAACACCATTATCCTGAGCTTGTACAAGCAGATCTTATCTCTGAAGTAGTCGGCATTCGTGGGACGTTTTGGAGATGTGCAGTTCCTTGCAATGTGTCCCTCACCACCACAGTTATAGCATTTGATCGGCTTAGTTTGACCTTGATTACCATTTCTTCCTCGATTCTGATTGCCAACATAACCTCTACCAGCTCCTCCTCTTCCTTGATCATACTGTCTTTCCTGAACTGGTTCCACAACAATTTTCCCATCTTTAACAGTAGCTTGATTGTGTGGGTTAGAAGTTCGAGGTTGTTGTTGGTTTGTGGGAGAGAATTCATGTTTTGACTAATCATGAGAGCCAGTTGATTAATGAAGTTACCCACGTGTGCATCGGCATCAGCTTGTTTGAACTTTGGATCGGGAATGAGTTTGTGAGTTCCATCACCCATGGGTATAACTTGTGAAGCTTTAGTGGTAATCCCAATGTTTGAGTAGAAGGCGGTTGAATCATTTGATGAGCTTGTCTCTCCTGGATTTGTTTTGAATTGTTCAAGAATCCTCTTTTCAAACATGGCATGTCTCTCATTCTGAAGAAGGAAGGCATAGAGTTGCTCATAGTTAGTATTCTTCAATCCTTTAGTGAGCTTCACAGAAGTAACAAATTTGTGCCATTCGGGATTCATGTTGTTTACAAATTTTGAGTTCAACTGAATGTTAGGCATAGTCATTTCGATGTTCCTCATGTCATTCACCAGCTTATGAAATCTCACATAGTACTCATAGACACTTTCATCTGGTTTCATCTTGAAGTGCTCAAATTCATCATACAGTTGTGATTCTCGGTCTTCAACAGTTAGCTCAGAACCAGAAAGAAGCATCTTGACATTATCCCATACTGCTTTTGCCTCGGTGTTGTGATTGATAAGCTTGTAGATGTCCTTTGGTAGACCTTGCAGGATAATGTTGGAAGCTCGGATATCTGCATCGAATCTCTTTTTCTCCTTATCGTCAAGCTCATCATACATCTTTGGTCTGTCCATTCCGTAAATCAAAGTTCCATCTTCCGCAGTATCAAGTATATCTCTAGTAGTTTCAACTCGGTAAGGTCCTTCATCAATGGATTTGAGAATGTTAACCCCATTTTCTTTTCCAAGAAAGTACAATCTGATTCGTTGGGCCCAAGAGTCATAGTCGATTCATCAAGCATGGGTGGGACGAGTATCGAACCATTTGCTTGAACATTCTCGGCAACAGTGGAGATGATTGTAGGAACGTTGGTAGACATGATGACAAGTTAAACGAGATTTTATAACTCTATGATTAAACCGGGAAATAGATTCTTTCACCGGATTTTACTGAATCAAGAGAAAACCGTATTTAAAGGAAATCACTCAAGTCGCTAGGAAAATTTGAACCAAGTCGCTAAGTGCCAATTCGCTATAGTCCCAAGTCGCTATATAACAACTCGCTACAATCCAAGTCGCTAGCAAAATTTTTGACAATTCGCTTATCACCAAGTCGTTGATTTGTCAAGTCGCTAAATAGCAACTCGCTAGGTACCAACTCGCTAACACCAAGTCGCTAACAAAATAAAGTACAAGTCGCTAACTTACACCAAGTCGCTACGTGTAGTGGAGAATCCACTACTTGTACTTTTTGTCGGCTTGTCTCACTAGACAAGTCGCTAACCTAACTCGCTAAGACTTTCAACTACAACTCGCTACCAAATTGTAAAGCAAGTCGCTACCAAGAAAACTTTTCCGTGGCTCAAGTCGCTAGCATGAAAAACACATAAACACCACTTTTCAATCCAAAAACAACCCAACCACTATGATTCAAACCTTCTAAATCAAAACCTAAACACTTGTGATGATTCTAAACACAAAAGTACTACCAAAATCCACACTTTAACACTAGAAATCAACCAAATGATGCAAAAACCACTAAACTTTTTCAAGCTCAAAAACCACCTAAAAACCACTAGAAATCCAAAGATATGTAAGATATGATCTAACCATGGCTCTTGATACCAATTGTAGGATATTTGGATTTCACATACACATCAAACCATAACACAAAGTAGGCGTATAAGTGGAATTCTAGAGAGAGAAAGTTAGAGGTTTAGGGAACTTTAGTGAGAGAAAGAAATTTCTTATTATGAGCTCCAACTCTCTACCTTGGAAGGTAGAGAGTATTTATAGTCTTAAAATAAAATGCCACACAACGGGCTGTAGATCAGGCATAAAGTGGGTAAAGACCCGTCCGTCCTCCACGGTGTTACTAAACTAAATACTACTTAACATAGAAGTACTATGACTACGAGCTTTCTAACGATTACATATACTTGAGGTGACCGACTCTTTAATACCTGGAATTTCTAATTCCTAACAGAAACACACCATATCGAATGTACATCTAAGGCACCTTTCACTAATGCCTTTGACTAGATCTACAAGACACCTTTCACTAATGTCTTGTGTCTTCACTTCTAAGCACCTTTCACTAATGCTTCTTTGTCTTGACTTCTAAGCACCTTTCACTAATGCTTCTTTGTCTTGACTTCTAAGCACCTACCACAAGTGCTTATGTTATAGACGATAGATACCCTTCACTAATATCTTCGTCTTGACACTTGAGACATCTTTCACTAATGTCTTCAACACTACACTTCTTTGAGGAAAGAAAAGAATCATCAACAAGAAGACTTCAGTAGCCTTGATGATGAGGAAGCATGGCAACTCATGGACTTGAGCTTGCTTGACTTCAAAGGTGGTGATCTTGCCTTTAAGAGGAACCTAGAAGATCACACAAAAACAAAACTACAAACATAGATCTCTTGGATCTAAGGTTAGTGAGATTTAACTCAGGGGGGAAAGTGTGTTAGAAATGGATGATAAATAATAAAGAAATGGCTCACTATTTATAGAGCAAAAATCCTACTGTTCCCCGGATCCCACGGATCCCTTCCACTTGGGATCCGGCTAGCACAAAGCTAGGGATCCGTGGAACACTCCTCTTTACCCATGGGTATTTTGGTTACGGGTCATGGGTCATGGGTTGAACCATGGATCTTTGGCTAGATACAATGTATCTTTGAGTGCAAAGCACTTAGTCACTTGGGTATGGGTTGATCCATGGGTTATGGGTATTATCCATATGTGATATAAGCATGATATCATGCAATGGGTTATTGGTCAAGATCCATGGGTTATGGGCTTTGGGTTGTACCCAACTACATTCAATGTATTTGCCCAATGGGTTGTGATACTTAAGTTTCTACCCATTTATATTACCCGATATACTACATACTAGTTATGTGTATATTTTATTCAAATATGTAAACACTAGTTGTTGTACATATGTATTACTAAATCATAAAATCACTTATACTTGTTTTAGTGTTTTATGTGAAAATGTGAATATGTTAGAAACTATTAGTTCAAACCATTTACGTATTTTATTTGTTTCGTTAATATGATTTTACGTTTGTTATCGACAAAACATTTAGAAGATCGTAAAATATAAATAAACGTTTTTACGGCTTATTTGTATTAACAATCTCCCCCTTTTTGTTGATGACAAAACATAAAATTATTTTAAGGAAAAGCTAAAATTGTAAAAGTTTGAATTTGTAGTTTTACTTTCTTCTCCCCCTTTTTGTCGAAACAAAAAGTGTTTGAAGGAAGTCAACACATCGTTTTTAAGAAAAACATGTGAAAAGAAAAAAATAAGTAAAAGGAAATAGAGAGCAAATAACGGGAAAGGATCTTGTCTTTACTCCCCCTTGACGAGTCCATCCCTATGTAAGGGCATCAAGTAAGTGATACTAATCTAGTTTATTTGCAAATAAGTTTGCAAAAGATATCATCTAAGAGACGAATGTGCTCCCCCTTGATGATTGCAATTTTGCAAGGGGATGTCACGAAATGTAAACTTAGTATTGCAAGTAATTTGCAATGTATTGCTTTGACATAAAGCTCCCCCTAGCTTTAGGATGTCAAAGTCTTCATATGTAAATTGAATAACTACAAAACAAAGGTTAGAAAGCAAGTATAATTCACAATTTCCTGCAAATGTGATTCAAGTTAGTAGAAAGAAAGCTTTCTGTTTCACGGATCCCACGGTTCCCTCCTAGTAGCGATCCATCTAGGCAATTCTGAGGGATCCGTATTAGCTGTTCAATTACAGCCAAGGTGATATAACAAGTAATGTTATCACTCAAATCATATGCTCAACAAAATAACAAGTAACATGTAATTCCATTTAATAAAACTAGAGTTATGATATACATGACTCTAAAAACTAAGAAAATAAGAAAATACATGACTAGGAATTTCTAAACAAACTATCGCTTGATGCTAGGACACCACTAAAGTCTTCTACCTCAAGTTTTGTTTAGGTTTGATCTCGTCGAAACGTTCGAGGAGATGATAGAACATGAAACATTAGTCTTCTCGTACTTCATGTATCAAACTTTTAACATGTTGACAATGATAGCAATCTTTGTCATGGCTAGGTAGTGGTGATGGAAGAAGTGAAATGGCTTGATGCGAAGGATCAAGTGAAGCGGCTTGTGAAGCTTCAAACGATGGAGGGATTGGTGGAGGTGCATTTGAGAATGACTCAACCAAAAATGATGGTGGTGGTAGAGAAGTGTCAACTTCATATGGTCGGGCGGTTGACTTTGATGATTTCTCATAATCCAAATGGGATTATATGATGGAAACGACGAAAAGGAAGCCGGAGCAAGTGTTGACTCAACACCTTGATTTTGAACCATTATTCCTCCTAATGAGGAGAATGTTGTCGGCGGAAGCGGATGAGATGGCCTAGGAGGCAAGTCCTCTAAATTGTAGAGGTGTGGTGATGATAGTGGGGATGTAAATGAAATAGCTCTAGGAACCAATGGTGATGGTTTAGTGGAGATGATATTGTTTGGCCTAGGAGGTATGGTGGTGTTTGGCATAGGTAGTTTTGTGGGTACTATCCTTTTAGGAATTGGTTTGATTGGATGATGAAGAATTCTATCATTTGTTGCCTTGACGGGAGATGATTCGGTTGAAGAAATTTCATGTATAACACGAGCCTTTTTCATGGGTGGTTCTTTGGTGGATAAGTTACTACTTGGGGTTTTCCTCATGATGAGATGATTTCAAGAGGTTGTAAGAGCTGAAAGTTAGGATGAGAGTGATGACTATGGAGGTCCTAACAAGGTGGTTTATAAACTAAGAGATTTGGCAAGTGCATTTAAGCCTTAAGCCACTAGGATTTATTGGAATGTGATGATTGACATGCACAAGAGTCAACTTCAGAGGTTGCACTGATCTAGGAACTCATTTAAGATGAGATGGAGTGTTTGAGTTAGGAAGATGAGTTGAAATGATTGTTTTAGCAAGATTTGACATAAACTGTGATCCGGATCCCACGGTTCCTTCCTCAAAGGGATCCGTCTAGGCTAATCCTAGGGATCCGGCTTTCAGCAGTTATGAAAGAGTGGAAATGATGTTTCTAAAATCTAAGACCTATATCATCTTGAGTGTTTCAGTCCTCCTAAGTGTTTTAAATGAAGGGGTGCTTGAGTACTTGAAGGTAATGAATGATGTAGCTAATGATTGTCATTTATGGAAGGATTTGGAACTTTCAAGAGTACCAATGGATGAGCAAGGATGACACTAAAGATTTAGAGTGTCAATTGAAGCTAAATGATCCTAGAGATCAGGTTGTGATTTAGGATAGTGTTTTGGAAAATATCCTAGAAGCTTTGAGATGGGAAAAACTATAGTTTGATCAACTTTGATCAATTTTGAGGTGAGGATGATTAATGATCAATTTTGCCATAATCGAAAGATTTCTAAGGCTAGATGGGAGAGATCAAGTAGAAAGTGAAGTGTAAGTCTAAGAGCGGAAGAGTAATGGATTAAGGACGAAACGGTAGATCTACAATCGTCTTAGTGTGTGATCTAGGTGAGTTATGTATGAGTAGGAAAGATCAACCTATCTTGATAAGGACTTAATTTTGCCTTAAGACACTATGTTTAGCATAGTGTGTGAGGTGTTCTAAGGATATGTTTGAAATATAATGCTTGCAATTGCGTTTTCTGTTTGCCGGATCCCACGGTTCCCTAAGAGTAGGGATCCGTCTAGTACAATCTTTGGGATCCGTCTATCTGCTCAGCAGGAACTTTACTAAAGGTATGCAATGATCTTGACAATGCATTATATCTCAAGGATAGTCTAAAAAGATTTCTAATACTAAGATATCAAACGTAAGATGTTTTATTTCATGAAAGAAATTGGATTACATTGATAAAGCACGAATACAAGAGATTTGATCCTATTTTGGAATACTATTAGTTTCCTTGAGTGTTTTCGCTAGGAGGATCATTATGTGATTGATGAGTGTTGGTGGAATCAAGAATGAAGAAAGTCTTCATGAGAGATATGTTTAGCGGTTCCATCATCTTGTTCACAAGTACGTACAACGGACTTTGAAATTGAGGATGGAAGTGCATAACATTATGATAGAGGCGTGTCAAGAACATTCCATAAGGGATGAGTTTATTCTTGTAGCCTTGAAGATTTGCAATTCGCCTTGCGAAGAAGTAGGCGAGATTGTATGGTTGTTGTGTTAGCAAACAGTACAACATGTGAGCACAACAAGCTGGAAGAATTTCTCGATTTCCCCTAAGACTCCAAACATTTTCATGTAGGATGAGTGCAAGAGGCTTGTACTCTTCTCGGATATCCCTTGTAAAGATAATGTTTGGATCGGAGTAATATGGTCGAGGTTTGCATATTATGCGATTTAAATCTTCCAGAGAGGGTATGTGTGAACAATATGGACTATTTTCTTCACGAAAGTTGAAGAGAGAATCAAGAGACCAATATTCGGTGAAGGCACATTGTCCATGATTTGGAATCCGGAGGATGTGAGCAAAATGCCCAAGGGTTAGAGTGAACTTTTGGTTTTTGATATAAAACCAAAGAGATAGAGAGCGATCCTCGTTACGAACGAGTTCGACTTGACGGAAGAATTCCATTATGAACCTTGGACATATCTTCTCGTTGATTTCAAGAAGACATTCTAGTCCTATGGCTCGGAAGGAGGTATTGATACCTTCTTTGAATTGTAGAGAGGTGTCTACAATACGTCCTTCGTGGAAGTGACGGTTTTCGAGATTATTGAACCCACGGACATGATTGCCAGGTGTGTTGGGTTCGAGAAAGATGTTCGGAGTGTAGACGCTAGTGAGTGAAAAATCAAACTCATATTCATGCGTCATAGTTGAACCTATAAAAATTATGAGTTAATAAAAGGAGATGTTTGTGGTCAACCTATGATGATCTAATGTTTTTACTAGATTTTTATTAACAATGGTATTTAACACTTTAACATACTCAAGGTTTTGACTTTCTAGTGGATTATTACATTTAGAAAGATATTAGTTTTTAATCTTGCATGAAGACTGTTTTCTAGTAGGACGGATCCCACGGTTCCTTTACAAGAGGGATCCGGCTAGTATATCATCCGGGATCCGTGGATCTGTAGTAACAGAAACAGATTTGATAAAAACATAGGTCTTATAGTTTTTATACCACGAAATATGTTTTATCCTACATTTTCTTTTAGCATGCATACATGACTTCTAATTTATCACGAAAGAATGTAAAACATATAAATCAAAATAAGTGACAAACACATTATGATAAAAATAACCTAGATAAACTAGATTATTAATAATATTGCATTTCAATACTAAGGATGATACAAAGGATTGGGTATATGATCCCAATGTAGATTAACAACACAAAGTAAATGTCTCCATATGTGAACTTCATCATAGGGAACACAAGTGCGATGAGTGTTAGGGCGATGAGCACGAGTGTGATGTAAACCATGTTGATGACGGATCTTCTTGGTTTCGGTTGAGATGAAATGAGGAGGAAGATGAAGTTTTTGAATAAGAGAAAATTTTGAAATTGGAGGATTTGAAAAAGTGAGGGTTTGGTCGACGATGGGGTTATTTATAGGGAAGGAGGAATTTTTGAAATTCATGTTTTGTTTTATTATTGGATTTGAAAGGGACAAAACATAATTTTATATACCATGACTTTAGACGAGAAGTAAAACACGTATGTAAGAAAAAGGCTTCCTAATGAAGCTTCATGTAAAACATGTATGAGCACAAAAGATAATCATATAAATACCTAAATAGGTATACTTAATTATCAAGCAAAATAAAAAGAAAATCATACCTCTAGCGCACTTAGGAATGTCTTTACAAATGACACAACAAATGTCACTTAGACGATTCCCGTTCCTTTGCGATTAAGATACCTTCTTAAGGAAGGTATTCTTGTTACCAAGCGACTCCTAAAGCTTGGTAGGTATGAGTTTGACTAATCATGACAAAGAAGGATTAGTGCAATTAAATGAAAAAGTAAATAAGAAAAATGTTGTTATCAAATCAACATCCAAACATATAGTTTTAAAAGACATGGTGTTTGTTTTTATGAAAAACCTTCTTTGTAGTTTTCAATTAACCATGGATCGTATCAAGTTTTTAAAGTACAATATACTTCAAGAAACTTGGTAACGAAGCTCTGATACCAATTGTGGAAAACTAGAAGGGGGGGTTGAATAGTTTTGCCAATTAAAACTTCCTTTTAATCTATTTAGATTGACTTATGACAATCTATTTGGATGTGTGTGTTGGATGTTGATAAACAAGCATATAAAGGTAAGTAATGAAAAGATAAGAGTAAGAAGCACAAAACCACAACACGAGTATTTATAGTGGTTCGGCTACAAGGACACCTTCCTTGCCCTACTCCACTCCCCGAGTCACCTACTCGAGAGTTCGTAATCACTACACCAATCTCCTTATGGCGGAGAAGCCTTCACAACGTCGCATACCCTTTTTCCGGTGCTAGGCTAACCACCGGGTTCTTTCACTCCAAGGTGAACCACACCTACACAACGTCGCCTACCCTTTATAAGATACTAGGCTAAGTACCTAGTTCTTTCACTCCAAGATGAACTACACCTTCACAACGTCGCCTACCCTTTATTAGGTACTAGGCTAAGCACCTAGTTCCATTGCAATGGAGGAACTACTACCACACTACACCAACGACTAATCCCAAAGGAGATCTACACCTTTACAACATCATCAAGGATATCAATATCCTTGGATCTAATACTAGTCTATCTTGTACATCGAAACACACCATATCGAATGTACATCTAAGGCACCTTTCACTAATGCCTTTGACTAGATCTACAAGACACCTTTCACTAATGTCTTGTGTCTTCACTTCTAAGCACCTTTCACTAATGCTTCTTTGTCTTGACTTCTAAGCACCTTTCACTAATGCTTCTTTGTCTTGACTTCTAAGCACCTACCACAAGTGCTTATGTTATAGACGATAGATACCCTTCACTAATATCTTCGTCTTGACACTTGAGACATCTTTCACTAATGTCTTCAACACTACACTTCTTTGGAGAAAGAAAAGAATCATCAACAAGAAGACTTCAGTAGCCTTGATGATGAGGAAGCATGGCAACTCATGGACTTGAGCTTGCTTGACTTCAAAGGTGGTGATCTTGCCTTTAAGAGGAACCTAGAAGATCACACAAAAACAAAACTACAAACATAGATCTCTTGGATCTAAGGTTAGTGAGATTTAACTTAGGGGGAAAGTGTGTTAGAAAGGGATGATAAATAATGAAGAAATGGCTCACTATTTATAGAGGAAAATCCTACTGTTCCCCGGATCCCACGGATCCCTTCCACTTGGGATCCGGCTAGCACAAAGCTAGGGATCCGTGGAACGCTCCTCTTTACCCATGGGTATTTTGGTTATGGGTCATGGGTCATGGGTTGAACCATGGATCTTTGGCTAGATACAATGTATCTTTGAGTGCAAAGCACTTAGTCACTTGGGTATGGGTTGATCCATGGGTTATGGGTATTATCCATATGTGATATAAGCATGATATCATGCAATGGGTTATGGGTCAAGATCCATGGGTTATGGGCTTTGGGTTGTACCCAACTACATTCAATGTATTTGCCCAATGGGTTGTGATACTTAAGTTTCTACCCATTTATATTACCCGATATACTACATACTAGTTATGTGTATATTTTATTCAAATATGTAAACACTAGTTGTTGTACATATGTATTACTAAATCATAAAATCACTTATACTTGTTTTAGTGTTTTATGTGAAAATGTGAATATGTTAGAAACTATTAGTTCAAACCATTTACGTATTTTATTTGTTTCGTTAATATGATTTTACGTTTGTTATCGACAAAACATTTAGAAGATCGTAAAATATAAATAAACGTTTTTACGACTTATTTGTATTAACACAATGTATGATGGGGAGAGCAGCCAAAGCGCGCAAAAGGATGAAGAGATTGCTCAAATGAAGGCGCTATTGGCCACTGCTCAGCTGAATCAGAGGCAATGAGCTCGTATGCCAGAGACTTGCCGAGGAGAAGATGTCACTTCTTACCCAGGTGAGCCAGAGCGGTCCCGCTAAAAGAGTATAAGGCTACCTGCGCCTGGGCCCTTGGGTTTATGGAACATGGGAAAGATGAACACTTCGCCGGCCGGGGAGTTTGCGTCACCGCTGAGGAGACGTTGAAGAAACAAGAGATGAAGTTGAAAGCTAAGCATTGAGTATGATGAAGAGCTTTATCCGCAGTTAGTCTCTACTATTGCTGAGCGCAGGTGGCTCATTGGTCATGGATTGCGCCTTGCCGCCCTCAGTACTTTGGAGTCAAAAGAGGTGGTAGATGCATTTGGAGGGGTTGTGCAGTACGCGCTGGCGCGTGGGAAGGCAGAAGCTATAGAGGAGCTTCATGATGGTGGTCTGCTGAAAGTTCCTGCTGAAAAGGTGCCTGGTTATAATGAGCACGCTTATGATGACCTGGTTGCCACAATGGAGAAGATGAAGCTGCTGGAACTTCCTTTGATTGCTGAGTTGGAGCGCGACCAGGATTATCCCATAAAGGTAATTATGGAGGGACTAACCTTGGCCCGCCATCGTGCTGAAAATGCAGAGGCGCAGTCCGATTATTTTTTGAAGCCGGATGAGTCCCAGCTACAGGTGCCTATTTTTGCTCGCCCCCGCGACATCTTGAATCCTTTTGCATTGGAGAAGGAAATCACTTTAAAGGAATCTTTGGAAGCTCATGCTACGAGACTTGCCAAGAAGAAAGGTGTTAAAGGCAAGGCCATTTTGTGTGGTGTTGGCGCGGCACATCTTCCCAGATCTGATGGGATACCTGTCAGTGTTCCCACGGTGTCATGTCGAGATTCTGATTTGTTGGGGAAGTTGAAAGAAGCTGGGGACGCTGCCAAACATGTGGAGAGCTCGTCCCTTAAGTGTTCTAATAGTATATAGGTTGTATCGTTGTAGACATCCTTTTGTAAGAACTTGTAGTCCTTAATAAAATTTTTCTTTTGTTGTTGATGTGGTTGCGACTTATAATGTTTGTACTTAGTTATCTGTCTTTGCGTACTTATTGTTTAAGGAGCAAACTGTTACATAAGCGCAACTAATATGTGGAGTTCATAATCATGTATGAACTATCGTACTTATAATGTCTAAGTATTGTTAACATAATCGTGTATGTGTGATATGCAGCGTACTGTAAATATCATAGTAAGGAGCCAAGCGTCTTGATTCCTGGTTTTGTTAAACGTGCACAGTGTGCATTGTTGCGCATCCATCGTGGAATGCGTATCGAACTTATTCCAACGTCTTGAAAATAAGGTGTTTAACAAGGATGCGTCATCCAATGTTGATGGGTTTGCAACCCTCTTACTCAACAAGTTATTTAGTAGGTTTACTCATCCTGTGCACCATCGTGGGTGTATTATGTGCATGCACGCCATGTAGGCAAAAGATAATATAACAAAAATGTTGATATATGAATAATACGTAAATAAAAAATTAAAATGTGTCGTGGAGTTAGCTAGAAACCACGACATTTTATTAATACTTGCATGTTTTTGTAAAAAAAAAGAAAAACATTTGCCTAAGTAAACAAAATGTAAATACACGGATATTTATTGAGCACTATACTAAAGTGCAGGAGTGTCCGTGCGCTGGGCCATAGCCGTTCCTAGAGATAGCATCGTTTGAGATTGCATATGTTCCATGTGCGTGGTAGCTCACGGTCATCCATGTCACGCAGCTTGTACGCGCCCTTTCCTAATGCTTCAATGACCTCATAAGGTCCTTCCCACTTCGGTCCAAGTTTCCCTGTATCTTCTGCGTGGCTCGCATCATTGGCGCGATATACAAAGTCGCCTGGTTCTGAATGAAACACACTGCGACTTTATCATCGTAGTATCCCTTCATTTTTGACTTAGCTCTTGCTTCACATATAGCTGCGCGCTCACGCCGTTCTTCCAACAGGTCCAAGTCGATACGCCGTTCATCGTTATTGGTTGCAACATTAATTTTGGCAGTGCGAATAGTTGGCATCCCATTTCTGCCGGTATGACGGCTTGTCCCCATAGACAAGAGAAAAGGGAGTGTCTCCCGTGCTAGTTTTGATTGAAGTGCGGTGTGCCCACAGGACATGCGCTAATTCTTCTACCCACCTTCCTTTGTGCTTGTCCAGACGTGCCTTAATTCCTTCACCCAGACTTCGATTTGCACGCTCTACTAAGCCGTTGGTTTGTGGGTGTTTGACCGATGCGAAGTGCTGTGTGATATTTAACTTCTCACACCAGTCCTTGAAAGGGTTGTCACAGAATTGTTTCCCATTGTCCGAGATGATTTCCCCAGGTAATCCGAAGCGGCATACAATATTTTCCCAAACAAAGCGTTTTACCTGATTGCCAGTGATTGTTACAACCGCCTTTGCTTCGATCCACTTGGTGAAATAGTCTATGGCTACTATGAGGAACTTCAATCCTCCTGCTACAACAGGAAAGGGACCTGCAATGTCGATACCCCATTTGTAGAATGGCCATGGTGCCGTAATAGGTGTCAGCTCCTGTTGTGGTTGGCGTGGAATGGGTCTGTGAACCTAGCAGTCGCCGCACTTTCTTATTAAGTCCCGCGCATCACGGTTCATGGTGGGCCAGTAGTATCCTGACCGTAAAGCGCGCACCACCATGGACCGAGGTCCTGAATGCATGATGCATGAACCGGCGTGGATTTCCTGCAGTACATAATTTTCTTGCAGTGGTCCAACACATCGAAGCCATGGTTGTAGAAAGGAGCGCCGATAAAGTACACCGTCCCGAAGTTCAAACCTCTGTGATGTACGCCGTACCCTTCGGGCATCCTTATGCTCTTGGGGCAATACGCCCTTGCTTATGAACTCGACTATTGGGGTCATCCATGTAGGACCTTGTTCCTCTATCACCGTGGATACCTCCATTTCCATGATGGACTTGCTCTTCAGGGTTTCCACCAATACTTGTTTTGACAGGTGCGCAAAGCTTGTGGATGCGATCTTGCTTAGTGCATCCGCCTTCCTGTTCTCCCCTCTGGGAACCTGTTTGATGGTAAACCTGTCGAAGTCCTGGATTAGGGACTTGGTCTTGTCAAGGTATTGAACCATGTTTTCCTCCTTAGCCACATACTCGCCTAACACGTGGTTGGCTACTAATCGGGAATCCACATTTGCTTTTAGGTTACGTATGCCCATTCGAGCTGCAATGCGTAGTCATGCAATCAAGGCTTCATACTCTGCCTCGTTGTTCGTTGATGTGAACTCAAAACGCAGTGCGTAAGTGAATTCCGTTCCATCCGGACTCGTGAGAATAAGGCCTGCGCCTGACCCGTCCATACATGAGGATCCATCCGTGAATAAGATCCATGGTTCTTGTAATTCCACCTTGTTTTGGGAGGGTGCGTCATCGGTGTCCGGTTTTTCGATGATAAAGTCTGCTAGGATCTGCCCTTTAACTGCGGTGCGTGGTCTGTAGGAAATGTTATGCTCACCTAGTAATACACTCCACTTCTGTAGGCGTCCTGATGTGTCGGGTTTGGAAATGATTTGCTTTATAGGTTGATCTGTAATCACCGCTATTGGGTGCGCCTGGAAGTATCTGCGCAGCCGTTTGGCGGTGAATACCAATGCCAAGACCAACTTTTCCATTGCGCTGTAATTAACCTCCGTTTTCTTGAGCGCTTTGCTTACAAAGTATACCGGTGTTTGTACTGAATCCCTATCTGTCAGTAGCACCGCGCTGACTGCTCCATGAGTCGCGGATAAATACATAATCAGTTCCTCCCCTGGGCGGGGCGCGACTAGCATGGGGAGCGCTGCTAAGTGTTGTTTAAGTTGTACAAAAGCTTCTTCTGCCTCTGTAGTCCAGCGGAAATCTCCCTTCTTTGTATAGTTCTTGAGTGTTTTAAAGAGAGGTAGTGACTTATCTGCTGATTTGGACAAGAATCTGTTTAGACCGGCTAGTTTTCCATTCAAAGACTGGACTTCCTTCAACGTACGCGGTGAGGGAAGCTGAATGACGGCCTTCGTTCTTTCTGGACATGGTTTAATGCCATTGGGCTCTATCAAGTATCCAAGGAATATGCCCTCTGTAGCACCAAAGGTGCATTTCCTAGGATTTAACTTCATGTTGATCTCACGCAGTGTTTTAAATGTTTCTTCAATGTCACGCACCAATTCCTCCTCCGTATGGCTTTTTATGACAAGATCATCAGCATAAACCTCTAGGTTGCAGCCCACCTGCTTTTCAAATGCGTTATCCACCAATCGTTGGTAGGTAGCGCCTGCGTTCTTCAAGCCAAAGGGCATCTTAGTGTAACAATAAACGCCTTGGCTTGTATGAAAGGCCGTTTTTTCCTCATCTTCCTTAGCCATCTGAATTTGGTGGTATCCTTTGTATGCGTCTAGGAAGCATTTAAGTGGGTATCCACACAAAGATTCTACCTTCCAGTCTATCTCCGGTAGCGCGTAGCAGTCTTGTGGACATGCCTTGTTAAGAACTGTGAAGTGCACGCACATCCTCCAACTACCATCGCTTTTCTTGACCATCACTGGGTTGGAAAGCCAGTCATGGTAGTAGACTTCTCGCAAGATGCCTGCATCCACGAGTTTATGTACTTCTGCCAGAAACACTTGTGCGCACTCTGGAGCCTGGCCATGCTTCTTCTGTCATACCGGGGAGTATCCTTGTCGGATCCGCAACTTATGTTCCGTAATAGAGCGTGGTACACCCGTCATGTGTTTTGGTTCTCATGCAAAGATATCCAGGTTCTTTTGCAAGAGCGCGCACACGGCTGTCTTGCCGTTATCTGACAACGATCCTCCGATAGATACTTCTTGTTCTGGGTACTCAGGTTGGATTACAACCCTAAGGTTTGATACCTTAGGTGCGTGTTGTTCTGGAATGTGCGCCGTCTCACATGTAACCGTGTTACATTCTCTAGGTGGTACGGTGGTATTGTAGAGAGTGACAATGCCTCCCTCCACTGGGAATTTGAGCATCCCATGTGCTGTAGACGGTACCGCGCGTATGACTGATATCCCTGGTCTTCCAATGATTCCATTGTATGGCGAAGGGGATTTAATCACCATGAAATTCATCCAGGCCGTCGTCGAGTGTTCCTGATTACCGACATTGACTAGTAGACGTATTTGCCCTATGGGCCATATCTTTTCTCCTGTAAAACCAGTTAATGCCGTCATGACCGGGCTTAATTGATTTCATATCTCCGGTCGCATTCGCTTGAAGCAATGTTCGTACATTATATCTGCAGATGCCCCTCCATCAATATACATGCGATGGATATCGTGACCCCCTGCATTAATCTCAATGGTGAGCGGCTCTACCACTGCGTTGTCCGCCGACAAGTTGGGGAAGGAGATTTCGCTACCACGGGAAAACTTTTGGCTGATCTTCTGCCTAGTCATTCGTTGCCATGATTGTATCATGTAGATGGTGTCCGCCTTATCTTTGGGTGCGCCATCCTTCTTGTTCTCGGTCTTTTGCTTATCTTTTCCTTCCTTAATATTCTTTACTAAATGGTCCAATCTGCCTTCTTTTACCAACTTATCAATTAGTTGGTGCAATTGGACACACTCATTGGTGGTGTGGCCCTTTTGTCCATGGTAGTCGCAGTATCCATTCCCCACACGCCTATCTTCTGGGGTGCGCATTGGTGGGGGTCTCGGAAAGTTCGCGCCTTCCGTCGCGAATATCTCCTTTGGAGTCTTGGTTAGCGGGGTGTATTTGTCATTATCTCGTCCGCTCCCTTGGCTGCGGTAGTTCTTGTTGCGGTTGCTACTCTGGTCAGTGGATTGTCTTCGGGACTGTTCTTGTGACCTGTAGTTTGAGTAGCCCTTCTTGCTATCCGCTGCGGCTGCTTCTCCTTGGATAAAGGACCTTGTCCATTTCATAAGTTCATCAAAGGTTTGGGGAATCTTGTCGTTCAACCTTTTGATGAGTTCTGGGTTATTGATCCCATTCATAAACCCCGAGATCTTCAGTACTTCCGGGCATGCTTTAACCTGTATGCACTCATCTTTGAAGCGCTCCACATAAGCGCTTGTAGATTCCCCCTGGCGCTTGCGCCTTCCATCTGAGGAGTCTCCAGAGGATGAACTTCTTCTCTTTCGACGCTTGCGCCGACTGTCCTCGGAATATGAACTTGAAGGGCTTCCACTTGGGGAGCGTCGTCGTCCAAGTCTGTCCTGAACCTGCGGCTTCCAAGCCTATCGTGGAGATTAATACGACGTCCATCCTCTTCATGTTCTTCCAGATACTGCAGTTCATCTGCTTCATCGTTCTCCACTCTCCTCCCAACCCTGGTAAACACTGGGCGTCGGCGGCTATTCTTTCCGCGCTTATCCCTCTGACGGCGCGATGGGGATGCCTCAGTGTCGAAGTTTAGCCGGGCTTTTAGACTCTGGCTCGACCTCTTTTTCGCCTCCTCTTGCATGAGTGCTGCCAAGGTTTCGTAGTTTTGAGACACGAAGTCGCTTGGTGCTAATTCAGGCGCGACTCCTTCTAGTGCAAGAATATATGTTTCCATATCTGGACTCCTGTTTCGGAGAGGTGCGCCTGGCGTTTTTGTGAGGTCCTTTTCTAGTAGGGGAGTGGTATAAAGATTACGTAGTGGATCTTCTACGTTGGTTGTTGTTGTGGCAGCATGGGTTGTTCCCGTGCGCTGTTCCACTGTCGGGAAGACCATATTTGATCCTGGCCCTTGGTTTTTAGCCGCACTGGTTGTTCCAGAGGCTTTTTTGAGGGCTGATCCGCTTTGCTGTTTCTTCCCTTGTAGGTCACCATGCGATCGCTGATTTTGGTTTCCTTGCTTCGTCATTCTAGTTCTTAGTGTTGGGTCCCACGGATGGCGCCACTTGTTGATACAAAAGTTGGGCGTTCCTTGTTTGGACTCCGGTTCCCGTATCAATTGGTTCTTAATTCTTGAGACCTGCGCACTAAGAAAACAGAAAACACCGTTAGGCTTACCGTGGGATTGTCTCCCACGATTATCCTCCGGCGTGAGAGTAAGTAATCGGTTTTAGGGTTTAGTTAAGAGTTAGGGTTGTAGATCGTACCTTTAATGAGGGCAGGGATATCCTTTATATATACATGAAGTCCTCGTTGGTTTCGTGTTCCCCAACCTTCAGCGTATCCCGCCTAAATCGGGAAATTAATACATATCTCATAAATAAGAGATATCCGATATCCAAAACCATAAATAACTTTGGGTTTGGGCCTTCGTGGGCCCAAACCGTTACTGGTTTAGCCCATGCGTACTGGGCTCAATTGCTAGTAGCGTTATTGGCCAGGTTCATGACCCGAATACGGACTATACGTCATCAAATAACAAAGCATAACATATAGTTACGTCAAGTAAAATAACAGGTAAAGTAGCAAGTAAGGCAACGGGCTTGGAAGGCATGCATATGGCCGTCATAGGGTTATGTTTTTGTAAAGAGTAGTCATAGTTTAGGTCTTGTATGTGCCTAATACTCTATAATCTTTGCTCTGATACAAATCTGTAACACCCCTAAAAATGGCATAGCGGAAGCGGTTCGGGTCGCTGGGGTGCTACTAAATTGGATCACAACACAAAGCATAGAGAATAGATTTACCTTATCCGTTTTAAAAAACAATACATCATCATAAGTAAATAAGTTTACATCATTTTTTTGTGCGGAAATACATGGCCCATTAATTAAGTAGTCCCAAATATAAAAATAGTCATAGTGTGTAAAAATTCTTCTAAATAGTCTATGACCATGCCATGCCAAGTGCCTCAATAAAGTTTTGCAACATCTAGAAATCAAATACCTGAGAAAACATGCTTAAAAAGTCAGCAAAAAGTTGATTAGTTCATAGGTTAAGTTAAAGCAGTAAATTAGGACCATAAGCGAGGCAAAAAGGTAATTTAATGTATATGAGTTTTTAAATATGTCAGGCGAAAAGGTAATTTAACGTGTATGAGTTTTCAAAGGATAATGCATTATAGTTTTCGTAGAATATCCGTTTCATTTTTTGTAAAATATTTTGTATCATCGTTCGTGTGGTGGTTTGAAAGTCTAAACTCGCAAAAATACACGCTAAAATATAATATATCCAATATATATTATATAGGGGAAAGTAATCGATAAAGTAAAAATACAAATAAGAATAAAAATACAATTAAGAATATACGTAAGAAGAATAAGTCAATGGTTAAGTTTTGACATTTACTCAATCCCAAATAGTTTAGTTGGAAATTTATGTTTTATAAGAAAACATAAGTTTTTAATATATAAATTAAATAGTAAAGGTTTTACATTTAATAAAACTATATCATTCGTCTTTTTGTCAGGTTTTATAAAAATGAATTTTTGTAATAAAATCATAAATATAGAATTTTATAAAAATTTCTGCATGACTCATTTTTTTATACAACGATCCCAAGTCATAGACTTTAATATAAATCCAATTTTCCCAATAAAACACTTTCCGAAAAATTTCCAAATCAACATCATTTTTAGTTCTTGTTTATCCAAACACATTCCAACAATATTTTCAAACCAAATATAATCCGATTTGATAAGTTTAGTCAATAATCTAGTATTATAAATTTGAAATTGTACATATCGGTTATTGGGCTTTATAGCCGATAATGGTCCATTAAAAGTTTGTCCAATATATTAAGTCCATTACGAGTTTGTTAAGTCCAATAAGTCAAGTCCGATACGAGTCCAATAAGTCCAATATATATATAGTCCAATATGAGCCCGATAAATAGTCCAAAAATCCAAGTCCCAATTCAATAGTCTTAGTCCATTTCGTATATAGCCCGATTCCAAATCAGTAGCCCAAAACATAACCGAAACTTCCCAATGATCAATGTCACAATACGCAAAGTAAGTTAGTCAAATAATCTTGAAACCGTAAATAAGCTAAACAAAATAAGTTTCATAAATATGTTACAAGCCAAATAATAAGTCGAAACAACAACGAGTCGCAAGACACAATAATAAGTTGTAAAATAAGCAATATAAGTCGAAATATTAAGCTATAAGTCAAATAAGCACGACATAAGCCACACAAAAATAAAAGCTAGGCCTCATGAGCTCGAATCAAACACCCCTTGGGTTCCCTTTTGTGTCAAGACCAAACAAACCCAAAATAAGCTTTACGAGCTTATTAGAAACCAATTAAACTATAAGCTTAAAAAATAATCTAAACAATAATCAATAAACACAAAACCAAGACCAAATTGGCTACGACCCAAACCCTACGTGGGTTTTCCTTTGGATCCGAGACCAAGACACAAACAATAAGCAAAACGAGTGCTTATAAAATAAGCAATACGCATAGATTAAGAACTTGAGCTTGAAAAAGATTATTAGTCCAAAATAACCACAACGAAACATAGATACTTTTTCTATAAAGCTTTTTTAATCCATTCGAATCACATAACCCGTTTTATGGGGTTATGTATTCGATCTATATCAAGTTTAGGGGGGATAGGCAGATGACTTAACCAAAAACAATGGCCCGTTTTGTAATTTTTATGCTATTAAATGTCGGTGTACGTTAAGTTTATTAAAAGTGACCCGGAACACCAAACGAAGTCGGTTAAGTTTAAATTGTAAAAATATGCGTTAAAACTGTAAACTCGAGGAAAATTAATGACTTAACGAAACAAATACCTTATAAAAGCTTTAAAATTTGCAGAAGAACGTTTATTAGGTTATGATTCGTGCCAGTACGCGTTGCATGTTGTTTTTCATAGTATGCGAGATATCTTCTAGTTTTCAAGACTAGTGAGCTCGGAATGCTCAAAAATGAATAATAGGTAATAATAAATCAAGTTTTTTTATTAAAATATATCTGGAAAAATTATTGTTTGTCACAGCCTCCCCGCCTTATAAGAAATCCGTCTTTGGATTTCAATTCGAGTTAGCCGATAGAGTTGAGAAGAGATGTAGATATTTACGCTTGAATTCATCTTCACGTTCCCACGTGAATGCAGGACCTCTTCTAGTGTTCCATCGAACTTTGACATTAGGAATGCGACTTTGCTTAAGTCATTTGACCTCACGGTCTATGATTTCTACAGGTTCTTCAATGAAGTTCAGATGTTCATCGATCTAGATCTCCTCCAGAGGAATAACGAGTGTTTCATCAGAAAGACATTTCTTTAGATTGCACACATGAAAGACGTTGTGGACACTGTTAAGTTTTGGTGGTAGCTCGAGTCGGTAGGCTACCGGTCCGATCCTTGCGAGAATTTTGAAAGGTCAAATGTATCGGGGGGTTAAGCTTTCGACGTTTACCAAATCGTATCACACCTTTCCATGGAGAGTCCTTAAGCATGACTTTGTCTCCAACTTGAAAGGTCACGAGCAACTTTCATTCTGCTCTTAATCCGAATGATCTTCTTGGCAGTTTCATGAACAAGTTCATGACCAGTGAGTTGGTTGTCTCCAAATTCGGCCCAAAAAATTGGTGATCGGCACTTTAGACCGTAAAGTGCCTCGTAAGGTGCAGTCTTAATGTTGGTATGATACCTGCTATTGTAGGAAAATTTGGCTAATGGTAAGTATCTATCCCAACCATTTTAGAAATCGATCACTCATGCTTGCAGCATGTCTTCCAAGGTTTGAATGACACTCTGGCCATCTGTATGGGGATGGTACGCAGTACTCATATCAAGATTAGTCCCCATGGCTCTCTGAAGTGATTGCCAGAAATTAGATGTGAAACGGCTGTCTCGATCAAAGATGATAGAAATAGGCACTCCATGACGTGCAACGATTTCCTTCAGATAAAGTCACGCAAGTTTTTTCACACTATCCATTTCTTTATGTTAGGATCGTATATGGGTTGATCTTGGTGATTCGGGAGGTCGGGGATAATGGTAGAATACCATCTCCATGGTTAGAGAGAGGAAGTAAAGAGAGAAGGGAAAAACTTGTGTTTATTGATAATGAAAAGGTAAATTACACAAAGAGTCTCACACTCCTAGTGAAATCTAGGAGGGTATTTATAGCCTAACACAAACATAACTATTACAATATTACATAACTAGTCCATGTGTTTCGGCTAAATAAGATAGATAACGTAATCCCGCAAATGTTGTTCCATTTACGTGTTAGGAGCGATCCCAACAATCTTCCCCCAATGGGACGACATAAGGGATTACTTACAACATTTCCTACAAGTACAAAAAAAATAAAGAAAGGTCTTCATAAGCTCTTCAAATGCTGAGGATGATGACAATTGACGCTCTTTGTCTTCATCTTGTGCCTCGACTTGAGAACTTTTTCTTCACTTGTAGGAAAATGATGTAATATGCATGAATTGGATTAACTTCCCCCCAATTCATGTTGCATGTATTTAGCAGCTTCTCTGTATACTTCTTTTTGGTGAAGTTTCTAAATCAGCTTCCCCCCAAACTGACAACCGTTTTCAGCAGATTCGAAACTTTGATGTAGTAGACATGTCTTATAACTTTTGAAGTTTTCAGTGCGCAACGGAATTTGTAGATGAGCAATAAACCACACCAGGAAAATCTGTCTAGTTACGTAATCACAGTTGTACACAATGCGGAAAATCCATTCGGGGGTAACATGCAAGAAATCAACAAGATCTTCTCACGTATGTAGACGCTTCACAACAAACAAACCACGAAAGATGAAGTAGTACAACTTCCCCCTGATTGTTGCGGTCTGTCAGAATAATAATCACCTATGAATATGAAAATACTTGATAAAATGACCGTGTGTGAGGCATCATAATGCGGTTAAAACATCATATGTAGGTAACTTCACACAAAATAACCCCGTGAAAGTTAAGACGATAACAATGAAGTAAGACATTTGAACCACATATCGTCTCATTTCTTCCCCCTGATTGCAGAAATCCATGAAGGGAAAGGGTTTTTGCAAAGAAGGCAAAGACAACACATAACATCAAAAGCGCACCTACTCTCCCTTACCCCGTTGTTTTTGATGAATCGGAAACATACACCACGTATGTTGATGATGAAATTGGAGACAACGTAACCATGTATGTCCAATTAATCGAACAAGTGTGAAGTGCCATAAATATCCCGGGAGAATCAACTGCTGATAAACTTCTCTACTCGTTAATACTCCTATCAGCTAACTCTTTACCGACCCCTTTATCATTCTGACTGCTCTTTGTAGTGACTACTGATGGAGAAAACCCAATATGACGAACTTGAGACTGAAGTAAAATAACCCGAACTTGTGACTTAAACTTGCACTAATGTATGACGTAGAACCAATACTGAGAATTTCAATAAAGGTAGAATCATATACCCATCTATCCATCCTTAATTGTATATGAACTTCTCTCGAATTATCGACAACTTTTTGTGACACTTGAGCACTACAACGTAACCGTTTTAAAGTGATAGCTATACGCTGTGAGCACAACAACGTAACTCTTTACATCAGGTATAACTAGACAACTCAAGTCTTTGTCATTCGTAATGGTTAAAATCTCGAACAAGGATCTTGAAGAATCATGCATCCAACTAACCCCGATATCTTCAGATACTTCGGTATACTTCAGCGACTCACCTGAATTGTTGATACAGTTCGGTATATCTTGTTAGCCTTTTTGAGGGCCTCCAATTCAGGAACAACCTTTGTGAGGATCCTAGAATTGTTTCACACTATGTTGTCAATACTCTCGACATCCAAACTTGTAAGTGTTGGAAATCCTGCCAAAGAGATTCCTTTCATGAATCGAGTCCTGAAGACATGGGTCATTACTTGGACTTATCCAAAAGTAATGATAATTGTCCCTCAACGGGATTTGGACGGCTGATATGCCCGACCAAGGTGAATGGAATCAAGACATTCATCAGTAAAACAATCGTAGTGGTCTATTCCTTAAAAAAAGTCCACAATGATCGATTGGTATTTTCAACTAACATGTTTATGCATGTACTGATGAGTGTCTCTTGAAGGAGAGACCTTTAATACCACCACTATCATCAACAACACCCCATCTCCACATGCTCATACCAACATCGCATCACATGAAAGTTCTCACCATAAGATCAAAGCAACACAAAGTTAATGATGATTCTACGCCAATGTCAAAGAATCTACGAAGTTTAAAGACTTGAGAACAACGAAAATATGGAGATTCACAGTCAAAAGACGTATGAGTATGGTGGAGAAAGATGTAAAGATGCCAGAGACTGTGACGTTGATGATAGGCAGACAACCACACATTATCACAACAATAACAACTAGAACAAAGAACAAAGAATGGAAAAGAATTAAGATGTCATCAGCAAAGAATGTCAAAGAATAAAAGATGTCAGACAACCTACAAAATGAAGACCATGATGACTAACCATTAGGGGGAGGTTGTTGGGATTACGTGTAATCATTATAAAGTGTCGGTCATTAGTTTATGTAATAGGTTGTCTTAGTTATGGACTTATATGTATGTCAGATAGGACTTTGCCCTAGTATTAGTAGTATAAATATCATGTAATGTCACACTAGTGCATTGGTTGGTTCATTTGACAAATAGAAACTTCTATTATTATGTTTATGATGAATCCTCCCATCTGTTTGTCTCTCTAGTCTTTCTCTCACTAGAATACTTGTGTTAGTTACATATTTTGGAAGATACAAAAGAATAGGTCAAGAACACAAAAGCTCAAAAGATTGTATAAGGTTGGTTTATCTGCTAAAGTTATCTCCTCTGATGAAGATGACAGTTTGGGTGAGGATGCATCCAAACAGGGGAGAAATAATGATGAAGATGAGCATGTTTTAGATGTGGAAATAGAAGTTATGGATGAGGATGTTGTGGTTGAAGAGGGTATTGATAAATTTGTTGATGATGTAGTTGTTGAAGATGTTAATGCTGGAGTAAATAATGTTGGTGAAGCAATTAAAGAACAAGTTAATGCTGGTGTTAGTAGTCTTGAAGTTACTGCTGTTGGTTTACAAGTTAGTACTGCTAGTGAAGTTAGTGCTGCTGGTGACCAAGTTACTACTGCTGGTGCTACAACAGAGGTTACTGATGCTGGAAAAACATAAGATGACATTACAATGGCTCAAGCTCTACAATCTTTAAAGAAGACAAAACCCAAGGATAAAGGGGTTATAATTAGAGAGCCAAGTAACCTACAACAATAGGATCTATACAGGACAAGGGAAAAGGTATATTAGAATTGTAAAGATCAAGAAGAAAGATCAACTTAGACTTGATGAAGAAGCTGCAAGGGAGCGACAAGCTAAGTATGGTGAAGAAGCTAGGCTTACAACAGAGAAAGCTCAAAGAGATGAAGAAGCCAATATTGCCCAGATCAGTGTCACACCCCCAATTTACCTGTTTTGCAGCGGAATGGAATTCCTGGGGGATTGACTGTCATAGCACCACATCACAGTTATATTGAACGACCTAAAGTGCCGTTTTAAAAACACATCGTTGGATATTTCATAAAAACATTCAGAGTACAACATCGGTCCCAAAAGGTTTACAAAGTTTGCGGAAATACAAATATGTTACAAATCCAAACGATGTTTTGAAATAAAGTGCCATAATGTACATAATGTAAGTCGACGCCGCGACTCAAAATGTAGGTCCCTAAACCATGTCATGATGAATGCCTCAGTTAACTGAAAATACATTGCTAAAAACGGTCAACAATAATGTTGGTGAGAAATCATAGGTTTATGTAAATGTTTTATACGACTACACAAGTATCTAGCATGCATGACCATCAAGTCACGTAAAATAATGTTACAATTGCTCTAAGCCCATGACCCCGAAACTAGACTGTTCAATCATGTATGCCCCTGCAGAGTGTTTGCCAGACAACTCCGTAATGTTATCAAATGAAATGCATCCGTTTTCCTGGTTGGGATTCACCAAACCGGATGGAGGCGTCACCCTCGATAGATCTATCCACTCATCCTCGCTTCAAAGATTAACGGTTCATGTTCAAGAAATGGGGACTTTCAAATTGGCAAATGCGGTAACTTAAGCAATGTAATGAATTTAACATACTTGGTATCGTACAAAGAAAAATGTAGTGCAATGTATTCTCCCCGTGGGTTTGAAAATAATCGAAAGCATGTAAAACGGGGCTATGAAAACTCACTTGGATAAACTGGAATAATGGCAAAAGTGAGTACACCGAGGTTTAATGTGATGCGTTAACCGGGACCTATTATCAATGATATGAGATGTCATGAGTTGCAATGTAATGGTATGCATGCACTTGATATGTTATTTATACCATTTACGAGTTTTGAAAATATTACTCGACGTCGAAAAAATACTCTTTTGACGTCTTGACCAAACAAAAATCACTTTACATGTTTATACGTCAAAATGTCATTCTACAATGGTTTTATAATGATTTTTAGAGAAATTACCACTTTTCGTCGCAAAACAATGTCGTCGGAAAAATCATGAAATTACCAAAAATGGCTCCGGAAAAACAGTCGTAAAACGGTGTACGTCGACCGTTAGAGAACGAACTCGACGGTTTTGGAAAGTTTGTATCGATATCTAAAAGTTTCAGTTCAGGAGTTTTCGTCCAAAAGGTCTCGAACATAAAGATATTAAGGGTTAAAGTTGGTGGTTTTTGGCTAATTGAGTGCAGAAAATTAGTTACGGCAAGTTTATGAAAAAGTGCATATCTTTGTCGTTTCAAATCCGTTTTCTACGTTTAATATGTCCTTAGCTTCGTATTGAAGTAAACTAATATATTTTTGACAAGTCGAAATAATTTGTGAAGCTTAAGGCTCATTTTTGACTCGAAAATACTAAAAACATGTTGCTGAAAATTTCAGAAAATAATACGTTTCGTCGTCAAACTTGTAAAATCCATAACTTCTTCGTTATAAGTCCGTTTTATTCCGTTCAAGCGGCCACGGATTCGTTTTAAAGTATATTTTCTAAAAATCAAGGCCAAAAAGTCGTGCCTACTGTCGGATTTTCCAGAAAAGCAAAACAAGGACAGAACATAAAATATACTTATCGAAAATAGTTTTTCTCGGACAAAACCTATTCTAATCCCTTCAAATCAACTCCAAAACTAATCTAATCCTACCATACACCTTCTTAGGGTGTCATGGGTTCCTAATCACCATCAAGACCAACCAATACCATGGGGATAATTATAGGATGACCAATATGAATATATATACTCTAAAATCATGAAATAAATGGTATAAATCACATATCATGCATATAAGCTCCAAAAATGAAAAGAAACATATGAAAATGAAAAGGAAACAAGAAAATGATAAAAACATGCTTACAAGTGATAGTGATGAGGTGAAAGTAACAAGGATTAACTTAAATATCCTTGGTTTTTATTTCAAAACCATATAAAGGATATAAACTAGGTTGTAATAACACTTGATCTTGAAAATTTTGATCCCTTGTATTCTTGATGTTGTGACCGGTTTTTGAGAGCCAAAAGGAAGAGAGAAATAAATTTTCCAACACTTGCTAACTATGAGAGAATGAGATGAATAAAAGAAAAGGTAGTAAGACTTTAAGAGAAAGTGTAGAAACATGTATAATCACAAACCATTCCATATTAATTGTCACCCCTCCCCTTGGCGGTTTTAGGGGAGGTTGTCCCTCAAAATATATTTTTTTTTTTTTTAAATTGTTACTTGTATAAATTTTGTATAAACTTGTATTATTTGTAAAGGAAATGTAAGAAATTGTGACTTGTAAGGTAAAAGGTATAATTTTGGTACAAGTAAGTTTTTAATAAGTCAAAATAGATAGTATTGAGATGATAAAAATTGTAAAAATACTTTCCTTGTGAAATTGAGTGATAAAATAATTATCGAGTAGTTTTTAAGAAAAACGACGTAATAATTAAATTTAACGATTAATATACCAAATAAATTTGAAACACTAGGAAAACTAAAAATATAGTTTTATAAACTAAATGTAAGTTTAAAAATACATCGGGATCATTTTTGAAAGTAATGGATTAAATATACAAAATAATAACTCACGCGATAAAGATTATTAAATATAAAAATTACGCGTAAAATATGAAATGAAATGTCGTGAATGTACTAATGAGATGCAAATGATGTCCATGGAATGTAGACTAATCTTAGTCCATATGAAATGTACGTGATGTCATGATCATGAATTCGCCGCTAAACCTCCAAGGTTACGCGAATTTGAAACAAGTAAACCAAGTTTACTAAAAATGTTGAAATAATGAGACATGAATTGTGTCGAGAAATGACCTGAAAGTACGGATTGTCACATTCGCCCATCCAAAAAGGAATTCAGTCCCTGAATTCAATCATTGTTAGGTCTAACGGTGTCGGTGAAAAGATGAGGATACTTGCGTCGCATCTGGTCTTCCCGTTCCCAAGTAAACTCAGGACCTCGTCGAGAATTCCAACGAACTTTCACAATCGGAATACGACTCTGTTTCAACTGCTTGACCTCGCGGTCCATGATTTCTACAGGTTCTTCCACAAAATTGAGTTTGTCGTCAAGCTGAACTTCGTCCAATGGAATAACGAGCGATTCGTCCGAAAGACACTTCTTCAAGTTTGAAACGTGAAACGTGTTGTGCACATGACTGAGTTCTGGTGGAAGATCAAGTCGATAAGCTACAGGACCAACTCTGCTCAAAATCTTGAATGGTCCAATGTATCTCGGGTTTAACTTCCCACGCTTTCCAAATCGTACCACGCCCTTCCAAGGCGATACTTTCAACATAACTTTGTCACCTACTTGAAATTCCAAATCCTTGCGTCTAACATCCGCATAACTTTTCTGTCGACTCCTTGCAGTTCTGAGTCTATCACGAATTTGAACAATCTTTTCCGTGGTTTCCCGTACCATTTCTGGACCAGTAAGTTGTGCGTCTCCTACCTCGGCCCAACAAATAGGTGATCGGCACTTTCGACCATAGAGTGCCTCGAATGGTGCCATCTTGATACTGGTGTGATAACTATTGTTGTACGAGAATTCTATCAATGGCAAATGGTTAGCCCAACCATTTCCAAAATCAATAACACATGCCCTCAGCATATCTTCTAACGTTTGAATGGTCCTTTCACTTTGACCGTCGGTTTGTGGGTGATATGCTGTGCTCATCTCTAATCTGGTTCCGAATGAATCTTGCAATGAATTCCAAAAGTTTGAAGTGAATCGACTATCTCTGTCGGAAATGATAGAAATTGGTGCTCCGTGCCTCGAGACTATTTCCTTGACATAAAGTCTAGTGAGTTGCTCCATGGAATAAGTCTCTCTAATCGGTATGAAATGGGCTGACTTGGTAAGGCGATCAACAATTACCCAAATAGCGTCGTAACCTCCCGATGTCTTAGGAAGTTTCGTAACAAAGTCCATTGTAATGCGTTCCCATTTCCATTGAGGAATTTCTGGTTGTTGGAGTAAACCTGAAGGCTTCTGATATTCGACTTTTACCTTAGCGCAGGTAAGGCATTTGCTAACGTACGTGGCAATCTCCGCTTTCATGTTCGGCCACCAATAAAGTTTCTTAAGATCTTGATACATCTTATCCGATCCTGGATGAATAGAATACTTTGACTTATGCGACTCATGCATAATCAATTCTCGTATTCCGCCATACAATGGAACCCACATTCTATCTTTGAAACATAGTACTCCATCTGCTCTCTTTACAAAACCATTTGCGCTTTCGGGCATACCATAAAGCTTTTCACTTGGTCGATTTTCCTCCTTAAGTGCTTCTATCTGTGCTTCGTGGATTTTCGATGGTAGAGGAGAAATAATCGTCATTCCCAATGATCGAACTCTTAAAGGTTTAGGCCTCTCTTTCCGACTAAGAGCATCAGCCACAACATTGGCTTTTCCCGGGTGATACTTGATTTCACAATCATAGTCGCTGAGTAACTCCAACCAACGACGTTGCCTCATATTAAGCTCCTTCTGATCAAGAATATATTGCAAACTCTTGTGGTCGGTAAACACTGTGCACTTTGTACCGTAGAGGTAGTGTCTCCAAATCTTGAGCGCAAAAACTACGGCTCCTAACTCGAGATCATGAGTTGTGTAATTCTTCTCATGAGTCTTAAGTTGTCGAGAAGCATACGCTATCACCTTCTCGTTTTGCATTAAAACAGCCCCAAGTCCTTTATGCGAAGCGTCGCAATATACAACAAAGTTCTCAATGCCTTCGGGTAGTGCCAAAATTGGCGCACTGCAAAGCTTTTGCTTCAACAACTGAAAAGCAACTTCTTGTTTCTTTCCCCACTCGTACTTCTTGTTTTTCTGTGTCAACTTGGTCAAAGGTCTCGCTATCTTCGAAAAACCTTCGATGAACCTTCGGTAATATCCTGCTAGTCCTAGAAATTGTCGAATTTCTGTAGGATTCGTTGGAGTAGCCCAATCTTTCACGGCTTCAATCTTTGCGGGATCAACTTGTAGTCCATGACTATCAATGACATGACCAAGAAATTGCACTTTGTGGTTCCAAAAATCACACTTCGAAAACTTGGCATACAACTTCTCATTCTTGAGTAGCCTTAAAATCATCCTTAAATGCTCTTCGTGCTCTTCTTTGTTCTTGGAGTAGATCAAGATGTCGTCAATGAACACTATAACAAACTTGTCCAAATACGGCTTACAAACTCTATTCATGAGATCCATGAATACCGCCGGTGCATTAGTCAATCCCAACGGCATCACTTGAAACTCGTAATGACCGTAACGTGTTCTAAACGCTGTTTTCGGAATATCCTCTTCCCGAACTCGAAGCTGATGATAACCCGATCGAAGATCAATCTTGGAATAAATACTAGAACCTTGCAACTGATCGAACAAGTCATCAATTCTGGGGAGTGGGTAACGATTCTTCACCGTTAACTTGTTCAATTCTCGATAATCTATGCACATTCGGAAGGATCCATCCTTCTTCTTCACAAACAAGACCGGTGCTCCCCAAGGAGAGGAACTCGGCCTAATGAATCCTTTGTCTAGAAGCTCTTGCAATTGATTAGACAACTCTTGCATTTCGGATGGTGCTAGACGGTACGGTGCTCGCGCAATCGGTGCAGCTCCGGGCACTAAGTCAATATGAAATTCTACTTGACGTGCCGGTGGAAGTCCCGGTAAATCCTCGGGAAATACTTCAGAAAATTCACGAACAATAGGAACATCTTCAAGTCGCTTCTCCTCCGACTTTTTCTCGGTTACATGAGCTAAGAAAGCAAGACAACCTTTCTTAATGTACTTCTCCGTTTTGATGCACGATATGATACTAAGTCTGGTTCCACTTCGTTCCCCACGAATAATCAAAGTTTCGCCGTTATAGGGAAGATGAACAACTTTCTCATCACAAATGATCTTCGCACGATGCTTAGATAACCAGTCCATGCCGATGACGACGTCAAAACTACCAAGCTCTACGGGCATGAGGTCTATGTTGAAGGGATGATTAAGAAAATTGAATGTGCAACCGCGAACAATGGTGTTGGTGTTAACTACGCTACCATTAGCTAATTCGACGTTGTATGATATGTCTAATGTAGTTGGCTTAATGTTGAGCAAAGGTGCAAATGCATTGGACACAAAACTTTTATCGGCACCCGAATCAAATAAAACTGAAGCGTAACGATTATTGAGAAGAAACGTACCCGTTATGACATTCGGGTCCTCCCTATCTTCTCCGCCTCCAATGACGTAAACCCTTCCTCGTGCCAAACCTCCTTGATTCGGATTTGCTTGATTCTTTCCTTTCTTACAATCCCTCTTGTAGTGTCCAGTTTCCCCGCAACCAAAACATGTAACTTGTGGCCACTTGCAATCCCTAGTACGGTGACCAACTCTCTTGCAATTTTCACACGGATCGGGACATCGACCCGGATTGTGATGACTCAAACACTTATTACACTTTGGCAAAACCCCCGTATATCCTTTTCCTTCCTTCGGACCCGCAACATAAGCCTTAGCAACCTCTTGCCTCTTGGGCGGTTGTTGAGTAGCATTCCTACCCCTGTTGTCCCACTTGCGCTTGTTGTTGTTGCTATTGTTGTTGTAGTTGCCTCGGTTATTGTTGAAACGGTTGTTGGGGTTGTTGTTGTTGCTTCGGTTGGTGGTGGTGTACTTACCTCGCTTCACCACTTGTGCCATCAACTTCTGAGTCACACGAATAGCTTCCTCAATTGTCTGTGGATCAAACGAAGTCACATCTCCTTGAACAACTTCGGGAAGTCCCCCGATGAAAGCCTCTAACAACTTCTCGTTATCCGATACCATCGACGGGCATAACGCGGCTAATTCCTGGAATCTCCGAATGTAAGTGTCGATATCATACCCAATGGTTACCAATTCATAGAACTCCGTCTCCAACTTTTTGATTTCTGTTCGAGGACAAAACTTCTTAGTCACCAAGCCCTTGAATTCCTCCCAAGTAAGCTTAAAAGCATTCTCCATTCCAATCGGTTGAGCGTATGAATTCCACCATGACAACGCTCCATCGAGTAAAGTGCTTGTAGCAAATTTGACCTTACTGTCATCCGGACAGTTACAAAGCAAAAACACCGATTCCAATTTCTCAAACCATCGTACCATTGCAGTAGCTCCCTCGGTACCTCGAAACTTAGTGGGTTCACCACTCTTGAAATCTTTGTACGAACATTTCTTAACCCCAGATCCTCCGGCATTACCAGTAGCAGTAGCTAGCCTAGCGGCTTCAGCAGCAGCCACTGTTTCCCTTTCGACTCTTAGTGCATTAGCAATGCTATCATTCACCAACTTTTGAATTTCTGCTTGGGTCATTTCCGGTGTAACTTTCTTAGGCGCCATAATTCTTCAAAATCACAAGATGAAACAATCATGAGAACTCGTAAGTAGAAACAACCATCATACAAATATATCCACAACCACATCATGCATAAAGATAAATGGAATCACAACGGAACAATAACGAAATATCACAAATATAATCACAACACACGTGGATAATATACATGAAAATTTCGGCCTACATGGACCGATATCATAGATAATAATAACCATTCCTACATAGTAGAGTCAATACTTGATACATTTGTTTGTACAACAACCAAAATACAACAAGTTCTTTAAACTACGTCACACACCTTGTGACTAGGATAATAATGGTCAAAACTATACAATGACAAAAGTCTACATAAGGCACCTCATGGTGCTCCGCCGGCCCGATCCTGAAGATCACGAACCTGAGTAACCAAACTATCCACCAAACTCCTCAACTCATCAACCTGAACCTGCAAAGAAGCAATACTCTCCCTATCCTCTATCTGTCTTTGAATACTCTGATGAGATAAGTCAATACAAACCCTGCCTAATATCAAACCCTCGACCTCCTCAGCGATGGGTTCAATCCTATCTACTGAAAACTCCTCCAACTGTCGTGTCAAACTATCAATCTGGCTGACTATCAATACGGGCTCCTAACCCTCGGTAGAAGGCTGTCGAAGCATTCCTGCCCTAGAACTCTCACCTAACTCAAATCTAACGGGTGGCTCGGGCTCAGTAGATGCTGGTGTAGGGATATCAAAACGAGCACGCTTTTTGGGCGGCAAGTCTGTCGTAGGTAAAGGATCTCTAAGAAAATATGATGAAGATGGTGATGATGGTGGTGATGGTGCTAGTAGTGGTGCTGGTGGATCGTGAGCTGGGCTAACGTGAGGAGTGGGTGCAACCTCGCCCTCCTCGAAGGGTTCGGTCTCAGTGTCGATCATGATAGGTGGAAAGACTGGAGTAGATCCAATGGAAGATACGATCTCAGTGGAATGTGATGAAACATCATCCATGATGGGGTTAGCTGGGACATCATCTGAGCTAGAGTCCGATGATATGGTGATGGGATGTGAATCTGAAGACATGTCTGTGACAACCGATGTGAAATAAAAGTAAATAATCTCGAATAAAGTGTAAGTGAATCCGCATGAAAAGTGAATATGTACTATGATGAAATGATGAGATGCTATGATAATGTAGCTATAGTCTAGGGTCAATGATGCAACCTAGTTCTCTATAACCTGGCTCTGATACCAATCTGTCACACCCCCAATTTACCTGTTTTGCAGCGGAATGGAATTCCTGGGGATTGACTGTCATAGCACCACATCACAGTTATATTGAACGACCTAAAGTGCCGTTTTAAAAACACATCGTTGGATATTTCATAAAAACATTCAGAGTACAACATCGGTCCCAAAAGGTTTACAAAGTTTGCGGAAATACAAGTATGTTACAAATCCAAACGATGTTTTGAAATAAAGTGCCATAATGTACATAATGTAAGTCGACGCCGCGACTCAAAATGTAGGTCCCTAAACCATGTCATGACGATAATGCCTCAGTTACCTGAAAATACATTGCTAAAAACGGTCAACAATAATGTTGGTGAGAAATCATAGGTTTATGTAAATGTTTTATACGACTACACAAGTATCTAGCATGCATGACCATCAAGTCACGTAAAAATAATGTTACAATTGCTCTAAGCCCATGACCCCGAAACTAGACTGTTCAATCATGTATGCCCCTGCAGAGTGTTTGCCAGACAACTCCGTAATGATATCAAATGAAATGCATCCGTTTTCCTGGTTGGGATTCACCAACCCGGATGGAGGCGTCACCCTCGATAGATCTATCCACTCATCCTCGCTTCAAAGATTAACGGTTCATGTTCAAGAAATGGGGACTTTCAAATTGGCAAATGCGGTAACTTAAGCAATGTAATGAATTTAACATACTTGGTATCGTACAAAAAAAATGTAGTGCAATGTATTCTCCCCCGTGGGTTTGAAAATAATCGAAAGCATGTAAAACGGGGCTATGAAAACTCACTTGGATAAACTGGAATAATGGCAAAAGTGAGTACACCGAGGTTTAATGTGATGCGTTAATCGGGACCTATTATCAATGATATGATATGTCATGAGTTGCAATGTAATGGTATGCATGCACTTGATATGTTATTTATACCATTTACGAGTTTTGAAAATATTACTCGACGTCGAAAAATACTCTTTTGACGCCTTGACCAAACAAAAATCACTTTACATGTTTTTACGTCAAAATGTCATCCTACAATGGTTTTATAATGATTTTTAGAGAAATTACCACTTTTCGTCGCAAAACAATGTCGTCGGAAAAATCATGAAATTACCAAAAATGGCTCCGGAAAACTAGTCGTAAAACGGTGTACGTCGATCGTTAGAGAACGAACTCGACGGTTTTGGAAAGTTTGTATCGATATCTAAAAGTTTCAGTTCAGGAGTTTTCGTCCAAAAGGTCTCGAACATAAAGATAATAAGGGTTAAAGTTGGTGGTTTTTGGCTAATTGAGTGCAGAAAATTAGTTACGGCAAGTTTATGAAAAAGTGCATATCTTTGTCGTTTCAAATCCGTTTTCTACGTTTAATATGTCCTTAGCTTCGTATTGAAGTAAACTAATATATTTTTGACAAGTCGAAATAATTTGTGAAGCTTAAGGCTCATTTTTGACTCGAAAATACTAAAAACATGTTGCTGAAAATTTCAGAAAATAATACGTTTCGTCGTCAAACTTGTAAAATCCATAACTTCTTCGTTATAAGTCCGTTTTATTCCGTTCAAGCGGCCACGGATTCGTTTTAAAGTATATTTTCTAAAAATCAAGGCCAAAAAGTCGTGCCTACTGTCGGATTTTCCAGAAAAGCAAAACAAGGACAGAACATAAAATATACTTATCGAAAATAGTTTTTCTCGGACAAAACCTATTCTAATCCCTTCAAATCAACTCCAAAACTAATCTAATCCTACCATACACCTTCTTAGGGTGTCATGGGTTCCTAATCACCATCAAGACCAACCAATACCATGGGAATATTTATAGGATGACCAATATGTAAATATATACTCTAAAATCATGAAATAAATGGTATAAATCACATATCATGCATATAAGCTCCAAAAATGAAAAGAAACATATGAAAATGATAAGGAAACAAGAAAATGATAAAAACATGCTTACAAGTGATAGTGAAGAGGTGAAAGTAACAAGGATTAACTTAAATATCCTTGGTTTTTATTTCAAAACCATATAAAGGATATAAACTAGGTTGTAATAACACTTGATCTTGAAAATTTTGATCCCTTGTGTGCTTGATGTTGTGACCGGTTTTTGAGAGCCAAAAGGAAGAGAGAAATAAATTTTCCAACACTTGCTAACTATGAGAGAATGAGATAAATAAAAGAAAAGGTAGTAAGACTTTAAGAGAAAGTGTAGAAACATGTATAATCACAAACCATTCCATATTAATTGTCACCCCTCCCCCTTGGCCGGTTTTAGGGGAGGGTTGTCCCTCCAAAATATATATTTTTTTTTTTTTAAATTGTTACTTGTATAAATTTTGTATAAACTTGTATTATTTGTAAAGGAAATGTAAGAAATTGTGACTTGTAAGGTAAAAGGTATAATTTTGGTACAAGTAAGTTTTTAATAAGTCAAAATAGATAGTATTGAGATGATAAAAATTGTAAAAATACTTTCCTTGTAAAAATTGAGTGATAAAATAATTATCGAGTAGTTTTTAAGAAAAACGACGTAATAATTAAATTTTAACGATTAATATATCAAATAAATTTGAAACACTAGGAAAACTAAAAATATAGTTTTTATAAACTAAATGTAAGTTTAAAAATACATCGGGATCATTTTTGAAAGTAATGGATTAAATATACAAAATAATAACTCACGCGATAAAGATTATAAAATATAAAAATTACGCGTAAAATATGAAATGAAATGTCGTGAATGTACTAATGAGATGCAAATGATGTCCATGGAATGTAGACTAATCTTAGTCCATATGAAATGTACGTGATGTCATGATCATGAATTCGCCGCTAAACCTCCAAGGTTACGCGAATTTGAAACAAGTAAACCAAGTTTACTAAAAATGTTGAAATAATGAGACATGAATCGTGTCGAGAAATGACCTGAAAGTACGGATTGTCACATCATGGGATGACATTCAGGAAAAAACTGAAGTAGATTGGGAATTAGCTCAAAGAACGCAAGCTAAGGAGCAAGAAGAGTCGTCCATGGAGGAAAAAACAAAATTATTTATGATACTCTTACATAACAGAATAAAACACTTTGCTAAGAAAAGAGCAGAAGAGAAGAGAAACACACCTCCAACAAGGACTCAACAAAGGAAGATAATGTGTACCTATCTAAAGAAAATGGAATGATGGAAGCTCACCAAGTTGTCACACAAGAGCTTTGAAAAAATCCAAGAAATGTTCAATAGAGCATTTAAAAGAGTTAACATATTTGAAGCCATTGATCAAAAAACAAAGCAGTTGGAAGGTAATAAGAGAGCAGGAGCAGAGTTAGAACAAGAGAATCAGAAGAAGCAGAAGGTGGATGAAGACAGAGATACAACTGAACTTAAACAATATTTGGTAGTGATTCAAGATGATGAAGAAGTACCAATTGATGTTGTACCTTTGGCTGTTAAGCCTCCAGGAATTGTTGGCTGGAAAATATATGCAGAGGGAAAGAAGAAAATAACCTGGGAGATCATCAGAGAAAATGGAAAGACTCAGTTATTTAACTTCTTTGGTCAAATGCTTAGGAGTTTTGAGAGAGAGGATTTGGAAACTATGTGGAAACTTGTTAAAGCTAAATATGGGTCCACAAGGCCATTGAAGCAACCATGCTCAGATTATGATTATGTGTTGTGGGTGAATTGAAGACAATGTATGAACCACATGTTGAAGATGAAATATGGAAGATACAGAAATACTATAAGGCATTGAACTGGAAGTTATATGACTCTTGTGGAGGTCATGCCTTAATGATGCAGTCTAGTATTTTATACATGCTGGTGAAAAAGAAATATCTCCTTTGGAAGTTTACAATTTTGTTGATGCTGAAGGAAAAGCTTCAAATTGAACAAGACAATGAAATGAGTTATGAGCTTCTCTGGTTTATCATACAACAGAAGAGGTGAAGAAGTGTTTGGAAGCATCCTCCTGGTGATGATTATGCTTTGAATGAAACTTGATGATTTTGGAGAAGAATATCAAGTTTAGGAGAGGATTTTTGGGATTCAAAGTCTTCCTACTGCTATTTGTGATTACTACTACTTATTTTCATGTTACTGCTGCTCAGGTAAAGATACTGCTGCTCATGAACTTCAAGGAAAATATTCTAAGGGTGTGCTTGGTTCAAAGAGGGGAATGGGAATAGCAAATACAAATGGAATATAATGGAATATAAAGGAATGGAATGGAGATTATCATTATCTTTGATAGTGCTTGGTTTAAGAAAAACACATTAACCTCCAAAGTGGTAGTGGTAGTGGCTGGTGGCGGTGGTGGTGGTGGCAGCTGCTAGTGGTGGTGGTGGCTGGTGGTGGCTGCTGGTGGTGGTGGTGGTTGCTGGTGGTGGTGTCTGGTGGTGGTGGTGGTGGCTGGTGGTGCTAGGTGATGGTGGTGGCTGCTGATGTTGGGTGATGGTGGTGGCTGGTGATGGTGGCAGTTGGTGGTGGTGGTGACTGCTGGTGATGGTGTTCGTGGTGGCTAGCGGTGGTGGTGGTGGTGGGTAATCATTATCATTCCCCCCAATTTATTGGGTAATGGCTCATTACCCACTATTGGGTAATGGGTCATTGCATTATAGTCAACCAAGCACCTTTTTTCATTACCTTACCCATTCCTTACCCCCCATAATCCCCTACCAAGCATGCTTTAAGTGTTTTACTTCTAATGATGAAAAGTTAAGACTGCCAGAGCAAAGTTACTACTGTCAGAACAAAGTTACAACTGCTGATGGAGTTACTGCTGTCGGAGTCTAAGTTACAATTATTAGCTTAAAGTTAGTACTGTTAGATCTTTTTAGTACTGCTTATGTATAAGAGAACTTTGTGATCAATTTTTGTAATAGATAAGTAAAGAAAATATTTCATATACTTAGGAAAGTATTATAAGCCAGTTAAGACTCCTTATGTATAAAAGGAGGTCCTATGGCATAGAGTTATATACATTGAGTCATACAGAAACACAAAGCCGATTAGCTTCAAGGTCTTCGACCTTCGTAACCCTAATACAGTTAGAGTATTCGTATTACTATTTTTAATAATATTGAGGCTTGTTTGTTGAATTGTTTATTCACTGTGTTTACTGTTTTATTGATAATGCTTCTAAAGATTAAAGATTAAATTCCGCTTAATCTTTAATACATTCAAGACAGTTTCTATCATTAGTTGTGTTAGATTTATCTAATATAACTAGTTCTTTATACAAGCTAAAGAAGGAGATCTAGTGTTACTGGGATCAACACAAAGACTTAATGATATTGCATTCACTGAGAGGCCAATCACTTGCCTTTATCAATCGTTTATGGGAGATTAAGCACGTCTTTTAGTGCTATAAATAAGACCTTAAGGGTCAAGAAAAAGAAGCTACACTTATTTTGTACAAAGATTACTCTGTAAAGAAGGATATTGGTGAACTCACACCAAGTTCACCATATCAAGTCACGAAGAGTAGAAGTATTCAAGTTCCAATGTTGTGACAGAGTCTAGGAAGCAAGGATACGTTTGGAGTTTTCATCGTTGAAAACTAGTTTCAATCTTTCACTTGTAATCGTTGGTACAATCCTTTATAATAATTCCATTATGAAGTTTATTGAATTTCTATTGTGTGTTATGAGCTTTGTTACTGCAATTACGAAGTAGTCAATTTATGTTTGTTGGAATGTGATCGTTGACATATTTGTTTGGACACTTGCTATGATACTATGAATCTTTCACTTGATATTATTGTGTTAAGACAATTGTAATTGTTTGATGTATCCCTGTGATAGAATTAGGTCCAAAGGCTCTATTACTTTGATATTATTTGAAGTTGTTTGTCTATGGTAATTTGGTGTTAGCCTTGTAGAAATTGGCCAACAAAATCTTTATCGACCTTAACATGATCTTGTTTAATGCTTAGTTTCCTGTCTAACGAACTTGACTAGGAAAGTGACATGTTTATACTTCTATCACAAACCTATCTTATTGCATTTGGTATATTAAGAATTATAGGCTGGAAGGAATTTTTAATATATTGAGTAGTTATATGTTTGAGTGATCACCAGTCATCTCTTGCCTATATATCATGTTTGTGATGCAAACCTGTCCTTATGTGTGTTTACTTTCATGTTTCTCAGCCTAAACAAACATACCTTTAAAACAATCGTGTTATTAACCCAAATTAACTATTTTACTAGTCTATTGATAAGTGACAATCTTTGGACTTTACTATGAACACTTGCTAACGAAATTTTCACCAATCTCTTGGGAGGACCTGGTCTTACCTGGTTACTAGATTACAATAAGGGTTATACTTTTGCCCATGTGTTAGTCAAAATAATCAGATAAAACTAGTCTTATAAATTTAAAGCTTTATTAACACATCAAACCCTTTAAAAGCCCTCTTTGATAGCTTATCCTAGGTGCTTACGTCAAAGCGGTGGAGGTTTGATCTATTTTCACGACTATGGTAATCTATGTGCTATGACAGGTAGAGAGTGTTTATTTTTCCGTTTCCATACATGTTATACAACTTATACACCTGAGAGATGAGAGAATCTAAACACTTTATGTAATGTGCTAGTATATGATTTTCGTGCTTGTTTTGACTATTGTATAGTATGTGAGGTGCTAATATATGGTTTCCGTTTAAACACATCAATTTTAGCATGAGCAGTAGACAAGAAAGGTCTTCCAAGGATCAATGGAATTTTGATGACCTCGGGCATATCTAAAACAACAAAGTCTACGGGAAAAACAAATTTTCAATCCTCACTAAAACATTTTGAGCAATACCCTCGAGACGTTTCACAGTCTTATCAACCAATTCAATGATTAATTTAGTTGGAGACAATTTACCTAAACCTAGTGTGGTAAAGGTCGAATAAGGCATCACACTAACACTTGCTCCTAAGTCAGCTAAGGCTTTATTGAAAGACATATCATTAATACTACAAGGTAAAGTAAAAATCCCTTGGTCTTTCTCCTTATGAGGCAAAGCATTCTGAGCAACTAAAGAGCATTCTTCTTTCATAGTAGCTTTGATCTCCTCTTTAATTCTTGACTTCTCCTTGAGCCATCTTCTTAAACTTATGGAATATTTAAAGAATAATTTTGGCTTTTCAGCATCAGCAACATCCAACAAATGTCCAGGAAAAGGTACATTATGTACAACTTCTTCAGTAGTGGTGATCACCTTGACATGATCTCTTGGATTGGTATCAGTTGAGCCAGGTAGACTTCTAGATCCCCTTTCTTGTAGTACCTTGCTTATTTGACCGATTTGTAGTTCTAATGCCTTGATCGAAGCTCTTTGATTTTTGATGGAAGCATCGATTGAGGAACGAATTTCTTTGATCAAAGCAGATTTTTCTTTATGTCTTTTTGCATCATCAGCCATGAGTTGCTTCATAGATTCTTCCAAAGTTTTTCTTCTTTCTTGATATGATGAATTTCCGTTGTCTCTTTGGTAAAATCTTAGAGCAGCTACTCTATACCTTCCTGATGACTGAAATGGTTGGCCAAATTGGGTGTAGTATGTTTTTTCAAGTGTCTCTCCTTCCTTCTTAGATGGACAATCCTTAGTGTAATGAGGTCCATTGCACAATTCACAACCAACCTGAGCAACATATTCCTTCTCATCTACCTTCTTGAGATCTCTACTAAGTTTGTTCAGATGAGCTTGAATAGCAGCATGTCCATCCGAAGTATTGCTGCTTCGAGTTCTAGTAGAGGTCGCATCATGCCACTTTTGAGAATGATCTGCCATTTCTTGGATAGCTTTCCTAGCATTGACTGCCCTCATCTGAGGCACAACCCCTTTAGAATCCAAAATATGTCGAGTAGCCACATTCAAACCCTGATAAAACAAATCACCTCCTGCATAGTAGTTAAATAATGTTGATAACATTCCAATAAAGATCCTTGAATCGTTCCTAATCCTGATAAAGAGTTTCATCGGGCTCTTGCTTGAAGTTATTGATTGCCTCCATCTTCTTAGCAATACGATCAGGCAGGCAATATTTCTTCAAAAACTTTTTCTTTAGGTCTTCCCAATCGGTAATCAACTAGCAGGTTCATTTTTTAGCCACATATTAGCAGCTTCTGTAAGTGAAATAAGGAAAACACAAAGCATTAGTTGGTCAATCGTCACATCCTAAGCTATGAATAAACCAGCTATCTCAAGAATCCTTTCCACATGCTCATTAGCATCTTCATGCTCCGATCCACTGAAGGTGTTTTCACGTAATTCCTTGAGAAATTGACCTTTTAACTCGAAGTTGGCCTCTTTATCAAACTTACGCCTAAAAACACCTGAACCATAGTCATCTCGGGTCTTAGTCATGTACTCCTCCATAGTTGGGTCCATCATTGTTTATGTGGTTTCTTCTTCAAACTGAGATTCTTGATCAGAAAAGTAATCGAGTTCTAATGAAATCAAATAATCAAGGCTTGTAGTCTTGAAAAGCTTCCTTAGTGAGTGGAAAGCTTTTTTAGGTTCACTGTAAGGTTCAACGAGGTCTTCAGTATAACTCCTGGTCATGCACTTCCTGAAATCAAGGCAATAACATTAGTTGGATAGTTTTGAAAAAGTATAACTATAGAAAACTAAGAACGAAAACGGAATAAAAGTTGCTGATATCTGAAGACGATACGCCGTATCCAGTTATCTGGGTACGCCGTATGCTCAAAATAAAAATTCAAATCAGCCTTTTAATCAGATAAAATATACGCCGTATTGACAGGAATCAATGCGTGATAAGGATTTATTTGGTACCTTTTTAAGGGGTCATTTAAGCCCAAAATTGTATGAATATAATCAAATATTGCCCTAAATCACTTCTTTTTGCATTTTAGGTACTTGGGACGAAAAATCTGGAAATCGACACATATATGGCTTATTTGGATGAAAATGTAAAGAAAACGACGAAGTCGCAAAATTCCGTCAGAAATGGGAGTCTGATGGCGTCACACTTCACAAAGTGACGCCGTCACTTGTTACGGAAGATGGATTTTTTGTGGAAAATTAACAAGCGACGCCTCAGTGGAATCTGAAGACACTACAGCCTGACTGCATCAGGTGTAATTTGAAGTTAAGAGTCACGAACAAAGCTAACAATAGACGGCCCAGATCATTTACAATGGGACGTCGTCATGCATCACATGACGGCGTCAGAGATCCAAAGCAATGACGTCATAACGATGACTTGCACAGGACGAAAACCTAATGATGGCGAGCTGACGGTTTCACAACCTATAAGGTGACGCTGTCACAAGAGTAATACTGTATATATCTTCGCATGTTTTCTATTATTGTGTGTAACACTTTGGAGAGGAAAATCCTAGACAAATTTTACAACTTTTGTGAAGGTTTTTCAGCCACTTTGGCTCATGTTTAATTGAAGATAAGTAATCCATATTTAATCATTCAATATGTCTATATGTTGTTTGATTATATGCTTTTATTTTCTTCACTTTAACATGCTAGGCTAAATTTGTTAGTGTTTTCTTAGATCTAATGAAACATTGTTATTAATTATTGATTGTCGTCTCTTGTTGAATTGGTTCCTTCGCGTGATGGTAAGAAAACTGGCTTAATTCTTATATGTAACTAGCTTGACCGTCTTACAAAACGCAACCTTAGAGTGCACTGGCGGTTTATCTCATTTTATTTATTTCATGAATTTCGGCTTGTAGATCCTAAAAGACTTAATAGACTTTAAGCTTCTTAGGCGAGACTTATACGTTCATAGAGTTAGGGCATTTGGCACCTCCCTACAATTAATAAAAAGGAATACAATGCTCTAATTAAAACATGGGTGTCACAATTCGATTAATCAATAAGAGATAACAAGAGAGTAAAGAAATCTAAGTAAAGACATTTTCCTATCATAAGAGTTACCACCAATTTACTTTTCTTGTATTTTATTTTATGTTATTTAGTTTTGTTTTAGATAATTTGTAGTTAAAACGCCCACAATTCAAAACCTCGAGATTTTAATTCGCTTTCCAAAAAAATACAAAAATACAAAAAGACTATTCCCTCACCTTTAGACCTATCTCGTCACACAGTTCGGCCTTCACAACACTATTCCCCTAGATAACGTTCAATCCACCGTGTCCTACCTATACTACGCTACAACGATTAGGTACACTGCATAGGAGGATTGTAAAACTCGTTGAGGGTTACAATAATCAGCATCAATGCGCCGTATGTTTGATTTTATAATTTGATTTTAAGAAATAAATACGACGTATATGCAAAAGCTATTACGCTGTACTCTCGTTATCTTTAAAATCTAAGCTTTTTAATTTAGAAAATAAATTATCGAGATTAATCGATATGCCATATTTTAGGATTTAAAAATTTTGATCTATTTTTAAAAAATAAATACACCGTATAATCAAAAGCTTATGCGCTGTATGAGTTTTTGGGGCTTTTTAAAAAAATCTGATTAAAAACAGAATACGCCGTATCTAATAAATTAGACACGTCGTACGCGAATTTTAAAATAAGATACGATGTACGAATAATAAAAATGAAATACACCGTATCTAAGAAATTATATACGTGTTATCGTTTAGTTCAGCAAAATACAACAGACAGTAACAATGCAGAAAACACCAAAAATGAAAACAAACAAAAAATGCAGAAATCAAACAAACACAAAAATGAGAAAAATGCATAAAAAAACATATATACAAGCAATATAAATTTACAACACTGTTAGTCAAATAAAAAGATTAAACTAAGTTAAAAACCTAAATCAAAATACTAACTAACAAATATACAAGTATTAAACAATTCACTCCCCGACAGCGGCGCCAAAAACTCGATGTGTCTATTTCGTTGTAGCTATAGATTATTGTATTCAAAGTTTAAATTTATATTTAGCCGACTTAACCTATGACAAACACTAACGGACAGTGTACCCGATCAATGTAGCCTAGTTGGTAATTAGAGTGTCGATCACTAAGAGTGGAACGTTAACACTTAAATATCTATCAGTATTTTAATTCTACAGTTAGTCTAATCTAACGCAATGGGGGTTTTCAGCCTGAGAGACTGGCACAATGTTTAGTTTAAGTAAAGCTGTAAATAAAAGTAATGAGGCAAATGACACTGATGTGTCATTTAGTATATGTCTATTTTTGAATTAAAGTTTTAATATTTATATTTAGCGGAATTAACCTATAACAAATACTAACGAGCAGTATATCCGATCAATGTAGCCTAGTTGGTAAGTAGAGTGTCGATCACAAAGAGTGGAATGTTAACACTTAAATATCTATCAGTATTTTAATCCTAGAGTTAGTCTAATAAAACCTAATCTAACTCAAGGGGGTTTTCAGCCTGTAAGACTGGCACGATGTGTAAATTAAGTAAAACTAATAAAGTAAAGGTAAAGACAACAAGACACACATGTACACAGATAGAAAACATATAGCAATAAGAGGTCAAGCCGATTGTAAGGAAGATATGCTCGCTAATCATTTAGTTATATATGATGAGTACTAAATAGGTACTTGCTCTATGGCTGCTTGTTATGTAGTGTACTAAATCACCTAGATCTCTTGTAAAAGTCCTGTCACGACTAACAAGAAATCCGTATTAATCTTTCCTTAATACTTTGTTAAACTATTTATCTCGTTAGGGCTTACATTAACTATGAAAAGATGTCAATGACGTAATTGTGCGAGCCGCGTCGACAAGGAACGATAATCAAGAAGTAACAATGCTTACACACCAAACATTAAAGCCAAATAAAATATCATATAATCATTAATGCAGGTAGTATGTTTAATGCGAATCTAATGAAAGAAAGAGCGTGCTAACCAAACGATTAAAGAGTACTACTAAAATTTAATGAATCTCCATATGTAATTACGCACTTGCAAGGACTTCTTACGCTTCTGAATTCGTTCTTCTGAACGTGTCTTGTGGTGCTTGGTCTTCTGTATTCGTAGGGTATAATGTATGTGACGAATGAGAGTAGTCAACATCTATTTATAGTTTCTGGAAACGGCATCGATACAGCGTATTAGTTTACTCGATACGCCTTATCTAGGTTACTTCGCGTGGGGTCCCAGATTATTATATTCTGGAATATTCACACACAGTCATAGGATATGGAGGATCTTCAATGTACATACGGCGCATCTCTTCTTCGTAATCTTGGAATATCTTGGTGAAGTCTTCAGGTTGATACGTTGCATATCTAGGATGTCATGCGGCGTATCTGGAGTAGAATAAGTCAGATCTTTTATGTTGACCAAGGTTTCATATACGGCGTATAGGAGAAACCCATACGGCGTATGCTTCAAATTCAGGCAATGGTCTTCATATTCGCCTAAGTCTTGATGTACGGTGTATCTGTCTAGAATGATACGGCGTATCTACCTTCAGTTCATTATACTTTTCCAACTTGATCCATTTTGCTCTATTTTACGTCCAAAATAGCCCACTTTCACCAAATGCTTGTTTTCAACTGAGAAATACAAAAGTAAATGATTAAGTGCCAATTCTCACACAAAGTAATATGAAACAAGCAATATTCATAGGATAAAATGATGCTAATAATATGTTTTTATTTGATATCATCAGACACACACATACACAGATAGAAATACAGATAGCAGATAAGAGGTCAAGCCGATAGTAAGGAAGATGTATTGGCTAATTTTTTAGTTATATATGATGAGTACTATATCTATTCTCTCTCTTTGGTTGCTCACGTGAGTCCATATCTTATTCCAATGTTTAGACTAAGCTAAATATCTAGATTTCGGCTTTTAAGTTTTCTCAACAAACTAATCATGTCACGACTAATCAGAAATCTGCATAAAGTCTACCTTAACGATTATCAATTTATTAGTTAACCACTTAGGGCTTACATTAATCATGCAAATGATATTAATGAAATAGTAAATTAATCAAAACACACACATGAGCATCCTATAAAGCATCATATAATCTTTAAACGAATGTAAGTATTTAAGTACGATCAAATATTGAAAGTACGCTAACCAAACGATTAAAGAGTACTTACAAATTAAGCCAATATTCCTATGGAGTTACGTACTAGCAGGAGCTTCTTATTGCTCTGATTTCTTCCTTCTGGTTGTGTCTTTGTGTGGTCAGTCGTCTAGTCTTGTGTGTGATTGCCCTCCTAAAATTTGGCAGTCGATCCTTTATTTATACATTCTGGAAATAGAGTCGATACGGCGTATCAGTTTATCTGGTATTATCTAGGTAACTTCGCGTGGGGTCCAAGATTATTATATTTTGGAATATTCGTGCACGTCCATATGATATGACGCATCTTCATTCTTCATGCGGCGTATGTTGTCTTCAATATCTTGGATTTTCTAGTGAAGTCTTGAGATTGATACGCCGCATCTCTGGGATGTCATGCGGCGTATCAGGAGTAGAACAAGTCAGATCTTCTTTGTTGACCAAGGTTTCATATACAACGCATGGGATAAATTCACAAGGCGTATTCTTCAAAGTCAGGCAATGGTCTTTATATTTATCTAAGTCTTGGTGTACGGCGTATTTGTCTAGAATGATACGGCGTATCTGTTATCATTTCAGTAGACTTTTCCAACTTAATCCATTTTGCTCCAATTTACGTCCAAAATAGCTAACTTTCACCAAATGCTTGTTTATAATAGAGATTTACAAAAGTAAGAAATTAAGCATCAATTTTCATATAAAATAATACAAAAAAAGCAATATTGATAACGCTCAGAATGAGTATGTTTTTAGTAGCGTTATTGTTAGTTTTGTGTATGATAATCGGTTATATTTACACATAATTGTTGCAAAAGTGCAAAAGAAGCGTATTTGTATGTGAATGTAGCCAGGTATCGTAAAAGACGAAGAAATGACCAATTCATGCACATTTGGATAATTACCGAGAAAGATAAGATAGGAGAGAAGGCTCAAGGACTCGTTGATTGGAAGCACGATGATTTCTAAGTATCTACATCAAATAATTATCAAGTTCTATCTTGGAAATCAGCATCGGAAGCAAGGAAAAAGGCATGCGACGAGAAAAGTCAAGAAAAGTCAAAATATGTTGTACGGAAGGCATCCAGCCGATCGGTTGGAGCCCGCAACCGATTCGGCTGGAAAATGGTCAAAGGCGTAACCGATCGGTTGCTTCGAAACAGATCCGGTTGGAGAAGGCTGCAGTTACATTTTTCTCATTTATGGATGCCATAACTTCCATTAATCATTGGATTCCGATCATTTCTTGTTAATAACTCCTAGTGGACGTTTTTGGCTTGTTGGTGAAGAGTTCTTAGCTATATATTGCACCTAGAATTAGTTGTTTAGTGTGACACACCCAAAAGAGTAATAGGCTTACACCAAGACTATTACCAAACACTTTTATTCACCCCAAAATTTCTATTAAGTCTGTAAAACGTCCAGGAACTTGGTGATAACAATTCTCAACCATTTGGTAGTCATTTGGAGTTGTACGGGTAGTATAACGCGATTGGAGGCGCGTGGTTGCTATAGTTCCACAATTTTCTAGTTCTTGTAATCCAAAGTTTAGGTATTCTTATGAACTTTGTCATGAATTTCTATTCTTATGAATTCTATGAATTACATGGTCACTACTTGTGTTATGTTATGGTTTTAATGGAGTAATTTTTGAATATAGTTCTGTGTAAGGATGTCGGCAATTGTTAGGAGTGTTCTTATATATGTGATGCATGTAAAATGTTCTTGTTTAATGATTTTGTTGGAATAACTACTATTCTTGTTTAATTTGTTGGTAAAACATTTGCAAGATAAAGGACCGAAAGGATTTCTCTTTATGTTTTATTCCAAAACGTTAGTGACAAACTAGTATGGGGATATGATGATTGACACTCATCATATTTACTTGTTAAAACGAGACTAGAAACGATTTCATCACGTAACGGCCGAAAGTGTTCATAAGAACAAGTTAAATAAGAATGTTTTACCAACAAATGGATTTTCTAAAGAATAATTAATAGGTTAAGGACCGAAAGGATTACCTACGTGTTTTTATTCTTAAAAGGATTTTTACAAAACATAAACCATGGATTGGGAATCATTTGCCTATGATTTGTGCATTGCATCAAGTGTACACCAAGCTTTCATGAACACTCTTGATAATTGACTATGGACTACACACAAGTATATGTTTCTTTAATTTGGTTTTTATAAAAGCATTACTTTAGTGGAAGGCTTGACAAGCTTTCTTGTCTCAAACAATTTAACAAACTCAATGCTAATCCCTTGAGACGATCTCGACTTACCCACCTTTGCTATCACGAACGAGTATACTTGCTCGTATGTGTTAATGTAATTGCCTGGATAAATCGTGTTTATAAATTTTTAAAACTTGCACATGTTTAGCACATCAAGTTTTTGGCGCCGCTGCCAGGGATTTGATTTGTTTTAGTTTGTTATTTTCTATATTTTTGATATTTTTTTAGTTTAGTTTAAGTAGTTTTATCAAAAGAGCAAATTTAAAAAAAGTTGGTTTTCAGGCCAACCGATCGGATGTGCAAGCAACCGAATCGGTTGGACCTCTCGTAAAAGTTTTGTGTTTTTATTTTTTTAGTTCTTTGTTAATCTAGTGTTATGTGTTTGAGTCTTTAGCTTAATTTCTTGTATTTTTAATTTTTTGGGCTAGTATAAATGCTTGTTTTTGCTTGTTTTAAGATTTTTTATTATTAGATTATTTTTAGTTTTATTTAAGTTTTATTAATTAGTTTGATTAGTTTAATGTTTTAGTTTAATTTTTAGTTTTTTTAGAAGTTAAAGTTAGTTATAATAATTGGTAATTTATGTTTAGTTAATGTTTTATTTATGCTTAGTTAGTATAGTTAATGTTTTTAATAATGGGTAAATGAGTAGTCACATTTATTAGAATTACAGTTTTAAATTAATTATCTTTTATTAATAGTTAATTATTTAAATTATAAAAAAAAATAAAAAAAAATTTGAATTTCACCAGAGCCGATCGGCTGCGCCCCACAACCGATCCGGCTGGGTGAAGTGGTTCAGAGGCCTACCACCAACCGAATCGGTTCGAGGGCCAACCGAATCAGTTGGAGCTCTCGTTAACATTTATTTTTAGTTTCTTATTTTCAAGTTTTAGCTTTTGAGTTTAGTTTTAATAAGTGTCTTTACTTGTTTAGAATGTATTTTTGTAGTTTGTTTTGATAGTAACTAACTCTAACGCTAATAATTTGGTTGTCTATGTTTTGTTTGTTTTTGTTTTGTTTAGATAAGTCATAGTATGGATAGTTTGAGCGGTATCTCGGAGTATCTTAGGAATTTGGATGAAATGTTCAAAGACACGGGGAGTTCTTAGGAGAAAATTGGAAACATTTTGGAGAAGAGTAAGAAGGAGTTATCCGTTGGAACGGAGTGTTTGGAAGGAGTCGGGGAGAACAAGGTTCATGTTCCAAAGAATAATAAGGTAGTGATATTCACTCAAGCCCCTCTCACGGGGTACGATTCACCATTCATGCAGTTTGGAACACCTTGTAGTATCGAAGGAGTAAGTGCTTGGGATGCCCAACTCTGTTGGAAAATTTAGTGCACTTTTGGGATTAGTTCACACCTGGAAATGGGTTAGGAGATACGGAGTGTACACCCATAAGGTCCATCAACACCCTGACTCTAATAGTGGTTTGTATAGATAGTGCTAGTAGAAAGTACTGCTTGTGGTTTCCACTGAAGCTTGTGGTTTCCACTAAAGCAGTGTTTCCACTGAAGCAGTGTTTCCAATGATGTAGTGTATCCACTGCTGGTGCTATGAAAGTACTGCTTGTAACGGGCTTTGACCTATTCAAGTGGCAGTTACAACTGCATAATGACCACGTTTAATTGGTCATGTAACCACTAACGGCTATAATGAGGATAATTATGAGGCGATTAATGGGCCGATTAATTCTCATAATTCCATTTGACTAGCTTAGAGTAACCTCCTTTAAATAGGAGATCTGATTATGCATGATTAATACATAGAAAACGATTAACACTTATAAGCGAAAGAGTTATTGAATTGTGCCTAATTCTATAACTGCATTTGTTCTTATCCCAAGTAGATATTCGTGTAACCCAGGCATTAGGGTTGAATAGTTTACTTTGGAAAGTGATCACACGATTCCAAGTGATATCCGGTAACCACCTAGTGGTATTTGTTTATGCTGATATTGATTATTTAACCCTGTTATGGGAGTTTAACCCCCAACAATCAAAGTAAACTATTTGTGATAATTAATGGCTGCTGCTACAATGAAACACATAGCTTCAAACTTTGCCAATCTTGATAAGTTTGAAGGGGTGGACTTTAGGAGGTGGCAGAAGAAGATGCACTTCTTGCTGTCAAGCATGAGTGTGGTTTATGTGCTAACCACTCCTATTCCTGATGATGGGGATGATGCTACTATGGAGCAGATCAGGAGGAGGAGCAAATGGGAGAATGATGACTACATATGCAGAGGCTTAGTTCTCAATGGTATGTCTGATGCTCTGTTTGATATTTATCAGAGCTTTGAATCTTCCAAAAAACTGTGGGATTCCTTGGATGCCAAATATATGGCTGAGGATGCATCAAGTAAGAAGTTCCTTGTTAGTAATTTCACAAATTACAAAATGACAGATTCAAGACCAGTTATGGAACAATACAATGAACTTCTTGGAATACTTGGAAGGTTTACACAACACAATATGCACATGGATGAGGCTATTTCAGTCTCTTGTGTTATTGATAAACTTCCTCCTTCTTGGAAAGATTTCAAGCATACCTTGAAACATAAGAAAGAGGAGTTAACTCTGGTTGAGTTGGGCAGTCATCTGCGCATTGAGGAATCTCTCAAGGTGCAGGATAATGACAAGCCAAAGAGTAGCAATGCTGCTGGTGCATCTGTTGTCAATATGGTGGAGCATAACAACTCCACCAGGTACAATGAGAATAAAGGCAAACGCAAATATCATGACAACACAAGGGCAGATCCTAACAAGAAGGCAACACCTAATTGTTGGAAATGTGGCAAAACTGGTCACATCAAAAGGGATTGCAAGGGTGTTAAAGTTGGTGGTAAAGCCAATGGATCAGGCACTAATGGTTCAGGGAGTGGTGGTTCAACCAACTCACTGAAAGGTCAGAATATGTTTAATAAGTCTTTTCAGATTTATTATGTTACATATGTATCTGAATCTTATTATGTGCAGGATGATGATGTTGCGAGGTGGGTTGACTCTGGTGCAACAGTTCATGTGTGCAAAGATAAAAGTTGGTTCAAGACTTATGAGTCACTGAATGATGGTTCTATTCTTTACATGGGAAATGAGTCAACAGCCTTGGTGCATGGTCGTGGTTGTGTAGATCTTAAGTTTAGTTCTGGAAAGATTGTAACTTTGTTTAATGTTATTCATGTTCCTGATATAAGGAAGAACTTGGTTTCAAGTAGTGTTTTGAATAATCATGGATATAAACAAGTTATTGAGTCCGATAAATTTGTCTTGTCTAAAAGTGGTGTTTTTATTGGTTTTGGCTATTTATGTAATCAAATGTTCAGGCTTAATGTTTCCACTGATAGTGTTAATTCAGCCTTTATGACCACCTATGACCAGACGGACTCTACCCTTTGGCATGCAAGACTTGGCCATGTACACTATAAAAGGATGCAAGATATGTCTAAGGATAGGTTGATCCCAGCATTTGACATGGACACTGAAAAGTGTAAAACTTGCATGTTGACCAAGATAACCAAGAACCCCTTTCAGGGTGTTAGTCGTGAGACTAAGGTCTTGGAGCTAATTCACAGTGACCCGTGTGATTTGCATGCCACTCCTTCTTTGGGGAATAAGAAGTACTTTGTGACATTTATTGATGATGCTTCAAGATTTTGTTATGTCTATCTGTTACATACCAAGGATGAAGCATTAGATAAATTCAAAGTGTTTAAAAATGAAGTTGAATTACAACTTGGGTCTTTGATCAAAAGATTAAGGACTGATAGGGGATTTTGAGTACATGGATACTCTGTATTTTCAGTCTGTTGGTATAATCCATGAAATGACGCCCCTTATACTCCTCAGCAAAATGGTATTTTTGAAAGGAAAAACAGGGTGCTGAAGGAGATGGTTAATTCCATGTTGTCCCATTCAGGACTGAGTCAAGGGTTCTGGGGTGAAGCTATGTTAACAGCTTTCTATTTATTGAATAGGGTTCCCAACAAAAGGAACAAGGTTACCCCTTATGAACTCTGGACTAAAAGGAAACCCAACCTGAACTATCTCAGGGTCTGGGGTAGGGCTGTTGTAAGACTCCCTGATCCAAAGTTGAAAACTTTGGGTGAAAGAGGCATTGACTGTATCTTTGTTGGATATGCTGAGCATTCCAAGGCTTTTAGGTTCTATGTTATTGAACCTAATGAATATGTTTCAGTTAACTCAATAATTGAATCAAGGGATGCAAACTTTGATGAGAATAGATTCTCATCAGTCCCTAGACCAAGTCAGAGGATTCCTAATGGAACTCATGACACTGGTGTATCAGAGGTCCCTGATGATGAACCATCAGTGGTCCCTGATGAGGTTGTGGTTCAACAACCTGAACCTGTGCTCAGGAAGAGAAAAAGGGTCAAGACTCCAAAGTCATTTGGACCTGAGTTTCAACTATACTTAGTTGAAGGAACAAGGAATGAGGTCTCAGACCAATACTCCTATTGCTTCATTGTTGAGGATGATCCCAAGACATTTGAAGAAGCAATGAAGTCCCAGGATATTGCCTTCTGGAAAGAAGCAATCAATGATGAGATGGATTTCATCATGGGCAACAACACTTGGGTGTTGGTTGATCTACCACCTGGTTGCAGACCTTTGGGTTGCAAAAGGATTTTCAAAAGGAAAATGAAGGTAGATGGAACTATTGAAAAGTTCAAGGCTAGACTAGTCATTCAGGGCTTTAAACAAAAGTCATGGATAGACTATTTTGATACTTATGCCCCTGTGGATCGTATCAGTACCATAAGACTGCTGATTGCTATGGCATCTATTCACAATCTGATTATTCATCAGATGGATGTGAAGACAGCTTTCTTGAATGGTGAATTGGAAGAGGAGGTTTATATGAACCAACCTCAGGGCTTCATCTTGCCTGGCAATGAAAAAAAGGTGTGTAAACTGATTAAGTCTCTTTATGGACTTAAGCAGGCACCTAAGCAATGGCATCAAAAATTTGATGAAGTGGTTTTGTCTAGTGGTTATATTCTTAACCAAGCTGACAAATGTGTATATAGCAAATTTGATGAATCTGGTAAAGGAGTCATCATTTGTCTATATGTTGATGACATGTTGATCTTTGGCACTGACCAAAATCAGGTTGACCTGACAAAGGAATTTTTGTCATCAAGGTTCTCCATGAAAGACATGGGGGAGGCTGATGTTATCATTGGTATAAGGATTAAACATGAAAGTAATAGAATTTTTATCTCTCGGTCTCATTATATTGAGAAGGTGCTGAGGAAATTCAATTACTTTGATTGTACTCCAGTGAGTACACCTATGGATACTTGTGAGAAGCTGATGCCTAGTCATGGCAAGGCTGTATCTCAACTTGAGTTTTAGGGTAATTGGATGCCTGATGTATGCCATGACTTGTACAAGACCTGATATTGGTTTTACAGTGGGAAAATTGAGCAGGTATACTAGTAATCCTAGTGCTCATCACTAGCAAGTTGTTCAGAGGGTACTGAAGTATTTGAAGAGAACTATGGATTATAGTCTCTCATATAATAGGTACCCATCAGTGTGGAAGGATACACTGATGCAAGTTGGATCAGTAACACTGAAGACAATTCGCTACCAGTGGCTGGGTATTCCTACTTGGTGGAAGTGCAATTTCTTGGGCATCCAAGAAACAAACTTGCATCACTAGTTCAACAATGGAATCTGAATTTGTGGCTTTAGCAGTAGGTAAAGAAGTGAATGGTTGAAAAACTGCTTCTTGAGATTCCATTGTGGCCTAAACCTATAGCACCTATTTCTATCCCGAGTATAGTGCAGCTACATTGGCTAAGGCTTATAGCCGATTGTACATGTAAGTCTAGACACTTAGGTGTCAGACATAGCATAATTTGTGAGTTTATCATGAATGGGGTGGTATCTATAGAGTTTGGCTAGAGACTTGGTTATAAAGTATGCTAAAGGGATGGGTTTAAGTCCAACTTAGTCATTGAATGCTAGGACACCCAACTCCCTCCTGAGGAAACTTAGGAGCTGAGTTCAATGTGGAAACTTGAACATTCAAAGGACTAGAGCACATGTTTTATTTACATCCCAAGGTTGTGCTTTCCGAGAACCTGTGAAAGGAGGATGATCTTTACTTCTTAATGGTTATTTTCTTTGAAAAAGTGCTTGGCAGGAGCATGAATAAAGAGGAACCACTTATGTGAATGTTGAAGTTTGCGCTTGAGGAGCTTTTGGACTTTTAGCTTTTACAACATTTATGAATTTGGATATGGACACATGGCTGTATAGTGTCGGAGGCTGATAAGTGTTTGAAAACTTGTGTGTATTTTATCTTGAGGTATTCAAATGGGTTGAAGGGTTCAATTCTTAGAACACCCCGATTCTCGAATATTTGAACGTGTAATTTACTAAGATGGAAATTCAATCCTCGGGACATTTTCGCTTATGCATGTTTTGCTTGATGTTTGTTTTTCATGCAAAGGAAGTGAACTAAATTTAGGGAGGATTGTTGGAAAATTTATTGCACTTGTGGGATTAGTTCACACCTGGAAATTGGTTAGGAGGTACGGAGTGTACACCCATAAGGTCCATGAACACCCCGACTCTAATAATTGGTTTTGTATAGATAATTCTGGTAAGTATTGCTTGTGGTTTCGACTTGTGGTTTCCACTGAAGTAGTGTTTCCCTTTGGCGATGTTTCCGATGTAGTGTATCCACTTCGTTGGTGCTATGAGAATCTTGATGAGAAATCTTGCTTGTAACCGGCTTTGACCTATTGAGTAAGCCTGGCGCATAATGACCACGCTTAATTAGTCAGTAACCACTAACTGGCTATAATGAGGATAATTATGAGATTAATGGGCCGATTAATATTCATAATTCCATTTGACTAGCTAAGAGTAACCTCCTATAAATAGGAGATCTGATTATGCATGATTAATACACAGAAAACGATTAACACTTATAAGCGAAAAGAGTTGTGCCTAATTCTATCTTTGCATTTGTTCTTATCTCAAGTAGATATTCTTGTAACCCGTGGCATTAGGGTCGAATAGTTTACTTTGGAAAGTGATCACACGATTCCAAGTGATATCCGGTAACCACCTAGTGGTATTTGTTTCTGCTGATATTAATTATCTAACCCTATTCTGGGAGTTTAACCCCCAACAAACTCAATATGGCATATGGGGATAATTACCTTGTTGACACGCTAATTGACAAGCTTGGCCATATTTTTTAAGCTGATTTTGTGGTTTTAGATGGAGTAGCGGACAAGCAGATGTTTGTTTTGGTGATTTTCTGAGTTCTTACTAAGTGCCAATTGATTTTGCGCTTAGTGAAATGATGATCAATATCCGCGGATCTAGGAGGAGAAAAGAATGTGAATGATATGCTAACGAGGAGTTATGTGGAAAGCATAGTAGAATGAAAACGTGAGGTTGAAGATGGGCAAGCGAATAGGAAAACTTCATCAAACAAACTTCATTGACCATACCACCAAGGTAGATTTCTCACCATACACCCCATTCAACCCACCTTTAAACCTTTGAAACTAGAACAAAGCTAGGCTATTCTTGAGAACCTAGAGCAAAAATTCATTGAGCTAAATAGAAAATAAGCCGTCATTGAAGTTTTGCAAGATTACTGTAATATGGCTTCGATCTTGGTGATGATGTAACAGGAAATTTCGTTGGAGGACAAAAACTTAAGGATTGAAGAAAGGGATCTCAATTATGATTGGGGTTGCCAAAAGAAGGAGAGTGACGAAGAAACTTTGTTCTACCAATCAAAGTTAGCAGTACAATTCTGGTTTACACTAAGCGAATGGGATCAAGTGTTAATGTCATGCCATACCATATATAAAAACTTGGGGGCTTAGTAACCCTCAACCTAATAAATCAAAGTTAACAATGGCCGATAATTCTCAAGCCAAGGCCATGGGAGAGGTTAAGAACGTAAGGGTACAAATCGGTTATCAACCTTGCTTAGCAATTTTCTTGTTTTGGATATTAGGTAGATGGGTTACACTTGCTTGAATAACTTTTCTTAGAACATGAGCTATAATTTGTTATGGGGAAGGGGAAACAATGACCAATGATGTGAATTTCTAAACAAAACATATTATCCCAAACAAAGAGGTAAAAGTTTGGAATTCATGGAAGACTTGGGATTTTTGGATAATGA